>LPNX011125745.1:869780-882116 GCA_001517045.1 Pseudotsuga menziesii | reverse complement strand
GGGGGGGGGGGGGGGGGGGGGGACTTGCTGGGGTAGACTGACCTGCGACAGGAATACTCAAGCTAGGATGACTTTAAGACTGCAACGGAATTTCAAGGGTAACAGGTCTATGCTGCGGGGTGACCGGAGGGTTTTCTTCAGGGACTGAATCGACAGGATTGACAGGGGAAGACGTGGTATTCAGACCTAAGGAGTAGGATCCAAAATCTCTCTTGTACCTCTTTCCACTTCGCAGCAAACCACTTTGCTCAGCGAGGTTATTGTCACTTGCAACCATATGTTAGTACTACAAAATATAACAGTCATATTCAATCAACAATATTCCTTTCTCAGCCAATAGCATTTTAATTCTTAAACTAAATTAATTCAAAAACTTACCCCTTGGGCCCTTGAAAAATTGTCGCTCGGCTTCACTAAAGGATGTGCTTGTGTCGATGGCGAACTCTGTCACAAATGCCTCAAGGGTCCGCGTGGTCCAGAAGTCAGCCGCGTGAGATATTTCGTTGTTCACCCTTTTCAATATATTAATTCTTGCGAGGGTCCAAGTAGGAAATTGACCCTCTCGAAAGTTCGTCCTTTGCTCGGCCAACCTCGATAACCACTGGTGCAACTCTATGTGGATACTACCAAAGAAAATTTCATAAACATCACAAAAAACATACCTTTGTAAAAATTCATTTGCACTACGACGCGGATCTTTGTTTTCTTGCTCAGCGAAGCTTATATAAGTCTCGTCGAGCTAGTCACCGATTTCCTTCACTGAGGGCCTCCAGATCATAGCCCTCGAGGTACGAAGTAAACCCCTCTTTAGCAGATACTGAGTTCAACCAGCAACGGAAAAAAATTGTTGGGCAATAGGGCAGACCCGGGTTTATACCTTTTGCTTCACACTAACAAAAGACCCACAGTGTTGGCCCTTTCGGCAACAACCTGCGAACAGGTTGCAGTCTCACCCAAAATAGCTATGGGGTGCCGCAGAATCAGGTTTCTACAAGCAGAAGAGGGGTATTACTGTACCTTTAGTATTTACTAGCTTAAACTCAATTAACACAGAGCTCCGACATTCACATATATAACTTCACAGATAGATAAATACTCAGTGACTTGCTTAACCCTTTACTGGGAATTCACAGCGAAGCTATTTAACTAAACAATGATCTTTCTTATCAGATTTTATATATAATTATCAATGCATAAAAGAATATAACAAACATAACACAAGAACCAAAACACCAGATATAATGTGGTTCACCTCCAGTGTAGGGGCTATGTCCATAGAACTACGTTTTATTCAACTTGCTACAAAATCACAGTTCTGATCTGAGGACTCAGCTGCAGATCCCTTCAAGTCCTTAAAGCCGCGCACACAGCTGTAGGCCTCTGCTCACACAGTTGTAGATCTTCTTAATCTCTTACAAAAAATCCTCCACGCACATAGCTGCAAAGGTCATCCACGCACACAGCTGGGACTTGACCTTTTCTTACAAAAATAGCCTTAGCTTCGCAGTAATTCCTTATACATAAAAGCATAACTTCTTTTCTTTACAAAAGTGCCTATTTATATAGTGCACTATTTACAAAACCATGGTCTTAAACCATGGGCACCCCGAGCCCTAAAACCTAGACTTAAACCATGGGTTTATTACAAAAAGGGGCTTTGACTTACCCCTGACACCCCTAAGACTAATTTGAGTCATAGCTCCGCACAAAAATCCTGGGGTTACCCAACTTAAGGGCTTGTTAAGATGCATGCCCCAACAAAAATCCTTTCATGAGTAGAATTAGAGATCCTCAGAGTAGATTTATCCAGACCAAAAAAGTTATTGGAGTCTCTACTAACTATAGTAGGGGATGTAATTCCCCAACTACTAACTCACCATAGAGGTATCGAAAGACGCCTATAGGAAGTTGTTCTACCCTGAAACCTCAATAAACTCCTTGAGAATATCTTACTGGAGAATCCATAGAAGGAGAAGGAATCTTGGCAAAAGTTCCAAAGGACCTTGTTCCTAAGTTCAAGAATATCAACCATTAGAAACCCATGGCCCTCCACTAGTTTGAAATCCAATTAACACAACTTTTTCACTAGTAGGAGATCTGGATTTTGTTGACTTTCTTGATCTTGATCACGTAAAATATCTCTTCGGAACCTCAGTAGATCTAGTTATTTCACAAATTGAAACTTCTATAGTAGAACCTACTATCCCTCTAGGATCCAATAAAAATACGGTTGATCAGAGGAATATCTCTCTTGAAAAAGAATGTTGGGATGCCTCCTTATTACCTCGAAAGGAGCCTCCTAGGTATATTTACGTTAATAATCTAGCTTATATGGAGATATGAGGAGAAAACGAAGATCATGATGAAGTTAGAAATGAAGAAGGAGAAGGGGAAAATAGAACTGAGGCTACCTTTGGGTTCCCTATCTTAGATACAATGCGGGATGTAACTATGAAAAACATCTCTCCTTCCTCCTTTCCTACTTTCTATGGAAAATGTAATGAGGACCTGGACAAATTCCTGTTCAAGTTCAATATCCTTTGCAGGAGTTATAATTCTCTCCAAGACACTCACAAATTAAAACTCTTTCCCGCTACACTCAAGGATTCCTCCTTGAGATGGTTCATGGGATTAGGAGAATCCACTATCAAGACTAGGGATGATATGAAAACCTAATTCTTACGAAAATATCAAGAATACTGCAAACCTAAGGACTCTCAACATGACATATTCAAGACCCAACAACTTGAAGACGAGAGCCTGGAATATTATCTCGAGAAGTTAATTTATACATTACATAATTTTAAATACAATGACCTCTAAGAAGATGCAGTACGTACACTTTTCCTTAAAGGAATCTCTGAGGAATTCTTAGAGAATCTTAATCTCACGTAGCTGGTGATATTTCTCATAAAACTTTTGCACAGATCAATGAGATGTGTAAAAATTATTCGAGAAGTAGGGGGAAAGTTGCGAAAAAAATTTGAGAGCCTTTTAGTAAGAATATAAGAGAAAATGTTCCTAGTTCAAGCGGAGTTACAAGAGTAGAGTTAGGAAACCTATTGGAGAATTTTAAGAGTGATATCTTAGGAGAAATGGGTTCCCAACTAGATGCTTTACAAGCCAAGAAAAGGTAGGATGAAGAAAGAGCAACAATGAGTATCTTTTGTCTAAGATGTTGAACTAAAAATCCAGAAAGGGAATGTCCATTAAACAATATCTATGTATGTCACATCTATAGATAAGAGCACCCAACAAATAACTTCCCATCCTTTCCTAGATTGCAAGCCATCTATAAGAGTGGGGATGTAGTTGAAACATCTAGGAGGCCTCCTTGGAAACCTAGGGACCAACTAGCCTATCCAAACTTTTCACCACAACCTCTACCCTATTATCCTCCATATTAACCACCTCAACAATGGAACAATTTCGGCTGGTCGAATTGGACATCTTAGTATCATCCTCCTCAATTTACACAACAAAAATATTGGTCACAAGGATGGAGAGGACAACCATATTCTCAGCCACAACCTATTCCTGCACCTAATCATCCTTATCCTTAGAATCAAACAAATTTCCAGCAAATACCGCCTGGATTTGTACCTCTAGTTCCTTTTATTGCACAACAACCTCATCACTTTCAGAATGCAATTCCTCCTCGACCAACATTATTTCCTGCACAGTCGATACCTAACCCTAACAATAAATCAACTCAATCTCTTAATAACATTGAGTTTCAAACTATTCCCTCATACCTTATCTCGACTACACCTATACATGAAATCCAATTATGATCTGGAAGAGTTGTGAATAATAAACCCTAGTCATCGGCCATAATTCAGGAACCAAGTGAAGAAGAAGAAGATTCAAGTGAAGCTGTGAATGATTCTATTTTGGAATATGTGACCATTCCAAAGGTTCCAGTACACACCCATCTTCCATAAGAAACTATTCAGGAGTAAATAATTCCTCCATTTCTGGAAAGATTAGTAATAGAAAAACCTGTACTTCATCCGGAGTATAACATTTTGAATGAATTTAAAAACATTTGTATTAAGATCCCTCTATTACAAGCTATAAAAGATATACCTGTATATAGTAAGGTAATAAAAGGGCTATTTATTAAATTCCCAGGAAAGAAGCAAAAAGGCCCTCTTACAATTCATGTTATAGGAGAAATGTCTGAATGTATGACAGGTCAGTCTCAGATTGCAAATATACAAATCTAGGAACCCCAGTAGTGACTGTAATTATAAACAACACTACCATAGAGAATACATTAATTGATTTAGGATCCGCTATGAACATGATGAACACCGCAGTTTTAGAAGTTTTACAGTTAGGACAATTTCTTCGACCTACCCCTTCCATCCTAGAACTAGCATATTGCACTACGGTAAAACCTGCTGGAGTCTTGGATGACATTGTTGTATAATAATATTCATGGGCATACCCTATCGAAGTTATGGTCATAGAATCAAAGGATCCTTCTAAAGTAAATCCTATTGTCTTGGGAAGACCATGGTTAGCTACCGCAAATGCTTTTATAGGGTGTAGGGATGGAGAGATGACTATTTCTAATGGGTTGTCCTTACAAAGACTTCTTTTATACCCCTCAGCACAACCAATAACTGAAAATTCATGGTGGTTAAATTGTTATTTTTGGGATGAAGACCTTGATGATATCTCCCTTCCTAGTGATTTTTCTTTAGCACTTCAGGAGCAGACGACTAAGAATGTATTAAACCAGTTTGTCTCTTTGACAACCTGTACAGATTTCCCTTGGTCCTTTGTTCAACCAGATCATATTTTTGGAGATGAGTTTCAAGAGAATATGGCTCTATAAATGTTTATAGAAACATCATGTTTCTTCACAATTTAAGAGCACACAGGACCATATACCATACCTTGTGAGGTTGGCCCTGAAAAATTCTTACATATAAACATTGGATTAAGCTAAAACCAACAAGCACAACTGCTTAAAGTTCTTAAGAAACAAGCTGGAGAATTCGCATGGGAATACACTGATATAAATGCTATACACCCTGATACATGTATTCACCATATTTATATGGATCCAAGCATATCACCTAAAAGAAAGCCACAGAGGAGGATGAATCCTTCTCTAAAGGATATAGTAAAAGAATAATTACAAAAACTCCTCACTACTGGTTTTATCTATCCTATTTTCGACAGTAAATGGGTATCTCCTTTAGTAGTAGTTCTGAAGAAAGTTACAGGGAAATGGTGTATTTGTGTTGATTTTAGAGAGTTAAACAAAGCTACACTTAAATACTACTGCTAAGATCGAAGTAACAGTTGGCCTTCCCTCCCCAAAAACCCATAAAGAGGTAAGAAGCTTCCTTGGTCATGCAAGCTATTACCATCACTTTATTGAAAAATTTACTAAAATAGCTACAACAATGTTTAAGTTACTTACAAAGTACTCAGAATTCCAGTGGACAAAATCCTGTCCAAATTTTTTTGAAATATTAAAAGCTAAACTATCGGTGGCACCAATACTTAGGGGTGTTGATTGGTCCCTTCCTTTTCACATATCTACCGATGCCTCTGATACGGCCATAGGAGGAGTACTCGGCCAAAAATAAGGACAAGCACCTTATTCCATCTACTTTATTAGAAAAAATAGGACCCCTGCCAAATTAAATTATACCGTTACTGAAAGGGAATTTTTGGCAGTAATTTATTCTATTAATAAATTTTGTCATTATATCATAGGTTATGAAGTTTTTGTGCATACCGATCACTCTGTCATTAGATTTCTGATCAATAAACCAATTACCAATGGTAGAGTGACCCGGTGGCTTCTTTTATTGCAAGAATTTAACATTACCATCATTGATCAACCTGGTAAAGAAAATATCGTAGCATATTTCCTTTCCCGTATTCAACATGAAGACGGTACTACAATAGTTGACGACACTTTTCCTAATAAACATCTATTTGATGTATCTGTTCAAACCCCTCGGTTTGTGGATATTTCCAATTATCTAGCAACCGGAAAAATACCAAACTATTTGTCTCCACATGAGAAGCGTCGTATTATAGTTCAAAGTTCTAATTATTCTTGGGTTGATAACAGTCTCTTCTGCACTAGTCCCGATCTTATTATTCAACAATGTGTGTGAGAGGATGAAATGACAGACATCCTCCCTGCATGCCATGATGGACCATGTGGAGGACATTTTTATGATAAGAGGACAACATATAAAATCTTACATTCTAGTTATTATTGGCCAAGCATTTTAAAGGATGCTACCAAATATGTTAAAGAATGTGATAGTTTCCAAATAATGGGTAGACCTATGTCATCTTATCAAATGCCTTTACAAACCCAAGTAATGATTGAACCTTTTGAGAAATGGGCTCTTGATTTTGTAGGACCAATTTCTCCCATGTCTCGTAAAAATAAATATATCTTAGTTTGTACGGACTATGTCACCAAGTGGGTAGAAGCTAAAGCTTTATTTAGAGACAAAGAAATCGATGGTAGAATTTATATATGAAGAAATATTCACACAGTTTGGTGTACCTAGAGAAATTGTCATAAATCAAGGTACTCAGTTTACTTCTAAATTAATGAAAGAACTTACTACAAAATATGGAATCCGACATTGCAAATCTTCACCTTATCACCCTCAAGCTAATGGTCAGGTAGAATCAACTAATAAGGTATTAGAATCCATCTTAACTAATACCATTCTCTTACATCATAAGGATTGGGAAGATAGACTTCCTAAGGCTTTATGGGCATATAGGATATCATGGAGAAACAGTACTAAACATACCCCCTATGAGTTAGTGTATGCAAAACACGTCCTTTTACCTATTGAATTTCAAGTTAAAAATTTTTGTATGGCAACAAAATTAGGCATGAATTTGGATGAAGCACAGAAACAATGAATATTACAAATTAATGAGTTAGACGAAATTAGGCAAGATGCACTTCACAAAACAATGTTAATATGGAATCAACGAAAAAATTGGCATGATAAATTTACTAAGCAAAAGCAGTTTAATACTGAAGATTGGGCACTACCGTTCGATTCACGGTTTAAAAATTTTAAAGTGAAATTAACTACCCATTGGATGGGTCCATACGAAGTAGTTACAACTTTTGACAATGGATCTATAAAAATTAAAACAATTGATGGCTCAGAAATTTCTTTTGTAGTAAATGGACATAGAAGTTAGGCTCTATCACCAACCGAAATCTAAATAGGATTTCATACAAAATGTTTTGTAGAAAAATTAAATGGAATTAGTTGAAGAGGATGCTATTCCTCCTCCTCCTGATCCTTGAAATATTTTTGGTTATTATCATTTATATATATATGTACATATGTGCTTGTTTCCTTGAATAAATAAGAGTCATTTTTAATAGGTTGTTTACACATTACTCTTTTTCTTTTATGTCTTGATGAATAAATTGAATATTCTAACAAGTGGTTTTGCAGTGATTACAAATGTATTGTCTCTATGAGCAGCTAATGGAATATTACTTAGACAAGGGAAGTATGCTAAATACTCATCAGGTATTTTAATATTTTTGGGGTACTTTCAAAATTTGCGGCTTATACAGATAAATTTATATATCAATCCTTTGTATATCATACTTAACCAATTCTATTAGGATTCATACAGTTTTTGGTATTTTGATTCAGACATGTATATTTTTTATTTATTCTTTTAAACAGCTGCTTGATAAGACCCACTTTCATTATCATATTTTTCACATCTTTATTTTTCACCTGTGGATTACTAGTTCATCCTGTACTTGTTATCAAAACTTGTATCTTGAGTATTTTGGTGAAAACTCGAAAGTAAGTGGAATTTTTATCTGTGGGGAACATGACTTTACTTTATAAAGAAGAAGGACTATTAGGTTAAAGAAAAACTTTCAGTTATTCTCTTTTGACATGTTTTATGATTTTGGCCATTATGAATTAAAAAATTACTTATAACTTTATTTTGAAAAAAAATGAATTATGTGTTTAGCAAGACTTAACACGCTCTAGTACCAATCACCTTCCATATCTTTAATATCATTATACAAGGAAAACCCGTCAGGGTACTGAACAGGCTCGTTGGAAGAGGGGCTATGCTTGCATGGTACCAAGATAAACTCGTCGAGGTACTGAACAGACCTGCTGGTAGCGCGACAATATCTAGTAAATGAGATCAGGTTGATACACCACTTTACACATAGTTCGTTAAATAGTGATAATAGATGAAAAAAATTTCAAAGAACAATTATGTTATGGAAAATTGTTTATAATGTCATTTGAGAATGGCTCTAAGTTGACTTTTCCCAGCCATCTAATTTTGCATATCTCTAAGATGTCATTGTCTTAAAAATGGGACCAATAGCCGTAAATCTCACACACTCTTAGGTACACTTGAAATACTTGATGATGAAAAGATATCTTTACAATGAGGCATGGATGGCTAGTTTTTCCTATGGTTTTCTTTTAATTATATTATTCACATTTTACATGGTATTTTTTCAGTATTGTTTTCTTTTTTCATAAATATACATTTTTGAACCATTTCCATTTACTAGTTAGTTTTCCTTACACCGAATTAACATTATGCTTGCATTCTTTCTATTTTTTTGGAACAACCATTTCTTATCTCTGTATGGCTTGAGGACATGCCATCTCTTTGGTTTGAGGGAAGAGAGATTTGATTTGAAAAATTAGATTTTCTTTTGATAAATTTGTTAATCTCTAACAAATGATAAGTATTTTCAGGAATATAAACAGTGGAATTTGGTTATAGCTTGAAGCATATTTTACAGCAAAATTCAATATGGTCTTACCATATGAAGAATTGAATGAAGGCAAATGAAATATCAAATAGCAATCTGAAAAATGGTGATATTATAGTACTTATGATTAAATTTGCAAACCAAATTTTGTTTTAAGAAAATAGTTTTTACTTCCATATCATTTTATTATTAATAATCGTATCCTTTTATCCAATTAATTATGCATGAAAATGATTAATCTTCTTGCTATTCAAGATAGGATTTAGTTTTTTTTCAACCTCTCCAAAGTATTACTTTGGACATGGTTTAATTAATTTCAAAACCTTATAAATGGTAAAATTATTTTAAACCTCGAAATTGTTTATTTAAGAATGTTGAAAAATCCAATAAATTCATTTTTAATTTTCATATAAATATTTGACATAAAAGATATGTTATCTTTAAGTTACAGGTTAATAGAGTGAAGTTTAAATTACCTTCTCATCTGCTAAGTTGAAGGAAACTGTTAGTTCTCCTTCTTCCTAAATTGTTTTCCTTTCTTTTTGCTCAGTGGGACTTGGGATTCTCCAGTTTGGGGGAATGTTGATCCTTTATTTGTTATTATTTTTGCCAGATAAATTATTCATTTAAATACATATTTCACCATCTTTTGTATGTTTTATGTCATGCATATTATTCTTCAACTTTAGGTATGAGTGTTTTTAAGATTTTTATAAAATTATTTTACTATTATTATTTTTATGGTTTAATCAATTAAAAATAACATTATTAAAGTATACTTGATGTATTAATTAGTTTGTATAATTGTTTGTAGGTTTTATAATATTTTTAGGCCAAGTTAATATGCAAAATGTATTCATCCTGCTTTTCGCACAACATGTCTAGCTCGGTGTCCACCTCGTCATTCAGCCTGTTCCATGAAAATTGTTGGTAGTTTGCCAGATGTCAAAAAAATTTCTTGTACATTCCAATCCTGAAGCATGATAGTAGATAGACACACTGTTCACCCTAGATTGACGCCCAATGAATCCAACTCATGTCCCAGCATTTTGTTCCGCACTCCGTCTAGATCGCCCATCAGACTGCGCCCTGTTGAGAATTAATTCTGGCCATTTAAAATGTGAACTAGTTGCCAACGATCTGGTTATCCACGCATATGGTAATGGAGATATGTTATAGAATGTTCACCAGCCTGTGTTCTCCTTTACTTACCACCACTTCAACCATCCATGCTCTAGACTATCGCATTCCACTCACACCCTAGAAGGATCGCTCATGGCCTCCTCTGCTTGAATCCAAACTACCACCAGTCTGCACGTTTAAAGATTAGAATGACCCGTGTTCTAGAAGAACCACCGTGTATGCTTCCTTGTCTTACCACCATTCCATGTTCATGTTGAAGAAGGATTTGTGTGCCACCTCTGCAGATTGTTTACGCTAGAGAAGGAACATCTGTGCATGTTGTCTAGTGAAAAGAACCAGATTTGCGTTGAAGAAGGAAAATGTTTATGCGTTGGCCTGTGATCAGTTAAACTCTATTATAGTCGACTAAATTTAGAGAGCAGTCGACCACTCAAGGTTTGACTTGCTCATCCATGTAAATAATTATATAAAGCAGCCTCTGTGAAAGAGATCAGTTAGCTAGAAAACCATAGCAATTAGCAGAGTTAGGAGAAGAGTTCTTGCTATGATTTACTCTTGAACTTTGTATTTCTGTTCCACCTTCTAAATAAAGAGTTGTATGCATTGCTGTTGAACATTGCATTTAAGTAGAAGTTAGCCAGGCATCACCCCTGATTGCTGAGAGGGCCCCTCATCAACCAGAGGTTCATTTTCTTTGTTTAGCTTAGTTTTTTCTTTGTTTTAGCTAGTGTAGTTTAATTCCTAGTTTGTTTCCATTAGATTATAGTAGATTCTATCATATTTGTTTTCTGCAATACATTAACTTAAGTTTATTTCAAAAGTTAATTAGTTAGATGCACGCATAGCTTGTTTTCAATTATTTTCTTTTAGTCATTTTGTTTCCAGTTATTTTCATTTTCAACATTACTTTCAATATTTGTTTTCAAGAATATAGAATAAGTTGTTTTCATGAATTTAGAATAGATTCAATTATGTTCCTGTTTTTAATTTAAGCAAGTTAATTTCGAATTCATTTATTAGTTTAGTATGTAAATGATTCCTTTTGTTCAGGAATTAGTTTAAGGTTAATTTACTGTTAATAGGTGTATTTACTGTTCGAATGTGTTAGAATTACATACGCATGGATTCAAATAAAGATTAATTCATTTAGGTTAGTTTTACCCTTTTTACTGTACAGCCTGTCATTCAGACAGCCTGTTCAGTCTGTCATCCAGCCTCCCCTTTCAAACCCACACTTCAGTCTACCATTCAGTATTTAGTTCTGTTTTTAGTATTTTTTATGTGTTCTAAGATTGTTTTCAGTTCTATTTTGTTGATGTTTGAATTATGCTTTGTCTATAATAGTTAAATAATAGTTTTTTTTAAACATTTCAGTTAAAGTTTAGTTGTTTTAAATTATTTATTAAAAGTTTTATCATTTTTCTTACTTCTTTTACGTTGAATATAGTTTAAGTTATTCTTGAGTTTTGTTTTTTTATTTTGTCTTATGGTTATGTGGTTTTGTGTCTATCCCTTTTGAATTGAATTATTTGTTTGCATGCAAGATTTAGTGTTTTCCTTAGTATGTTTTTAGGTTGTCTTTTATGATTGTGTTTCTAGGATAGAACCTAAAGATATTTCTTTATTAAGTTTTCTACTTGCTTCTTTTATTTAAGTTTTCTTTATTAAGTTTTCTAGTTTCTTGTTTTTAAGTTTTCCTTATTTAGTTTTATCTATTAAGTTTTCTAGTTGCTTATAAGTTAAGTATTCCTTGCACTTTAGTTTTTCGTTTGAATAAGTAAGTTGTTGATTATATATTTTTCAGTCAAAAGTTATGAAATAGATTATTTATTTAGTTAATCTTTTATCCCAGTTTAGTTACCTTAATTGCATTTTTAGGAAGTTTGACTCAGTTTTTCATTTTGAAAGATCTTTAGAATCTTTTGTTTGTTAAAATATTTACATGACATTCTCTACCTTCGCATATATTTTGTGTCAACTCTAAGCTTACCAAACCCAATTGATAATTAAAGAATAGGTGGATTAATTTATACATTATAACACCCAACATGATACGTAATCGTCGCCACTCATGGATATGGTTGGTGATGTGCATAGCGATATTCTTCCAGAAAGAAAACAAGATCTCCACAACTTCATCATAGTGGATAGGGAGTTGGAAGTATTGGATGAACATGAAGGCCAGAGAAGTGAACACTGGGTAAGAGGCTTGAGGTAGTTAAATATACCATTTTGTTGCAGTACTTGTGAGTGCCTGTTGGAATAATATCAGTCTAATAGAGTCATCCACAATTTTGTTTGACGAGCACCATAAAACAAATGCAATAATGTGGTTTTTGGGGCACTCATCCGCCTTTCCTTCAAACTTGGGAATGCCCAAAGGAATCTTGTTTGGAATGGGA
>LPNX011125745.1:833024-867588 GCA_001517045.1 Pseudotsuga menziesii | reverse complement strand
CTGTTAGCTGGGGGGGTTATGGCTGGGAGTGGGGTGTGGCAGGACTGTCAGTCCTTTCCCACACACACACTCCACCACAGTGGTTGACTTCACAATGGCAAAAAAAACCACCACCATCACTCCAGCGAACTGGGCGTTCTCTCCACGATAGTGTTGAACACTCATGCACTTCCAATTCGTGTCCTCTCTGTAGTTTGTTCACCTTCACGTAGGAGGGGAATTCTTGCTCATTCTCACGCATAGGACTTTCCTGGTTTTACCCACGTATTTTTCCTCTGCGGATTTGCGGACGATGTGGTTGCATCCTTTCCTCATGGGCTGATTTGTGGGGTCTGCATTATTGTTACTCATGTACAGGTTGGGTGACTATAATTTTCTTCCCAGTATGGTCTGTGTATGTTTTTCCCAGTGATTTCGTTGTCCAGAACAGGCTTCTATTCCCCACGTTGTTTGTAATGTATGCTGATACATTTTTGGGATTGTTTTTTTCCCCATGTCATGATTGTTGGGAGTCATTTTGGCCCCGATAGGGCCAAGAACGACTCAGGAGTTCTTTTCCCCTATTAAGCTGCAATTGTTGATTAATTTCCTGCATACAATGGTTGGTCTTCGGACTGTGTTGGGAGTAGGGATGGGGGCTTGGTTTGCTTAATAAACCTAGTGGCTGGAAACCACATAGACAGAGCTAGAGGGCTAGCTTTCTCCACAACCCCTGAATAGCATTGGAAGGGAATGCAGGGCTCGAGGGACTGATTCCTTGTGTTGGGTGTGTGTGGGTGTCTTAGAAGCTAGGATAGTTCTAGTGTAGGTATTATTGGCTCTGTAATGAGCTCACGAGCTTAGCATTTAGCCTTTCTTAACTCCTTGATGGCCTGATAAACCCAACTATGTTTGCTTGGTTGTGTTTTGTGTATCCTTGGCTATGTGTAAGCCTGATTGTTCCCTTATTCCTTGGAGAATCATGCCCAGCTTGGGGGTGGCTGTGTTGCTGAGAGATTAGGGAGCACGTTGGCCTATGGTTGGGTGGAACGTTGCAGCGACGTAGCTGGTTGCGGAATGAGTTCTTCATAAGATAAGTAATCTTGTCTATTCTACTTCTGCAATCCTATTTACTGTTAATGAATGTGATGAACATGTTGAATGAATGCTTGTATAAATGTCTGTTCCTTCCGATGTGTATGATAAACAATTGCATATGTGCATGTTCTACTTCAATGCATTCTGTTTCAGCATTTTTATTCATGTACATGTTCATGGGGCTGGTAGCCTGGATGGTTAATGCCATGGTCGTGTCCTCTTCGTCGGTCGGAGGGACGGGGATGTGACAATAGGAAAAATATGTATGTATATGGTTTAGGCCATCTAGATATAGTTGAGCAATTTTTTGTGTTAAAAAGGGATTCCATAACGCTGTCTCCTAACACAACCCATATATCTCAAAAACACATCACTCAAAAAAATACTCCATCAAAAATAGGAGTCATAAATATCTTGGGTCTTTGACCAAATCATGAAAGGACCATCATCCTATACAAATATTAACGGTGTGATAAATGATATTTATTCAAGCATCTAAGAAACAACCAAACTAAAGGGAACTAATGTCGCCCTTCAGTTGGTCCAAGTGACTCGTCAATGATGGTACTGAGGCAATGGTATAGGATTTGTCTAGGTCTATCTTCTAGACTAGATATGTTGACGTTGAAAAATGAGACATACAACTTCTGAGGAAATGATGTTTCCTTAACAGAAGGGTGTGTGCAAGCTAATGAGGTAAATTTTTGGCATGTTAGATGTAATAGAAAACAAAAAAAACATCCTAAACTTACACATGGATATTTTTACATACATACAAAATGAATCTTGTTATGAGTAAAAAAACTGAAATGTAGGAAATTGCAGTGTGGTTTCGAAATATATAATTTTTTTTCTATTGAAAATGTTCTTAACTATCTAAAGTTTGATATTTTTTAACAACCACTTTTATTTTGGGGTAAAATTATAAGTTACATGTTTTTGTGGGTGCATCCTTTGAGTTCCTAAATGATGGAATAAACTTACAAAAATTAGTAGGGATATAGCGAACAACTAGAACTAGTGCACTATTATTTCTCCAAAAAGGAAAAAGATTAATTTTTTAATTTATTTTTTTAATTATCTAAGTGATCGAACATACAAAAAAATACATCAAGTGTGGGTGCATCCTTTGAAGGTCTTAATGCAATTATTTTGAAATGGATTTTTTAGAGCATTAAATGGTTAGTGTCCTTTAGTCCAGCATACGATGTTTTTTCAAAATGGTTGAGAAAAAAAAGAGTTATGAAGAAAACACTAACAATGTGTTTTTTGAGTTGAGTCACGACACAAGAAAAATAAGAAAAAAAATAGAAAAATATAATATTTAAATATATATTTGGAATATTCATAAAAAATGGTATCTAGGCCTAAAATTTCATATAAAAAATATTGTGTGTAACATATGGTAACGAGGGTTAAACACAGTCGTATTGAGAAAATTTGTGATATGCCTAAATATATATTCCATACCATTGGTTTCGTTAAAATGAAGTTAGGTCCAAAGTAGACACATAGGAAGAGTGATGATACCCAAATAGGAGACAAGGCTTGGTGTTAGTGCTAAGAAACAAGAGCATGTTTCTTTTAAATTCAAAATTTATTTCCCTCCAATATGGGTTCCATGAAAACCAAAAGGTGTATGCAATTTAGTTCTACAAATCCCATGCATGTTTTAGCTCGACAAAATACTTATGGGTTTGATAGAGCTAAAACACGCATGTAGTTTGCTAAAAACCAAATTTACCATAGGCGTAAGGGAGGTTGAGAGAAAGAAAGAAATAGAGATTATGGTTGGGGGGTAGGGGCTTAGGGATGATTAGGGTATTTAGCAAGAAGAAGGTGTATGGGGTTATAGTAGAGAGAGACATGGGGGCGGGTGATTAAGAGAGACAAAGAGTGAGAGGGGTAGGGGTAGGGGGAATATGAGAGACAAAGAGAGAGGAGTAAGGTAAGGTTAATTAGGAGAGAGAAAGAGATGGGACAGTGTGGTTCTGGGTAGGGAGAGTAGGGATTTCAAGGAGAGAGAGAGGGTGATTTAGTGGTAATGAGAGGGTGAGAGAGAGAGAGAGATAAAGAGAGAGGTGAGGTTGTTGGGGAAGAGATAGAGGGGTGGGGTAAAGGAGAGAAAGAGTAAGATATGGGGTGAGTAAGGGTTAGGGGGAAGAGGAGGGGGGAATAAAGAGATGAGGAGGGGAATTAAATGTATCAGAGGAGTAAGGGAGTGAAAGAGAGAGAGAGAGGGTAGGTAAAGTTAATGGAGAATAGAGAGAGAGAGAGAGAGAGAGAGAGAGAGAGAGGAGGGGGATTAGTTGTATAAGGAGGATACGATAATGAGCGAGGGAGGGAGAGAGAATGCATGGGGAGGGGGGGCATTAATAGGTTGGGGTTGAGAAAGATGGGTGGAGGATACAAGTAGGAGGAGGAGTAGAGGGGTGAGTTACTAAATAAGAGAGAGTTGAGGCACATAGGGTGTGGATGATTAGGGATAGGGGGAAGAGGCGGGTTGGGGGATAGAAAGAGATAGAGTTCTTAATGCAAGGAAATGTAGATGGGGGTTCCAGTAGAGAAGGATATATTGATCTAGATGGTGGGAGGGGTAGGGGTTTATGGAGGACTAGAGAATTTAGAGAGAACATGGTTATAGGGTGGGATAAGAGAGAGATATACATATATTAGGAGGTGGGGTGTATTAAGTGGTATGGCAAGTAGGATTAGGAGAGACAAAGAGAGAGGGATTNCCCGTAGTTGGAGAGAGAGAGAGAGAGAGAGAGAGAGAGGAAGGTAGGGGGATGGGGTTGGGGTTAGGGGTCGGTTGAGAGAGAGTGAGTGAGAAAGACAATATTTGGTTGATTAGGATAGGGGGGAGTAAGGGGGTTGGAGTATATAAAGACATAGATTAAGGTAGGGGGAGAGGTTAGGTTAATAGGGACGATTAGGGTAGTTAGAGAGAGAGAGAGGATGGTAAGTGGTAGTGAAAAGGGGATTGGGAGATACAAAGAGAGAGATGGCGGGTCAGGGGTAGTGAGATGTACTTTTTATGGGGGAATTTTAGGTGGTAGGGGGAGTGAGAGATGGGTAATATTTAGGTGTAGGTGGAGGGGTAGGGTCATCAGTAAAAAATGAGAGATAATTGACCAGGTGACCAAAAAATTTGGCCACCATGGTTTTTTCAAGGGATGAATGACCAAAATTGAGAAATTTTAAGTAAGCTAGCCAAAAATAACCAAGATAAATGACCAATTTGGTCATGGGATAAGAAATAAACTAAAGATGACCAATTTGGTTACAGGATTAGATTTAAACTAAAAATGACCACATAACAATTGTTCATTTATTTGGTCATTTTTAGTTGTGCCACTCCAACAATGGAAAATTACAATTTTGACAATAAATTTGTACAATTTACTAAATTTTAACACTGCACATATATTCAGAGACTCCCATCTATAGTGTTAAAATTTAGTAAACTATAGACCCCCTCATGTGTCACAACTCATTAATTAACACCAAATTAGCTTATAAATTATATTTTTGTACAAAAGTGAATTTATTAGTTATGTAGTTGAGGATATTTTGCATGAACTGGATTTATCTATCATATTCGCAACCCTTCAATGGTAATATTTACAATAACAATCCTCCTCGTGATCGGTTCATCTAGAACACTCAGTGATTCATTTAATTTCATGTGATGTGATGTCTTCCCTAGCTTGGGGTATGGGTGAAGATATACAGTATTAGTTTTAATTCCTAATACACTGAATGTGATTACTAGTTTAATTGAAATACAAAGATAGTGGTAAACCATCATATTACTCCTAAGATTCAGTCAATATTTTTATTTAATTCTTATTGTTTGTTTCTTAATATTTATATCCCTTTAGTATGAGATAAATATGAAATATAAAAGTGGAAGAAAATGTGGGTGGTAAGGGAAACCACAAATGGAGGGAAGAAAAAAACCACAATTGAAAAACTTCAGGGAATTTTGGAATTCCAAATTGAGTTCCTTCTTTGTTTAAGGAGGTCTACTTGATTTATCTCCCATTTATGATTGTTTTCACTACTTTTCCTTTTTGTTGGGTTCGAAGCAAGTCTAGTCAATTCAAGGAAAGTTAAAATTGCATACCCTTTAGAATTCTATGAATATGAGTCCATAAAATGCCATATGTGTTTAATATCCTTTAGAATTCTATGAATACAAGTCCATAAAACCCCTCTTATGTTTAATCTATAGTATATGCATTTATTGAATATAATTTATGATATTTTTGTAATACGGCTACACTTGATTGGAGAGGGTTAATCAGATAAAATAGAGAAAAAATCATTTTAATGATGGTTACCATATTTTTTATGGGCGGCCAAAAGAGTAGGAAAATCCTATTTCAACCCTCAATACGATCAGTGAGGTTTTCATGTGATATCATGTTTTTCTGTATTGTTTTTTCTATTATTTAAATTCATATATGAATATTCCTACTAGGATTAAGAAACAATTTGGGTGTAATTTTGGGGCTTTAAGAATTTGTATACATTTCCATCTTTTTAGTTTGTGTTTCCCATGTTTTATAATGATTATAATAAATTATTGTAATCGTTATAATCCATTGTTGAATGTGCATGATTCACAACTCAAGTCTATAGTCGTAAACTATGTTATTTGATTGAGGGAAAAGAAATCAATAAAGTATGGAAACATTAATTAATTAATATGTATATCTTCAATTAAAAGGGGAAACATCCTTTGCATGTAGTGATTGTTCCAAATCCTGCATAGGGTCATGTTAATGCTTTCACCAATTTGGACCAGTTGTTGTCTATAAGCGATGTGTTTGTAACTTTCATCAATACTGACTAGTTACATGTTATGAATCACTGTAATCTAGGGATCGGTGTAAAAGGACCAAATGCAATCCCTTGCTTCCGTGGATATTCAAAATGTTCAAAACTTCCAAAACTAAATGTTATCTGCACATACTGTAGTGTTTCTATAAATTGCTATATTAAATATGTTGGTTGAACACTCGAAATAGTAACATATTTAGATAATAGTGACCAAGGACCCTCAATGAGATAGCCATTCCAATTTACAATTTTTCCTCCTGCAACCTTAATCCTTTCAAATTTTTTCCCCATCATCATTGGTGTTAAGGTTTTTGATATTCAATATTGACTCAAACTCCTCAACAAGAATGTAATGAAGGTGATATTTATAGAAATAAGTAGCACGAGAACCTCTATGTCCATCATAGAGTCCAGATAAATTAAATACAAATATTTTGTTGGAATTGTTCAAGTCATGAGCAATACACTCACCCACAGTTCTTCAGGGAACAATTCCAAGCTTCATCTAATGATCCTTGTTCCCCATACTTTGTGCTCCAAGTTAGGACCTTAACCACATTTTTGAAATTCATGAAAACTCCTTCCCTTCGTCCCTAGGTAGGCTTAGTTCAAGGTCAAAACCCTTAATTCCTTTTATAGGTGATAATACAATAGTTTACTAGCTCATTTATTTACTCATTAATAGTCACCTCCTTTATCTTGGATTTACTTGATTTGGTGGATTGATTTGAAACAAATGCATCATATGATGTATCAGTCACATCAATATGCATGATATGATCCTCATCTCAGCTTTCAGTCCAATTGTATACACATTTTTCTTATATACTATAGTATCCTCTTGGTTACTAAGAGTTCTGATTGTACATAAACTCAGTGAATTCATAACTATGCCCTTTGGCACTAATTTTCCAATGTAACAAAAGCTTTCCTTCCGTTGTGGGATTTATGGTATAGTATAATAATGTTTCCTCCTACAAGTCCATCTTCTTCCTGCCTTGAAGATATTCAAATTGTAAATTTATTGCAAAAGTGGTAAAGCTATACACTGAAAAAGGAATGGCAAAGCATGAAATATATTCTGATGTAAAAACTGTTAAGAACGTGATTAAATAATCATAAAGACAATTAGTGGGACTCAAATATATCATATTAATTTGTCTTTTTTATTTGTGTGCATTGCGAGGTAATCAATACACATGCTTTCATTTTTTAATCACCCACGGTTTAGACTCTAGTGATGGGTCAGGTACACTTCTTGTGCTTACTCTATTTAACTTTCCTTGCAATGTAATGGGTTTATAAATTATGTTTAGTGGTGCGACCCACCTTACAACGCTGATTTATCGGACACTCCCTTAGCAACATCTTTTGGTATTTAGAATAACCTTGCAATATTATCCTTGACATAATTTACTTAAAAACTTCCTATAGGATGTAAATCATTGTATCTTTTCAATTTTAAACTGTGAGGTTTGTGCATATTGTGGAGAAAGGGGTTTTACAAATCTTTCAAACTAATAAGTTGCATCCTTGGAAATTTTCTTCTACATCCTTCTGGAGCCAATTTTTAGGCATAATTTATGCCAGTAATTATCGACCTATGAATTCCATTGTTGTCTCCATCCAATCCCATTTAAGTATGGAATATTTGTAGTATGGAGACATTCAACTGGTCAAATATTGTTTCTTGAGTTAACTTAACAATTTCAATTGAGACATTGTTTTGCAACAAAGTTAAGAGGTTTGATTCTAACCACCTGAAATTCAACTTTTTGGGTTTATCTGTCTACTTTTTATCGAGTATGTTTAAAAGATATGTCCGTGAAGTATGTAAGTCCAAATTAATTTATCATTCTTCCAATCTTCCTATTTGCATGATTAAATGCTAGAATCTAGATTCTCCAATGCACATAAGTGATATTCATGGAATTGAAAACTATCATTGATTCCAATTCTCAAGATATAGTATATCTAAACCCTTATAAACAAAGGGGAAGATAATAAGAGAAATATAAATTATATATATATATAGTAAAAACAACACCATTTTTTGTAGAGGTTGTAGTGGTCGCAGTTGTGTTGGCACGAAGATAGAAAATTCAAGTGTGGAAAGCCTTCAAATCTCACTCATGAACTCCTCGTTTCCACAAATTATATGATACAAAGGTCATAATATTCAACCTACACAAAATTAAAATATCAATGGTAAGATATTTCTTGCAAAGTGTTTGTCAAAATATGTGAAAGAGAAAATTTCACTTTTTGTTATAGAGAGACCAAAATCAATTACTCTTGGGCTTTTCATTCCTCCATTTTATGAGTTTTGTTTTTCCATTATGGTTAAAAAAATATTTCTCTCAAAATAAATATTTGTGTACTTGTTTTTGTTCCATGCATTCTATATTCATGCTACCAATATGGTGTCCCTAGTTTTTGTTTGAAGATGCCCTTCTTATGCCACTTCCACAAAAGGATGGGCTAGGACTTGTTTCCTTTTTCTAGTGGCTTGGTTTTGAATCATATATAGTTATATTTTGTATCTTGATAGTTATGAACTAAGGATTCAACCATCTAAACAATAACTTGCTACACCAATGCACCATACACATTATGCTTTCAAATTGTACCGTTACGATGCCATTACCAAACCCACACTGCTATATACTTCTCATATCTGGATCTCAATCCATATTTCATAAAAATAACATAAAATTGAGGGTCCAATAAATTATGTTGTGCACAAGTCCTTGTAAATGGATAATTCTACAAGACACCATCCAAGTTGTGTTTTGTGTACATCCTGTTACTACATATATTGCATGGGTGTCCACCAAGGAGTTCTAATTCTCTCTGGGCATAAAAGAAACCTGTAGCATCATTCTAGGAATTAATTTCTCAAATCTTAGCAACCTTGTGTGTGTGAAATAGTAACAACAAGTTTGACCCCCCAAGTCTAGGAAACCTTGGTTGTGTAAACAACCTTAATTCTTCATGATTATGTATCTAATCAACAATGAAGAGAATCATTTTAAATATGGGCTGATTTAAGAAGTAATAGACCTAATTCCTAATTATGGGTTGAATTTGAGGATTAATTTCCAATTCTGAGCACCCATGCAACCGTGTATGAAACTTATGGACATATTAGGAGCATTTATGAGCAACAAAAAATAGTAAAACACCTGGTACAAGAGAAAATTTCAATTTTTGTTATAGATATCCCAAAATCAATTACTCTTATGATTTTCCTTCCTCCACTTTATGAATTTTGTTCTTCCACTATGGTTAAAAAAATATTTCTATCAAAATAAATATTTGTGCACCTGTTTTTGTTCCATGCTTATCTAGTTTCATGCTACCAATATGGTTTCCATAGTTTTGCTTTGAATCTTCCCTTGTTATGCCACTTCCATGGAAGGATGGGTTGCGACTTGTTTTGTTTTGGTAGTGGCTTTTATTTGGATCATATTTAGTTATATTTTGTCTTTTGATAGCTATGAACTAAGGACTCAACCATCTGAAAAACAACTTGCTACACACCAATTCACCATGCAAACTATCCTTTCAAATTACAACTTTATGATGCCATTACCAAACCCACACTACTATATACTTCCCAGATAGAGAGGACAATCCTTATTCTATCCAACTAAGACAAACTTGATGGTCCAATACATTACATTGTGCATAGGTCTTTGTAAAAGGGTAATTCCACAAGACATCATCCAAGTTGTGTTTTGTGTAGATACTATTAATACCTATATTGCATGGGTGTCTACCAATGAGTTCTAAAGGTTATTGGGTGTAAACTAAACCTCTATCATCATTCTAGGAATTAATTTTTCAAATCTCAGTAGCATTGTGTGTGTGAAATAGCAACAACAAGTCTGATTCCTCAAGTTTGGGAAAACCTGGGTGTGAAAGCAAGCTTAATTCTCCATGGTCGTGTATTTAATCGTTAATGAAGAGAACCAGTTTAAAATTTGGGTTAATTTCAACAGTAATAGGCCTGATTGTTAATTCCGATTTGAATTTGAGGATTAATTTCCAATTATGAGCACCAGTGCAGCAGTGTGTGAAATTTTTGGGCAGATTGGGAGCATTTGTGAGCATCAACAAACAATAAAACACCTTGCACCAACAATAAAATAGAGGAATATCCCAATATAGGAAACTAAGGCAACATATCTTAAATTCTTGTACATAAAAGAGCAGCCATAAATCCACATATCAAAGTGAGTTTGTGTATAAAGTACCATTAAGAAGTTTTATATATATATAAAATATTCTCTAAAGAAGTTTTCTGATTTTGAATCCCAGAGGTGATTTTGTGAGGGTCGATTCATACCTTGGAGTATAGTGTTTAGTCCTTTCATGCCATCCAATGGAGATGCTACCATTAGGAGACATTCTAAATCTAGACCATCTAACAAAAAACTGAGTGTTCAAACTTAATTTATTCACTGATGAGCATGATAATGGATTTTCTTCTAGGATGGGAATGGTTCAAACTTCATATTCTGAGGTATTATAACATAGAGCTGGTATAAATTGCTAATGGAAAATGCAAGTCATACTAGACAAGTTTTGATACTACGGAAAATACAATGTAATTTGTTTTTTCTGCAACCAACTAGGATTCCCATAGACATGACCTTCACACCTAACAAGGGAACTTACAGAACATTGACAATTAAAGGGATGCATTTCAACAAATAAGAATCCGCCAAGAAGACTTCACCAATTAATGAAAATGGTAAAGGTAACATATTAGAACTAAGAAGTGTTTCCTATAGTTGTATTGGCTATACTCTCACACAATAGATCGAGAAATACTTCTCTTGTTTTAGCTCGTTGCAAAGGAAGAGTTCCCTTATATTGCCCAGATTTAGCTTTGCTTTCTAAGAGTGATTTGATTTTCCACTTGTGTCAAAGGATATCGCTTTTATGAGCCAGATTCTCTTTGTATAGTTAATAATGTTGCAATGTTTGTACCTTAAATCATTTTTGTGTGTGTGTGTGTTTGACTATGTAATCGTGAGAAAGACTTCTTTAGTGGGAACTTAATTTTGAAAATGGTTTTTGACACTAAAAAGGTACAATTTCAACATCCAATGGTGTACCGAAGACTAAAATTTGAAATGAGGAAGTGATATACTAGAAATATAAATAATTTATCTATTACTTTGAATAACTAAAAGTAGCACTGCCAGACTGATTCTTGGAAACAAATAAAACAACACATATAGACTGAATTTCAAAACTACGGAAGTGGCAACTGCAGAACTTTTAAACCATGGTAAAAACATAGGCACGTAGTAAACATGGAGTTAGGTTTGACTAATAAGCCTCACTTGCTCAAAATTAAGTTTGAAAATGAAAAGTAAGACCAGGATATCCAACATGTTTACTACAGACAATAGAACTAGACCATCCCATGTTTATGTAGTTGGAAAAGTAAATTTTAATTTGCATTCGTTGTATTTAATCTTCTTGCCACATTTTGAATTGTGATTAGTATATATTATATCCTATGAAGTTTTGAGGGGGATACTTAGTCTGTAATACTCATTTCCCATTTTATTTTCGCACAATTAAGAATTTTTGGATGTTCTTCTGAGCAACTACATCAGAACCTCTACAAACTAGATTTCTGGTTCATTTTCCCAAGAAATAATTACTTTAGATGATGTCCCTTAGGTGCCATTACTACTATGGGCTTGAGGGATTGCACCCAAACATAGATGTGCTAGAATAATTACCTCCAATATCTTGCATGTCATGAATTTTCCATGTGCCCATTCATTAGAAAACATGCAAAGCAATTCGTTGATGAAAGATTGTTTTGCTTCTAAGAAATCAAAGTAGGATGTGGAGTGAAAGGTTCTTTTAACTAGATTCCACCTATGTTCATTTATATGTATTATTTTGTTGGGGATTCTGTTTTCAAAGAGTCTAAGTTAGATACAAGTGAGTAGGGGTCTTCACTATCTCTGGAGTTAATTTACAGAAGGATTAAATGGGAGATGTACTTCAAAGATGCAACCTCCAATAAACACCTTCACATTAACCTATTGAGAACCAATGAAGCAGACAAGGGTGTAAAATTTTATATACACAAATGGTTAAAGTGAAGAATCAAATTTTACAACTTTGTTAAAGAATAGTCTCCAAGAAAAATTGACATAGAAAGGCCAAAAAGAAGCTGAAAATATATCAACAAAGCTATTAAGACAAGTTCCAAGGATCAACAAAAATTTAAAACACTCACACAAAGAAAGGGCCATGTTGAAGTTGTGAGAAGTTTTTTAAAACCCAGAATTGGACTCTGAATCGGTTGATGGTCAACTCAAAGTCAGACTCAGACTTTGCTCTGATTTGGACCAGTTTGGATTTTATGGCTTGGCTTACTATAAAATACATAAATATTAAAATTTTAATGAAATAAATATATTTTACATATTGCACTCCATTAGAGAGACAATATTCAAAGTGTTCTCATGTATATACCATGTATGGGTGAATATATCAAAATGGCACCGAGTGTAATACCAATAAAATACATAATCAATAAGTCTCTAAATGGTATCTAGATTCGAAATCACAACATGCTACAAGGTACTAGACTACTACATATCATTGATCAACATAATCAATTATGAAACCTAATTTACACGAAACATGGAAACATGTATAATTTTATGAGATGGGAACACCTAGAAACATGACCATCCTGCCCGCAAAAGAAAAAGGGTATGTGGGAGAAACATGACCAATAAAAATACAAAAAATTACAAGATGTAAAGTTTTTTTTTTTAAATAACACATTATCTTGCAAGAAAATAAGAATGATACACTAATGACATTTTATACGGAAACCAATTCTACATTGACTCTCATAGATGATTACATGATGCAAATTCCCACCACTTCCTGAAGTGAACATGGTATAAGTAAAAATATATATATTTTTAATTTTTGGTCACTTTAGGGTAAATTTCAAAAATTTGTTTCCTCGTGTATATTCTAACTGATTAAGTGAGGGGAGTCGGTTAAAAATTTGGAATGAAAGGGTCTAATATATGTTGCAAGATAAGTGCAAAAAAAAGCATATACACAATAGAAATAAAGGCATGCTGTGTAACATGGGATGTCTGTTGTGAGTCAATACAGGAAAATCTTATTAGACAGACCATGTTGAATTGCTTAGAAATAGGTGGCAAGAATGCTATAGCAAAAATTGGAAAGCTTGGGTCTTGTCTAGGGTTCTAAATATTTCCTCTGGAATTCACTTCCTGAGTTTAGTGAAAATATACATAGGAAAAGAGAAAGAGATTGTGAGTTTGGGATTGTGGGAGGACCAAGATGCTCTAAACCACGCAGAACTTTATAATGAAAGATATGCAATCAGGTTGTGGGATGAAAAAAATGTCAAACTATTTTCACTGGAGCTTCATTAGCCTACCATTTCACTATAAGAAACTCATGAAGGCTATGTGATTCAACAAAAATGTAATTCAAGGAGGGTGAGAATCTTCTTGTACATTTGATGTTGAACTGCTTAAAAAAGGTTTAAACATTGTGCACACTGGTGGCATGAATGCTATTCTATTCTATATTACCATCAACTGCATGTGCAAGGACTGTTTCTAGCAAAAACAAATCCCAATACTAAATCCTCATAAACTACTCAGATTTCCCATTTCTAGGTAGGAAACTCATTTCTTAAGAAATAGTCAGTATTTCTACTAGTCATTTCTCACAGGTTTCAATCTTATCAGAAACAGCCGACATAAAAGGCCTAAAAAAAATAAAAAGAGGAAAATACAACATACAAAAATGAACAAAAAACAAAAAACAAAACAAACATACTTAAGAAGGATAATGAAAAGTAAATTTCTCAAGGTGAGTAAAAAATATTAAATATCCATTTCAAAAACTAAACCCATCTAATTTGTGACATTTTTTTATTGCAAAACTAAGCCGCAAGAGCATGGAGAAACCCTATAATTGGAACTCGGAGGTTGGATCTTAGAATGTCAAACAGTTGGATCCTTGGAGTCTAGACAATTCTAGAGGATTTTGACATGTATCAAAATCTATAGTATAAAAATATTCGACATATTTGCACAAGATTGGATTTAAACTCGAAGTTTTCTTTGTTGGGCATTTTAAACTTTTAAATGTGTAACTTTGCACCATGAAATCAAATATTATGGCAGGAATCCCAAGTACCCAATCATCGATATCACCAAAAGATGAAAAACCTTGGAAACCAAAGTAAAACTTGTCTCCATTAACATATTTCCTAGATGCCAAAATGGGTTTGAAACTATATTGCAGACTGCTATATAGTCTAGTCATTAATACAATGGACTAAGTGGGACAACATGATCAAGGGATTGGATATTTGTCTCATGAATTTCAGACTGAAGACCCCTCTTGATACCACTCCCATTCAACCCTCCCATGTAGTCCAATATCTGGAAATGACTAACCCAATAGTAGTGTTGTGCAACACCATGGTCATCCATCACTTGACCATCTTTGAGATATTATACTAACATGTATATATTTATGAATCAATTGGAAATCATTTCTTTGAAAAGGACATAACATTCAATGTGCATAGGTCATATTATTGAAAAGAGATGGAACATGATTTGATTTGGCATTTTTATTGTTGTAATTTATTATATTGTTTTTTGTGTAGAACAACTTTGGAGCCTAGAAAATTATAGCTTGAGGATTTTTACCTATATAAGAATCTACAATATAAAACGTTTCGACATGTTTTCACAAGGTTGGATTTAAAATCAAAGTTTTATTTGTTGGTCATTTTAAAATTTTAAATGTCTATTGTTTGCATCATGAAATCAAATATTATGGAAGGAATCCCAAGTACCCAATCATCAATGTCACAAATCATGAAAAACCCTGCCAAGAAAAGGAAAACTTGTCTCCATTAAGAGAATGCATGGATACCAAAATGGCTTTGAAACTAGATTTTGGACTACGATATAGTCTACTCATTCATACAATGTACTATGTGGGACAATAGGATCAAGGGATTGACGATTTGTCTCATGGATTTTAGACTTAATACCACTCTTCCTACCACTCCCATTTATCCCATCCATGTAGTCCAATCTTTGCCAAGGACTATCCCAATAGTAGTGTTGTTCAACGCGATGAGCATCCATCCCTTGACCATGTTTTGGATGTTATATGCTATCCATATATTGATGCATCAGTTGTAAATGCTTTCTTTCCAAATGGCATAACATTCAATGTGTATAGGTCATATTATTGAAAAGAGATGGCACACCATTTGGTTTGGAATTTTTATTATTGTAATCTATTATATTTTTTGTTGTAGTGTTTCATGACACTTGGTACTTATACATGTATTTATTTTTTCACATAGGTGTATGCATGGCAGTCCCTATTATTATTGTGTCTTGTTGATGGTTATACTATCCATTGTCTAGTTCCATTGACATACTTTGGTCACTCATGGACATCAATAAAATTATCTAATTTCTTTTGGGTATTTTTACCTGGTATAAATATAGTACTTTGTATGCCATTAATGAATAAAATATTGCATTGTATCCCTATACAAATTTCATTCATTATTTGTAGTCAATGCATCAGAGAAAACATCATAACAAGAAAATATTGAGAATAGTTTTTTTTCATTAATTAAAAGGAGACACTTCAGTCCATATGTTTCACAATTAGTTGTTGAATTATGAAGGATGGCATATATTTTTCTCTCAAAACAAGGAGATAAAATAGGCAATTACTTTCAGTCATAAATAACCATGAATTTTTATGTTGATTGTATCAGATTCAACCCTTTTTTCCTCCCGTAAAGCATGTTACTTAGATATTACAAATCAAGTAGAGGAAGTCCCTTTTTAAATGCACAATGACTTCAAATATGTTGCTAATGGATTAGCCTACATGACATTTGGGTGCAACCATTTACCACTTAAACATAATTTTTCCTTTTTATGTGTCATTATGTACAAATGTGGTAATGTTTACTTTGAAACAAAGTCTTTTCTTTTTATTTTAGTGGAATCGGGTGTTATTTTGATATTACCATTGAGATGTCCCAAAATCATTTTGAGATTACCATTGACTCCATTTTACAACTGCTATTCTAAATTTATGTTGGATAGGGGTTGATATTTATTGATGGAGGATGAATGAATGATTTCTTGTGATTTGAGGTGTACCAACACATATGTTTTCTATATTTCAAGGGTTATAGCAAGTTCTAGGAGGGGCTAACACAAAATTTACTATCGAATCAAAGTCTATAGATGAAGATGGCATATGTTTTGGGCTATATGTTTTCAAGTGGACCAGTATCCTCATCACTCTAACCACTTTGATTAAGGTAAATATTGTTCCTATAGTAGCGGGTGTTTCCCAAACAATTGATGGTAGTTATGAATTGGGGGTCCCCTGTTTGGAAAACTATTTTTCTCTTTGTTTGTGATTGTTCATATTTATTTATTTTGCAAGAGATTAATGGGTCACCAAAACTAGATGCCTACCATAGTCATTGTTTGGTCAATTCTTCTTCCATCCATATCTCTTCCTGATTTGGGTGATGATAGATCCTTTTTCAACAAGTACATAATCCTCAAATGCACAACAATGTGATACCCACTACTAGTGTTCGTTAGTAACAAATGAGGAAGTAAAACAATTATTTGATGGAAAAAAATGTATCAATTTTATTGTATGGTCATTTATGGAATTAGATGAAATATAATCTATAGTTATATGGTAGTCTACAAAGATGTTTACCAAATTCTATCCTTGTCTGAAATAGATGGTGTTTCTTTTTGAATTTTCGTATGTTTTAAGGGAAGCTTTGAACTTAACTATTTTGTCCATGTTTTGGTGTTCTCACTGCAATTTGCTGAATATGTGCAATGTACCATCATTTAGGTAAGTTTTATCGCTGATTTTGAGAACTTAAGTTCTTCATATGATATTTTTGTTTGATTGCATAGTCTTCTCAACTTGGCATTTTCATGGTCCTAACTATACTACATGAAAATTGTAGATACCTATGACAAGGAGGAAGTTGCAGCCATAGCTTATGACCTTTCCATTTTAAAATATTGGGGTTCTAAAACTGATTAATTTTCTTGTATGATAAATTTGACAATATAAACTCGTTTCCAATTATAGAAATATGAATGATGTAGGGAAGTTAGTCTATTATTTTTCATGGAATCTTAAAGGAGAGTACTTTGAGCATTGTGTACATTAGTGATTATGCTAGAGAAATTGAAGGAATGCAGAGTATTTCAAGAGAATATTTTATGGATCATATTAGAATTTAGGTTTAAAAGTTTCCCTTTCTAGGGAAAACCAATATTGTTGTGTTTCCATCATGGTGGCTTGAGAGATGTGCAAATACTGAGTTTTATTTGGTGTCCTACCTTTAAGGAAATGTAGTGTGTTTCAAGTTGAATACCAAAATGTCATTGATTGCTAAAGTAAGTTGTTGAACCCAAGAAAATGTTTTCTTTTTAAAATTCCTTATTTTGGCACAAAAGATTTGTTTCAAGAAAAAATAATTATCATTAGTCCATGTTTTTAATTTCACGTCCACCTACCTCCTTTGGTTTGGAGAAGGTATCCCAATATACTAGTGGGATGCCTCCCTCATATTGGTGTCCCTTCAAAAAAGACTTGAATATTATCTACCAGGGATTGATAAAATTTGTGATATTATATCTCTAGGAAATATCTGATCCTTTCACTGTCCACACAATGTAATTATTTATTTTTCATGGATTGACAACTAAAAACTAATTCTAAAGGATTTATTCTTATAGTCATTTAAGTTTTTTATATTTAGATTTTGTTGCAATGCATCTGCACAAATGAATTATGCATCAAATATTGGAACTCTAAAAAAATGCAACCTTGAGCTTGACAAATTGAAGTGCATATCAAACCCAGGCTTAGATGGGTCTCTATTAATTTTATTTACATTGTGAAGTTCTGTAAGATCAAGGTTTTGGTTTTGAACAGGTTGTTACGGAGAGAAAATTCATATGGCTTGGGGGTACCACAACAGAAAGTATGACACCAGAAATAAATCTGTTCCAATATGTAAGAAAAGTAAAAAAATATAGCACTAAGGGATATCAAATCATACCTTATTACAGATGGTTGTAGATCCCCATTGAGCTTTTTCAATGCAATTGCAATTACAATTTGCTCTCAAAAACAGCAAACAAAGCAAGCATGATATATATAAATATGTTAGAGCTATTCTAGCGTATATAACAAACCATGTGTAAGAAATTAAATACATCCATGGATTCAATATTCATATTTAAAATGCACATGAATTAGATGGGAAAATATATTTCTATTAATAAATCCGAGATACAATAGTGACAAACTCTGTCGGCACTTTTGTGAATCAGAGAAACTGAGTCCTCCACCTAGGCCACCACCACTTCAATCATCCATCTCTCAATAGAAAGATCACAAAGCAAAGGAAAGATTGGGAAGAGCACTATGTGCTCAATGGGACAAAAGGATGCAGACTCAAGTATAAGCAAAGCTCAGGAAACAATGGACTATAGTTTTATTACTCTGCAATTTCTCCTCCTTCAATGTATTTAAGGGGTTCCTTATATAGCACTCCAAATAGATAATGGAGGGTTGAATCTAAGCATTCTAAAGGAATTTGGAAGGATAAGATTCAATTTATTCGAACTGATATAAGAAAAACTCCAAAATTATTTGGACATATGCACACATCCCGCTATATGCGGGTTTGAGGTCAAAATTCATGTGTACACATGAGTATAGCTTTAAAAGTCACATACAGGAATAAACAAGTGTTTTTTAGGGATCATCCTGGAATGTCAAAGTATAATACAAGTCCATGGGGTCTAAGGAGTCTATAGAGGGACAAGGGAGGCCATAAATGTGTGATCTACCTAGTGTGGTAAAATCAACTATAACAAATTCCCCCTAATGTGTGAGGTCAGAGGGGTAACATGATGGATGAAATACATTATAAAATCCATCCCATAAGTGGAATAATGAAGTCCCAAGTGGAAGAACCAGCCACCCATCCGTACAATACAATGATAAATCTTTACATTTGACTCCAAATACATGTATTAGTCCCCAATACATAAGAGTACAATGGCCATGAATAACCATGATATACAAAGTGTCATGTGTGGTCATTGCCATGTACAATATACAATGGATCAATATATCCATAATGGATAACGATATCTGATATACACTAGAATTACTGGAATCATGATCATGAGAGTGAAAATATCATGAATATTTGCACAATTAATGAGGTAGCATATATGGAATTCCACCAAGCTAGAAGGTCTTCTATGCAAACCGCTATGAGTACATGTCCTACTATGCGAATAGATGTGTCGAGGTCGAACATAGTATTCCATCGTTTGATTACCGATCATTGATGTATACCGTTAAAAGACACGAGATAACCCATCGATAATGGAAATGGGAATCAAGGTACAGAGTGCAATCTAACAAGTGTGAATATATGTGTTGAGTTCTAACACTAGGAAGAATCCATTGATCAAGGTACATTGATATATTCCAAAAATTGTCGATGGAGAGAGAACCTACCACTGATGACTATAAGTCTCAAGTCACTCAAATGAATATAGACTCCTATTCGAGAATAAATGATCTGATGTCGATGGAATGGAATCCACTAGAAGGAGGACATTAAGGAATCCCTCATCAACCAACATGAGGTACTCAACAACGCTGTATAATGTGGAACAACTCAACGAATAATATGTGCACAAACTAGTAATAGTACCAGGAATTGTTGACATGAAAAGTCAAGATAACTAAGGAATGGTCAAATCGGGATTCAAGTTCCTTCGAACTAGAGCATAAGGATAATGGTGAATTAAGGTGGGAAGCATGGATGTGATATGAAAATTGGGACATCTCTGTGACACAAGAGGCATCAACATAGGCTCCATGGTGACTGGAATCATAACCAGTCGGTGGAGATAAACTCAAAGTAATGAATGCAACTCCTAAATTCAAACTAATAACCCAACCAATGGATGTGATATATAGTGCTCTGTTCAAAGGAGACACGAATCGACTGTTTCCAAAGATAACATCTTTTCTTGTTCGACTTTTTATGTTTTTTTAATTTTTTTTTACTTTTTTAGATATTTTGAAAAGCTTGAAAAAGAATAAAAGTGCATTATAGTACATAGCTAGGAGAAGATGAGTGTCAGGGATAGGTAAGCTAGTTCCAAGAAATGGAACATACCTATGCTCAATGCAAGGAAACATGTGTGGGATAACGACACTTTGGGGGAAGGTCTCCTCCCGGTAAATGGGTGATCAAGCTGCAAAGGATATATAAAAAGGCTCTGCTTGGCTAGACATGAGACAAGCTCCGACTATGTGGTTGATAACTCAAATTCAGGGATCCGGCATAAAGATCAAGAAGGAAAGAAAAACTCATGAAATGCATTTACAACTTGATATATACAAGGGAGTCCCTATTGGGAAAAGAGAGTATAAAGTTCAAGAGGAGTATGAAGCTCTTGCTCAAGGAAATGGTGGGACTAAAAATGGACTCCCACAACCTAAAGGAGGTATCTCATCATGGGAACCAAATGCAAAATAGTGTCTAACTAGGGAACCCATGTATAGGAAATCTCTGCCATTCACATAACACCACTTATAAGACCAGAATGAAGGTTCTGTGATATGATGGAATGGGTTCATACCTAAGGCTAAAATGAAACGGTCATAAGGTCATGCAAAATACAAGAGGATGTGAAATCCTATCCTATATGCCAGTTCAGACATTATACCTGTAATAAGCATGAACAGATCAAAGACTCAGAGAGAGTGTTCAAAAAAAGGATCCTACATGACAACAATATTAGTCCTGAACAACTGTAAATGGTCATCAAAGATATGAAACTATAGGGTACAGGGAATATTGATCATGACAACTAGATTCAAAGGAAACAATGCGGTGGACGATGGAACATAATAAAGAATGTAAGGTGTAAACCCAACATTTATGTATCCACTACCACCCCCATGAGGGTGAATACTAGTCTTAAGATTGGGAAAAGGGATTGAAAATCCTCAACAAATGGAGTAGAGGGTGGAATATGACCACTCGCGAATCTATGAGCACGGTAAGGGGCTAAGGTGCCCCCCAATCCAACAACAAGGTATGCACTAGGACCTGGGGTGGATGATGGGATACTAGTAGTGATATCAGGCATGTCGAAGAATAAAAGGAATCGAACTCAAGAGAACATAAATATACTCAAGTAACCACAATCCCAAAATACAACTAGCATACGAAGAGCACACTCCTAAGAGAATCTACAGCCAAAATAAAATCAACCCAAGGGGAGGATATGTGATCTCCTGAATGCACCAGGTATGTCTTTCCTAGGATAGGTTCGAAACTCCCATACACTATAAGTAGAGGTACATAACCAATTATAGTGGCCCTTAGCTTCAACTCATAAAGAGATTGTGTGGTCTAAACCCTACATGTCCAGGACACCTACAGAATAACCTCTGCAAGTACCCCTTATGATACCTAGGTAAGGTAACTAAGGTCACTCCAGTATAACCAATGCTCAGGTGGATAGTCACAGATGGGATTGAATGAATGGGTAGGGTATCAAAGCCCGAAACTCTCAAAAGAGTCCCCGGATATGAATAAGATCCTAGAAATATATCTGGTGTTCACAAAAGTGACCAAGGGTTGTACCAATCACAATCGTGTACACTTCCCCATGCTTGAATCCTATGTAAGAGGAGTGTCCTGAAAAACACTAATTATACCAAGTATTTCACCTAGAGAGACACCTAATTGTTTGAGTTTAGTAGTCTTGGAGAGTTAACTTACAATGAACTATTCCAAGACTCTAAATCCTAATCTTGTTGGTGACCCCTATAAAAGAAAAATGTGTAGTTTATTTTAATTAAGCGTTGATTTTAATGGATGTAATTACTCAAAAGGAAGTTTTCATGCAAATAATGATATTGTGACTCGGCAGTGAACTAATTGTGCACATCTAACAAGCAATTCCAAGTCCAATATTGTAAAATGAAAATCCGGGTATGCCGCTACTTGAGATGAAAAAATATTCATTCCTTTCAAAATGTCAATGCAATATTTCCTATATAAAATCTTAAACACAACTCTCATCCAAGCAATCCAATGCAAGTACCTCCTTAAATCCATATGTGAGATGCAAGTAAGAATGCAACTATTTTGTATTTTCAATATAAAAGAATTAAAATGCAATAAAATTCATTAAAATTGTCAGTCTCTGCAGCAAGCATAAAACACAAGCCAAGAAAGACATCGAGACAAAAATACTAATGCATGACTGGAAAAACAAAAAAGGAGATAAATGAATAGAAATATTTTCAAAGAAAAATCAATGAAAAAACGGTCTCTGGCCATGAAAGAACCAGACAAAGGACAACATCAGAACCCATGAAGACCCAACCACACTCACAACCCACCCAAAAACTTCCCACAACATCAAATTAAACCAAAATGGAGGATGTACGTGACTGTATAAAGAAAAACAACGTATGTACGCAATTTTTTCCCAAAAACATGCATGTGTACACTGATTTTGGCCAAAACCCTACATGTATACGCGACTTTTGGCCAAAAAACCATGTAGCTATGCAATTTTCGGACAAAAACATGCGTATACAGAGAAGAAAGTGGTAAAATGAAGGCCAAGGGTCAAACCACTCTAGGGGAGTGTCAATGGATGAACATACTACTAAATGCAACATAGAAACAGGGAGAAACAGAGAGAAAGTCAAGCAAATTGTGCCACCAAACCCCAAAGAAAAACAACTAGGAACCTCCCCAGCGGAGTTTCCAATTCTGTTACGGAGAGAAACTTCCTATGGCTTGGGGGTACCACAACAGAAAGTATGACACCAGAAATCAATCTTTCCCAATATGCAAGAACAATTAGAAAATGTAACTCAAAGGGATATCGAATCATACCTTATTACGGACGGTTGAAGTAGATCCCCGTTGAGCTTTTCCAATGCAATTACATTTATAATTTTCTCTCAACAACACCAAACAAAGAAACCATGCTATATATAAATGTGTTAGAGATATTCTAGAATATATAATCAACCATGTATAAGCAATTAAATGCATCCATGGATTCAATATTCATATTTAAAATGCACATGAATTGGACAGGAAAATATATTTCTATTGATAAATCAAAGATACAATAGTGACAAACTCTGTCAGCACTTCTATGAACCGGAGAAACCGAGTCCTCCGCCACTTCAATATGAAGCTCACAAAACAAAGGAAATATTGGGAAGAACACTATGTTCTCTAAGGGACAAAGGGAAGCAGACTCAACTATAAGAAAAGCTAAGGAAACAACGGACTATAGTTTTCTTCCTCTTCAATTTCTCCTCCTTCAATGTATCTAAGGGGATCATTATATAACACTCCAAAGAGGTAATGGAGGGTTGAATCTGAGCATTCTGAAGGCATTTGGAAGGCCAAGAGTCAATTTATTTGGACTCATATGAGGAAAACTCCAAAAGTATTTGGACTTATGTAGACATCCCGATGTACATGGGTTTGAGGTCAAATGTTGCACGTACACACGAGTATAGATTTAAAAGTCCCATACAGGAATAAACAAGTGTTTTTTAGGGATGATCTTGGAACATCAAAGTATAATACAATTCCATGGGTCTAAGGAGTCAGCAAAAGGACAGGGGAGGCCATAAATGTGTGATCTACCTAGTGTGGTAAAATCAGCTATAACACAGGTAAAGGTAGTGGATCAAATGGTACTCCACATTTAGAAGGAACCATGTTCTCTCAATGGATTGGGAGTCCTATACCATCCACCTATGACTTTTCCAATCATCCTGGTATGTCTATTTATGATTTCCAATTGACCAATATCACTCTTAAATTACTTTCTTCCGAAGGATCCGAAAAAGACACTAAAAAAGGAAGGTGTGAATCTTTAAATTCCATTTGTTATGAGTGCAGTAGTAATATGTTATAGTCGACTGATATTAATTAAATAATAGATCAAATTCATCCAGTTCTACACCAATAGATTTTGCAAATTGTATAAACATATTTGAGATAATCAACAAATTCAACAATAGTAGTAATAGCAAAATTTTTATATTATGAAATAGAGGGCAATGAATATTTAGAGAAATAATCTAAACAAGAGATATAAATATTTGATTGAACAGAACTAGAAATTAACCTTAACAAACAAGATTCTCTCCAAAGATGGTATGAATGTGAATTCGAGGCTAGAATATGTAAAGGTAGTATGGATGTTGCACTTGGCACGATTAGTTTCCCATCTACAAGAAAACCAAATCATTGCACATATTTGGTTTCTAACTTAAAGGTATATTTAGAATTCACTCACCCCCTCTTACCCATTTGTATCTTGAACGTGGAATAAGTATTATACTTATTCTACAAATATGATTGACTACTCTTAATACCTGTGTCACGTAATATTACCAAACTAATATGTTGTTAGCTTATATCCTCGGAGAGATCGTAGAACATCCAATAATGATGAAGTGGCATTTTGGAGAGCCAGATAGGTTATAGAGGAAGGTTTAACATGGTTATTAAAAAATGGTTGCAAACCCTCCATGTTCCAGAAAAAGGGATTTCCAATTGGAAAACAGTTATAAGTCGTTATATTTGAATACTTTACAATTGCGTTTGTTTCTAGTGTTCCCTAGACCTTCATTTCCGTCTTTTCACTCAATCTCAAAACTATATTATATAATTTAATGTCTAACCCTAGAAACTATGGATTCTTTTTTTTTGGAATTTTTCAGTATCCTTTTTAATTTATGTTAGTAATCGGTTCTCATATAATTTATAACAATAGAAAAGTTTCCTGAGGTTGCATTCTAGGAGTCATAGTTTGTCATTTTTGAATGGTAGTTTGGAAGAAACATAGAATATAATTAAAAGAAAGAAACCAAAATCATATTTTCTTGCAGTTGGATCCTCTTCTTTTGAGGTGGTATGGTACATATGCCTTACATTTAACTTATTTATTTTTCAAACCAAGGGAATCTAAGCTGCTTGTAGTTGATGATTCACTATTTTACATAGGATGATAGGTCTACAATGGAGTATGGATGTTTGAAATATCTCATATGCTTAGAATATTTTGTTGTGCAGGGTATCTCATACGTTTTTTTGAATGCTATTCCTTATAGGTTTTCATAAACTCTGATCTACTGAAATATTATATTTATTGATTTTTTTGGACTATAGTGTGGAGAGGATCACAATTCAAGATAAAAGAATAGGAATTCGAACAAGTGTACCGGAACAAAAGGATACGGCATGTAACATGTTGTGTTGTTATACTGATGAAATGAAAGAAGGATTCTATCCATGGATAGATCGATTATTTTATGGTGTTAGTCCTTGTAAGCTAATGAAAGTGACAAATTTTCCTTATTAACCAATGTAATTAATTTGGGTTTGATAATAGGTCGTGCCAAATCTCATTCCATTATTGAAGATATATTTCCATGAGGAAGTTTAGATAGATACCATTTCAGGTATTCTATATATTTTCTCTAATAGAGGACAAGTTAATTTGAGTCAAATTTTTAAGAAACTTTATCACCTATTGTTTTTTAAACAGGAATGTCAGAACTACACCGAGCTAGACAATTGGCCATGGATAAAGGTCAAGTGCATGGACGTAACGAGCCATATGTTAAGCGAATCTTAAACTATATTATGTTATCCCTTATTGAATCATTACATAAGGTAATAAGAAAAGCTCTTATTTTAAAAAATTTAACTTTTTATTATTTATGCAGCCAACATCTTAAAGAAAAATGATTTATTTGCCTCTTAATAGCATTTATTTTCACTCGATTGGAGATAACATAGTTTACCTGGCTTACCAGAAATTGGAAAGAGAGATCCTTACAAATATGTTAACCTCACTAAATGAATGCATTCAGGTGATTACAAAAATTCTAGTGCAACGATAATATTATATGGGATATTCACTTTATTTTATTCATTTCCTATGATGGTTACCTTTCCAATGTCCCATAATTCATAGTTTATTTTTTCTTCAAGGAAGTTGTCTACACTCTATACTTGATTTTAACTTTAATATTGATTCCATATTAAGGATATTTCATTATTTATCCCTACAAATGATGTTTGAAGTGCATGAATAAGCTTGGTACTTCTAAAAGTATTGTAGAGACTTCAAGGGTACTATCTCAATGAAAGAGCACCTACCTTACAGACAGGATATTGGTGGTTTGATTCCTCCATACTTATATACATAAATTAGTGAATATTTGCATATAAAATTACTAAATTAGTGACCAAAAATAAAGGATAAGTGACCAACAAATGGGATATAAGAAATCAAACAAATGACCAAAATTTGCATATAAATGGCTAAGTGACAATTTTGGTGGCTAATTTTCGATCTTTTATCACCAAACTTATGACCAAATTAATGAGCAAACTTATGCCCGGATTAATGACCAAGTATGTGACCAAATTAATGACCATCCGAAAAGATATAAATGACTAAACTATATATGACCACATTTTTTGTCATGTGATAATAGGCCAAACATTATCCACTATTGATCACCAAATTAAAAGTTGTTATTTAAAGGTGGATTTTGGTCATTTTTTGTCAATTATCTCTCATCTCTCATTATGTACTAATGGGTTGAAAAAGAGTGAGAGAAGGGGTTATTAAGGGTCATGATGAAAATGAGAGAGGGAGAAATATAAAGATATATATATATATATATATATATATATATATACAAAGAGAAAGAGAGAGAGAGAGAGAGGAGGAGGAGGAGGAGGAGGGGGAGGGGGAGCAGGAAAAGGAGGAGGAGCAGGAGGAGGAGGGAGTGTTAGAGGTGGGGTAGGATTAGGGGATTAGAGAGTGATGGAAGGTGTTAGTAAGGGTTGAGGAGAGAGAGAGAGAGAGAGAGAGAGAGAGAGAGAGAGAAAGGGTTATCAAGGGGTTATATGTAGAGATAGAGGGAGGTGTTATGATATGTAGGGTAAGTGGAGAAATGGAGAAATATAGTGAGACAATGGGTTAGTAAGGGTTAATAAGAATAGGGGGATGCACACACACACACATGAGGGGGTTATTAGTAGTGGAGGAATCGGGATGTGTGTGTGTGATAGAAAGAGCCAATGGGGTGGTGGTGTGTTATGTGCTTGGAGGAGGGAGAAACGGGTGGGGGTGAAGTCTAGGTTGACAAGTATGGGAGTGAGAGAGAGTGAAAGAGGGGGTCAGTAAGATTTAGGGGGGAGAGAGGGGGAGATAGAGAGGGTGGGATGGGTAAATGTTTGGATAGAATTATGGTGACTAGAGATAAAGGAGGATATAGTTGAGGAGTGTGGGTATTAAGGTTAGAGAGAGAGGGATTAAGGGGTAGTAAGGGGTTATAGGTAGAGAGATAGAAGGTGGTGGTTGAGGAGTTAGAGGTAGATACATAGGGGGTGTTAATAGATTGTATGTTAATGGAGAAAGGGAGAAAGAGAGTGAGAGGATGGATTAGTAAGGGTTAGGTAGAGGAGGAAAGGTGCAAGAGAAAAAGAGATAAGTGAGCAGGAGTGTTAGGGGCATAGGGTGGGATACAAGGGTAGGTATATGTTGTGGGTAATTAATGGTAGAACACTGGTAGGGAGTTTCAAAGGGGGTGTTAGGAGGTTGGGGGTTGTTAGGGAGTTGGAGAGGAGGTGTTAATGGGTTAGGAGGGGGGGATGTTACAGGGTTGGGGTTTTTTGAGGGAATTGGATATTGGGCATGGGAGATAAGGGTTATGGGGTATTAGGGAGTTGGAGAGGGTGTGTTAGGGGGTTATAAAGGGGGTGTTAGTGGGGGATCGTATAAATTCATGTTTAAATAAGATAATGATCACTAAATATGTATACAAATTTGAGCTTAATAATGCGCTCATAAGGTTAAAACATGAAAAAGAGATATCCACTGATATAATTATTTAGAAGGATTAAACAAGTCATGTGAGGATGCATCTTGTTATAGGAAAAACTCCCATTGCAAATCTTATGCAAAGATCTACAGTTTTATAGAAAACTATGCAGGAAATTTTGGATCCCTTCCAAAATATCATGTTAATGACTATAATTATGCTCCTATATTAATAAAATATGGCATACCTAACGAGGAGAGAATTATTACAAAATACTCATTAATTTATACTGAGATGAAAAGGGGGAAGGTTCATGTATTCATCCGAAGACAAACATGTTTTCACCCGATTGTTATGAAGTAATGCCAAATGTAGCCTTAATACTAGTATACTCATTAGACATAGTGTCAGTTTAAATATTCCTTTCCTAGATAGAGAGTTTTGAGTCATAGAAAGTGTATGAATGAACAATGTTAATGCCATACCTTTCTCTCATGGTATCTAAGGAGAAAATATTTTCCATAATGACAATAGTTTGGAAGTGAAAGGTCACACTCTACAAATGGTGTCAATTCAACCATCAAAGATTCATATAGGTGGAAACATTATCTTTCAAAATGTTTATCACATAATTCATCCTACAAATAAGGGAATGGGAGACATGGAAGTCAATTAAATAAATTTTATATGAGTATTATACACTATTAAACATTGTTTATAACAACTAGATGGTTCTCATGAAAATTTAGTTTGACGGCCCCATTGAAAACCTTACCAACCTAAATTTATAGAAAAGGAACCCACATAAACGTCAACTCCATGCTTGACCTCAATTTTTTCACACAGTAGATGATGTGACCATTATCCTCATAGTGCCCATATATAAAGAGAATCAACATCATCCCTGCAGGCTGCTAGGAGAGAACATATTGACACACAATAATTGCACCATGGAACTTAAACGTTGGGGAGGATGGAAACTAGCACAACCATTTATATTGTGTTTGCCAAACATCGGTAGGTGATAAGTCAAGTGATACTAATAATTTAACTTTATTTGTAATCACATGTTGTCTGCCACAAACTTTTTGTTATCCATGCATTATCTATGATTTATTTATGCATCGTCTATCGATGATTTTTATATTTTTTATAAATATTTATTTTGAATATGGAATGGATACCACAAAATCAATTTGAACCATTTACTTGTCTAATCCTTGTCTAATCTAAAAAAACATAGGTAGTAGTACAATCCAAATTCTAAGATATAAACTCCTATCGGTTTAACTAGTGATATGGATGGGTCACTAGAAGGCACATACATAAAAGAAATGGAATAGAAGACAATGAACCGGAATAGATAGTCATTCAACAATAAGTAGGTAAACTAACTCCATGATTTCAAAGAAATGAAATACCCATGCTAAGGTTTATTCCTTTGAGAAACCTCAACCTAAGGATGTTTTCACCCTAGTGACCAAAGAAAAGATTTAAAAATAGATAGGTAATATTGAAAAGTTTTATGGTTTGGTTATTGAAGAGAGTAGCAACAAAATAATATACCAACATGGCTAACAGTAAGAGGAATAGATCCCATGTATCAGAAACCAGTTTCTCATGATTAAAGAATAAGGAAAATTTCATGTACAATATCAATTTCACTTTATAATCCATTTTTTTTTACTAATATTCCAAATTATTTGTGGAATAAATTCAACATGAATACCACACAGAGCATATTTGAGTGGTGTCAACTAATTCTAAATTATGAGAGGGGCCCATAAACTAAATTTGTTTTAGAAAACACTAGCGAAAAGAAAAATGAACCAACAAATGACCAAGGAAATAAAACAAAAGTTGTCCAAGTACATTGATGAGAAATTGTCCAAAAACCAAGAACACTAAAGTAATAACAATTTTGGTTTCTATTTGAAGACTTTTCTCATGGCATGTGCACCTACAAAGGCATTGATACTTCAAACAACTAGAAAAATAGTGCTAGATAGGATGTTTAGATGTATAACCCTAATGAAATTAGTAAGGAGAATGACGACTTTAGTGAACAAAATTCTCCTAGTACAATCTCAAAAATATCAAAGATAGTAACTAAAATTGAGAAGGGTTAATCCATAAGAAAAAAACAACAACCCCTTTTGTAAATTATAAGGAAACACTTGTTGAAGAGTCCTTTGTAAAGTGTCGTATACTGTATCCACTTCTTCCAAAAGTAGAAAAGGACTACTTAGTAGTAAACTATTTATATAGAGTAAACTATTTCCATGTCCCATGTCGGCCTATAAATCCTACTCATTTGGGTGTTCGTGAGAATCAAAACATATGAGGGTTTCAGTAATTCAATGTTTGGAATCCTAACAGAGAGAGAATAATGAATATTGGAAAATTGTCACCCTAAAATTCAATTCAAAAGACTTAAAACCCACAATTCGGTCCACACAAACTTACTTCAACATCTCTAAATATGTAGTTCTATTAACTCTATGAATCTAGGAATATCATTTAGTTCTAATAACTTAAGTTTCTTGTCGCTTCAGATCCAAATAATTATGGAAACATAATTCATAAATCATGCATATAGTATGTAAATCTACTCATAATAACCACAATTATCATGGATGGAGAGAACTAGTTATTCGCACATCAAACTCACTAATATCCTTTTCAATTCTAATTTATGTTCTTAAATTGAACCCTTGGTTTTCATATGAAATTCTATTATTGGAAATATATATGGTATCTATTCTCGAACTCATGGAAAATGGCACTATCCAACTTCATTTACAATGACACATTGATCTTCTCCTTCACTTGAATTCGTTGACATTTTTTCAAGACTTAATGCTTATTTATAGCATGTTTCACTGTGAATTTACATGGTAAGGTCTAGATCTATCCACTAGTACAAAATGAGGGATTAATGACTAAAAGAATGACTAAAATTCGGATATAAACGACTATTTTTGAGTTGGAGACTAATAGTATCTAATTTCCACTATCTTATAGCTTGACTAACTTAGCTGTATCTAACTTAGTCATTAATTGGTAGAATTATTAGTCATTGATAGTCACTGATTTAGTCATTTATTTAGTAATTGATTTAGTCATTGATTTCCACAATTAATGACCAAATATATGACTAAATAAACTACTAGATGATAACATATTCATGAATACACTAAATATGAATAAACATTAGTTACTCTATAAGATACTGTAAATTAGCTACTAATAGGTGTATATATGTGAATTTAGTCATTTTCTTAGTCACAAATTTATTATAGGGAACCAAGGAATCAAACCACCAACCTCCTTCTTATAATTAAGAAGATGATCTACCATTGATCTAAAACCCTTTAAGAAGTTGCTATTGATTAACAATTATGATATTCAAATAATTTTTGCGTTGTTCAAGAATACAAAATAATGATTATCAAGTTACTATAGATCGATAATAGCTTACCTTTTACTAGTCCTTCAAGTCCTTTTTTCTCTTAATAAATGCAGTTGAAATACTTGGAGGACTATTACAAGGTAAGCCATTATGGATATATAGTAACTTGATAATCATTATTTTGTATGCTTGAATGATTAAAACTGCAAAAAAACAATAACATTATAGGAAAGGTAAGCATGCATCCATTGCTAGACTATTTACCGAGTCATCTAGATTCATGCCAAGTTATCTGAATTTGACTGAAAATTAATAATTAACTTGGATATAGTGGTGGATGATTCCATGGTGTTTGTGCCAGAAATTGTTACTAAGGCTAGGGTAACAAGCCAACACAATCTCAAGAGAAAAAACTCAATTCAAACTAGGGTTTAGGGTTTTTGTTTATGTGTTTTTGGTTGTAAGCTTCAAGATCATGCAGGGAATACATTCAGAGTAAAAGAAACAACTAAATCATAGACATAAACTGATAAAGATGCCCAACATATCACAAAAATCCAACAAAGAGACTATGCTGTGGTTCATACATTAAAAGATAAGCATTACCAGAAAAAGACATCAACTAGCAATGAAATTACCATTTAAGAAGCAAAACATGCTCAATAACAAAGCCAACATAGAAAAAATGTGGGGGAAAGAGTCATATATCACATTATTTCATCATTAAATGCATATGAGAGTTACAGTACCTATCTCTGAACAAGTCTGATAGTACAAGCAGCTAGCAGACCTCCTGATGCTCCCAAAATCCAGAACCCTAACAATATCTTGCTAACTCATCTAAATAGGAAAGTTCTCCCAAAATAAGTTAGGTCTTATCCACTAACTCCCTCCATCGAATTACTAAGCTAGGTAAAATAAAAAGTGACTTTTTACAAAATTACATGATTGCTAAAAATAGAAAATGCTTAACCAAAATTGTTTATCAAAAATAACCACTAACTAATAACTGTTTCATATCTTCTTCGCTGCCTCTACAAAGAGATCAATACCATCTAGCCTTCGAGACATATTCTTAGCTCTTTTATGCTTCTTCCCCATATCAGTTAACCTTTTCTGCAAATCTTCATTTTCCTGTTGTAAATGACCAACAGTCTTCTCCAGCTTTGCACAGTACCTGTCAGAAGCTCTTTTCCTACAAGTGTTCTTGATCTCTGCCAACTGACCTTCCTGTCAAAGCAACTCCACCTACTAGCTGTATACTAGTGAACAACTTCTTTTGAACATCCAAACGCCCTGTGGAAAGAATACTATTTGTAATAGCTTGAGCAAGACCTACTAGATTGTCTTCATTTTTGAACTTCTATGGATAGGACTCGCTTGATTCTGGCATAGCCAATCCAGAATTATAACCTGACAAGAAAAGGTCTGGTTCATTTGACCTTTTGACAAACTCTGTGTATGAACCGTCCTCCAACATATCCTCGTAACCATGAAACCAAGGATGGGGAGGAGGTGGGTACTCCTCTGGAATTAAAATAGAGGAATAAAATAGGCCCATGGGTGAAACATTTAGAGCAGAAAGCTGAACTCTGTAAACTTCAGATGGAAGGTTCAGATGGAAGGTTTTCCTTATAGCAATCGACATCTACAAAAGCATTCAATTCTCCATCTTTAATATTGCACTGGGCTTCCTTCAACTTATTTAGCATAATGAGATCTATGGGCTATCCTATAGGGTCAGTATCAGTTGGTGGCCAAGTTTGACGATTCTGCTGGACCCACAAGAGACATCTTGATATATCGTCCTCACCAAATGAGAGTGTCACACCTGTCACCGGCACAGAAACTCCATCCTCAATACACAAAACAGATGCAACTTGAGCGCCAATATTCACAACACATGAAGTTGACACTCCATTTCCAAATGTTGCAGAAATACTTTCCTGGTGAATTACTGCAGAGTTAAATTGCAAGTCCCACAACATCATGGACAACATCTCCTTCATTTCATGATTGTCAAATGTTTCAGAAACAACTAAAACTGCAGAAAACATATATTGATCCTTAGGAGATATACGCAAATTTTCCCTTAAAATCCAATCCCAGATGCGGTAAAGACCTTCAGAAATATGCTGCACTGAATAATAAAGAGAAACATTAAGATGGCCTCTACGAATTGGCTGCCGCAAGAAACATGGTTGATCAGGAGCAATTCTCAGAGTCTCGTCACCACATATAAAGTTTTTGAAAGTGTGGGTATAATCATTTCTTTCATCATCTCTAGATCCATTGACTTCATCCATGCCTTCAGGTTTTTCTTAATTCATATTTACATTAGTTTGGTCATGTGCATCTATTCCCATAACAGGAGATTTTGTATTTCTCTCGTCTTTGACATCCGTCCAAGGAAATATTGTCTCTTCATGCAGCTTTGTTTGAGAAATGTAACCATCAGAGTGATCCATCTTACGAAACCAGGATTCTTTCCCTCGTTGATGATTTGCAGGTTATAGCTTCAAGTGTGAAGCAATCACATAATGGGCTTCTTCGCGCTCCAATGGCTGAGCAGAGGATACAGGAGACGTAAAAACCTGCTCACGATTTCTCTTGGAAACTTGGGCTTGCTCATCCATTGGCCCTTTCATGTTATGTGCGATGCAATGGGGAATTACCACGGCGGTTTGCCATAATGCCAGACCAATTTTAACACTCGCGGAACCTGGATTGATGACTACCATATTGGAGCCTCTCTCGGTGATGAGCTGAGGATTTACCACTGTTTTCAGGCAATCCATCTTCCTTTAAGAGCGAATTCTCCGGTGGACGTGTAAAGGCGTGTTAGCATTTTGCAGAGTGGCTGATAGAGAGCATTCTTAAATTGGTAACGGAATCATAATAACTTGAATGCACAAGTGTCCTTCAGGATACAATTCAACTGCAAACAGCATAATCGTGAAGCCCTAATTTCCCGTGATTTCATATAACCTCACTCTGTTTCCCAGCGGGCATAATCCAGCTTTTTAGCGGTTATAGTTACTCCACGAACTCTTTTATCTTTGAATGTGCCTGTAACTGACAAATCATCTCACATTTACCTCAAACCACGTTGCTACCTGGAAAGCTGAGCTGCTTTCAGTTAATGATGACCAATGA
>LPNX011125745.1:551839-829248 GCA_001517045.1 Pseudotsuga menziesii | reverse complement strand
ATCAATAAATAATGATTAAATAATATATTTAATGCATGGAGGTGCCTTAACTGACTGTAACTGATTGGTTGAATTGAAAGTAACCCCCAGTTAGCAATTAGGTGCATGAATGCCACCCAGATCACCCCTGGAGTGCTCCAGTTAGCCTCCTTGACTGTAGGGAAGGCTAAGTTAGCCTCCTTGACTGTAGGAAGGCGTGAGGATGACTGGGATGATGGTAATTAATGCTCCACTGATGTCAATTAAACTTAGGATAGTGGTTTAACTAGGCCAATTTGACCGAAAGAGTGTGTATGATGGTAAATGTCTCCAACAGATTGTTCATACACATCAAAGGCAGTATGTGTAACAGAGATAAGATCTGATGCATCTACAGATATATAATTCTCATTATAACCATTTGTATCATAAAGATCTTCCTTAATAACATAACTTTCATTTCTGCAAACAAAAGAATCAACTGCTTCCTGCTGATATTCCTGTAATCTGGTTTCATCAAGATGATATGCTGGCTTGACACAGCAAGCAATTTCCTTTCCAATAATCATATCTTTGCGGGATATATCAAGACTAGAAAGATGTCCAACAGATTTATGACAAGCATCAATACTCTTTTGATCATCTCTCGGCTGAAAAGAAAAGCTAGATGAAATTTGAATAAAAAATGTGTCTTCACAAACCTTATCATTTCCTTTTTCATCACCATCTTGGTCGAATATAGGAGAATCAAGATAAGATCCTGATGACAGAGATGAAGCTTCTTGAATAACAGGATCAACAATAACATCATGAAATAGATTTGGAAAATCCCCACCTCGTTGCTCATCATAATTTGAAATAGAATATTCATAAGGAGAAAGAATATATTTCTGGTTTTCAAGCTGAATATTAGGCAGTCCCTGCAAATTTTGCTCCGCATGGATATTGCAATTTTACCTGGTCTGCAAATCTGGAAGATGTGGGCTGCTCTCAACATCTATTGTTTCTCTAATACTTTCACCTGTTGAACTTTCAATCTGTTCATCATATTTCAATTTTTCAAAGGAGGCAATATGATCCTGATAAGAATCTAAGGTAGTAGATGTATAACTGTTTGAAGCATCTATACTATGGCCATCATCCTGTAGATCATCAATATCCTCTTCCTTGACAGCAGTATCTAAAAATGTTACATTCTCATCTTCAACAAATTCTGAATCTTCAACTTCTTTATGACATGTTTTGAACTCTTGACTGTACTCATCATCATGGTTCTTTAAATCAGCAATTGTATGATAAACATCATCCTGTTCACAACAATCTTTTAAAAAGAGTTCAGCTGGGTACAGATACTTACAATGCTTCCGAAAGCATGTGTGGAATTCTTTTAGTGAAGAGATGCTAGCAGCGGGAAGACAGAAATACCAATCTCGTGCATCTTTTTCAAGTCAATACATGAACATCTTCATGAGCACATCTTCATGCTGGATATTTAACTGGACCATACATTGATGAAATTTGATAAGGTGATCTGATGGGTTGTCCTCTTTGTTTTCTCTAAACCGTGGCAGACAATCTCCCCAAACATCCGTAGTAGGTACTGGATTTGGAAAACCTGGAATATCAGAAAAATTTAACGGTGCAAACCTTCGAGCCACAATAGCTTCCATGGACATTGGCCCGTGCATCTTGAAATAGTGGAGTCGCCAATTAATTCTTCAAGACAAATTTAGTTTCTTCTCCTCAGAAAGAGAAAGGGGGAACAGTACTTGAAACTAATTAGGGCTGCATAAAGCTGAGGATAACTGAAACTTTCTAACTCTTCCAGCAGCCACTGTGTCAATTTTTTTGGTGAAAAAAAAAAAAGCCTTCAAAAATGCTGGTTCAAGTTCACCTCTCAAACCAGGAAAATAGATGAGTATCCCAGGGAAGATATGCTTCAGCTTCGTCCCCGGCAACGGCACCAAAGATGTTTGTGCCAGAAATTGTTACTAAGGCTAGGGTAACAAGCCAACACAATCTCAAGAGAAAAAACTCAATTCAAACTAGGGTTTAAGGTTTTTGTTTATGTGTTTTTGGTTGTAAGCTTCAAGATCATGCAGGGAATACATTCAGAGTAAAAGCAACAACTAAATCATAGACATAAACTGATAAAGATGCCCAACATATCACAAAAATCCAACAAAGAGACTATGCTGTGGTTCATACATTAAAAGATAAGCATTACCAGAAAAAGACATCAACTAGCAATGAAATTACCATTTAAGAAACAAAACATGCTCAATAACAAAGCCAACATAGACAAAATGTGGGGGAAAGAGTCATATATCACATTATTTCATCAGTAAATGCATATGAGAGTTACAGTACCTATCTCTGAACAAGTCTGATAGTACAAGCAGCTAGCAGACCTCCTGATGCTCCCAAAATCCAGAACCCTAACAATATCTTGCTAACTCATCTAAATAGGAAAGTTATCCCAAAATCAGTTAGGTCTTATCCACTAACTGCCTCCATCGAATTACTAAACTAGGTAAAATAAAAAGTGACTTTTTACAAAATTACATGATTGCTAAAAATAGCAAATGCTTAACCAAAATTGTTTATCAAAAATAACCACTAACTAATAACTGTTTCATATCTTCTTCGCTGCCTCTACAAAGAGATCAATACCATCTAGCCTTCGAGACATCTTCTTAGCTCTTTTATGCTTCTTCCCCATATCAGTTAACCTTTTCTGCAAATCTTCATTTTCCTGTTGTAAATGATCAACAGTCTTCTCCAGCTTTGCACAGTACCTGTCAGAAGCTCTTTTCCTGCAAGTGTTCTTGATCTCTGCCAACTGACCTTCCTGTCAAAGCAACTCCACCTACTAGCTGTATACTAGTGAACAACTTCTTTTGAACATCCAAACGCCCTGTGGAAAGAATACTATTTGTAATAGCTTGAGCAAGACCTACTAGATTGTCTTCATTTCTGAACTTCTATGGATAGGACTCGCTTGATTCTGGCATAGCCAATCCAGAATTATAACCTGACAAGAAAAGGTCTGGTTCATTTGACCTTTTGACAAACTCTGTGTATCAACCGTCCTCCAACATATCCTCGTAATCATGAAACCAAGGATGGGGAGGAGGTGGGTACTCCTCTGGAATTAAAATAGAGGAATAAAATAGGCCCATGGGTTAAACATTTAGAGCAGAAAGCTGAACTCTGTAAACTTCAGATGGAAGGTTCAGATGGAAGGTTTTCCTTATAGCAATGGACATCTAAAAAAGCATTCAATTCTCCATCTTTAATCTTGCACTGGGATTCCTTCAACTTATTTAGCATAACGATATCGATGGGCTTTGCTATAGGGTAAGTATCAATTGGTGGCCAATTTTGACGATGCTGCTGGACCCACAAGAGACATCTTGATATATCGTCACCAAATGAGAGTGTCACACATGTCATCGGCACGGCAACTCCATCCTCAATACACAAAATAGATGCAACTTGAGCGCCAATATTCACAACACATGAAGTTGACAGTCCATTTCCAAATGTTGCAGAAAGACTTTCCTGGTGAATTACTGCATATTTAAATTGCAAGTCCCACAACACCACAGAAAACATCTCCTTCATTTCACGATTGTCAAATGTTTCAGAAAAAACTAAAACTGCAGAAAACATATATTGATCCTTAGGAGATATACGCAAATTTTCCCTTAAAATCCAATCCCAGATGAGGTAAAGACCTTCAGAAATCTGCTGCACTGAATAATACAGAGAAACATTAAGATGGCCTCTACGAATTGGCTGCCGCAAGAAACATGGTTGATCAAGAGCAATTCTCAAAGTCTCGTCACCACATATAAAGTTTCTGAAAGTGTGGGTATAATCATTTCTTTTATCATCTCCAGAGACATTGACTTCATCCATGCCTTCAGGTTTTTCTTTATTCATATTTACATTAGTTTGGTCATCTGCATCTATTCCCATAACAGGAGATTTTGAATTTTTCTCGTCTTTGACATCTGTCCAAGGAAATATTGTCTCTTCATGCAGCTTTGTTTGAGAAATGTAACCATCAGAGTGATCCATCTTACGAAACCAGGATTCTTTCCCTCATTCATGATTTGCAGGTTATAGCTTCAAGTGTGAAGCAATCACATAATGGGCTTCTTCACGCTCCAATGGCTGAGCAGAGGATACAGGAGACGTAAAAACCTGCTCACGATTTCTCTTGGCAACTTGGGCTTGCTCGTCCATTGGCCCTTTCATGTTATGTGCGATGCAATGGGGAATTACCACGGCGGTTTGCCATGATGCCAGACCAATTTTAACACTCGCGGAACCTGGATTGATGACTACCATATTGGAGCCTCTCTCGGCGATGAGCTGAGGATTTACCACTGTTTTCAGGCAATCCATCTTCCTTTAAGAGAGAAGTCTCTGGTGGACGTGTAAAGGCGTGCTAGCATTTTGCAGAGTGGCTGATAGAGAGCATTCTTAAATTGGTAACGAAATCATAAGAACTTGAATGCACAAGTGTCCTTCAGGATACAATTCAACTGCAGACAGCATAATCGTGAAGCCCTAATTTCCCGTGATTTCATATAACCTCACTCTGTTTCCCAGCAGGCATAATCCATCTTTTTAGCGGTTATAGTTACTCCACGAACTCTTTTATCTTTGAATGTGCATGTAACTGACAACTCATCTCACATTTACCTCAAACCACGTTGCTACCTGGCAAGCTGAGCTGCTTTCAGTTAATGATGACCAACGATCTCTTCTCAACACGAATTAGATCAGCCTACATGATAATTACTAACATAACACGTAGCAACACCCTTCAAACATGAAATTAGTCACCTATAAACTTAACCCGTGCCACAATTTGGCTTGAAAATCAGAAAAATGAGGGACACGATATTCTTGTAGCGCTCCCTTTGTAAAAATTTTGTCCAGCGCTACAAGAATATGTCCAGTGTTAAAATTTTGTTATTTTCAGCTTTCTGCTAATCTGTAGGAGGTTTAAAAAGTTTCTAGGTTGAACATTTAGTCTAGGTGATCTCCAAATATACATTAATGAATCAATCTTTTATTTATATGACTTTCTTTAACCCCTTTTGAAATGTAAAAGACCAAAAAATCAAATAAAACCTATAAAAAGTAAACTGAAAAACTATCAAATCATTAAGAGAGCTCCTAAAGGAAAGTGAAAATAAGACTTAAAACAAAGGCTTAATTGAAAAATGAAAAACAAACCAAAATTTTAAAGAAGTCAAACCAAAATTGAAGGAAAATTTACTGACTTAACATCTGGCTCCAGCTGCGGGATGAAGTCCTCCCTGTGAGGCTTCAAGAACCTGTAGACCAGTGCCCTCTATCTTCTATCTACCTATCTGTAAACTTCAATTGGGCGATGGAGTCATCAAGCCTTCAGTACTGATCTCACTGCAAACCTGTATCCCATCTGTAGCTTACATGCAGCCTACTCTGCTTATTCATGAACTGAACAAAAACTGAAAAAGATCTAACTGCTCATAGGAAGAGCTTATTCCTCTGTCTACTCCTACATCTAACCATTAGGAGCAGAATGATCAAGTAAAAGCATGCTTCCAATGAAGCCATGTCAGAAACTGATTTACAGGCACCTTACTGAATCTTGACCCGAAAAGTAATGAAGGCCATATCATACAGAAAAGAAGATTGAGTAAATGATAAAGACAATTTCCTTCTGACAGAAATATCTTAACATCTACGCTGCTGAGAGAATCTAAAAAGTCAGCAACAGGGTCTTCAAAATCATAAAAGAATATCTCCTTGATCTGTTGTTCCAATTGACTATGTTGCAGCTGCTCTTCTTTTCCTTCACAATCTTCAATACCGAATGTAAACTGCTTGATCTCTGCTAAAGGAAAATACAAATTGAATTTCTGATCTGAAACTTTCTGCTCCTCTTCATATTTGATGCTATTTCCATGTGTCTGCACATCAGAAAACTGAACGCTACCCTCATCATCTTCTGTAGATGTGAAACTGTTACTTGCTGGTCTATCAATCTGCAAGTCTTGAAAATGTGTATCGCCCATAACATATGCTGCATCAACACATTCTTTATCATGAACCGTGTTCTCTACCTGAAAATCAAAAAGTCCCTGCAAATCTGAAAATGATAGGCTGTCCTCCTCATCTTCTGCAGATCTGAAACTATCTTCTACTAATATGCCAGAATGCTCAATGCGTTCAAAGTTTTCAAAAGGAGTAATCTGATCATCATCTTTAAAGATTTCGAAAGAAACAATCTGATCATCATGATAGTCATCTTTAATAAATGAATTTGATACAATGTTAATAGCATCCTCATGGCTATCGTGATGTGAATCAGCAATTTCTTGATCATAATGTAAAATATTCTCTTCAGCAACATACTCATCAAAGATAGGTGAACAAAAAACTTTTGTATCTGGTAGAGAAAGACATGCAATCTTCAAATCCTTCTCACGAATCACAGGAGAAAAAATGTCATAAGAAACCTCTTCAAAAATTTGGGAACAATCCTCTTTTGTAACTGATTGTTCATACACATCAAAGGCAGTATGTGTAACAGAGATAAGATCTGATGCATCTAAAGATATATAATTCTCATTATAACCATTTTTATCATGAAGATCTTCCTTAATAACATAACTTTCATTTCTGCAAACAAAAGAATCAACTGCTTCCTGCTGATATTCCTGTAATCTGGTTTCATCAAGATGATATGCTGGCTTGACACAGCAAGCAATTTCCTTTCCAATAATCATATCTTTGCGGGATATATCAAGACTAGAAAGATGTCCAATAGATTTATGACAAGCATCAATACTCTTTTGATCATCTCTCGGCTGAAAAGAATAAGCTAGATGAAATTTGAATAAAAAATGTGTCTTCACAAACCTTATCATTTCCTTTTTCATCACCATCTTGGTCGAATATAGGAGAATCAAGATAAGATCCTGATGACAGAGATGAAGCTTCTTGAATAACAGGATCAAAAATAACATCATGAAACAGATTTGGAAAATCCCCACCTCGTTGCTCATCATAATTTGAAATAGAATATTCATAAGGAGAAAGAATATATTTTTGGTTTTCAAGCTGAAGATTAGGCAGTCCCTGCAAATTTTGTTCCGCATGGATATTGCAATTTTCCCTGGTCTGCAAATCTGGAAGATGTGGGCTGCTCTCAACATCTATTGTTGCTCTAATACTTTCACCTATTGAACTTTCAATCTGTTCATCATATTTCATTTTTTCAAAGGAGGCAATATGATCTTGATAAGAATCTAAGGTAGTGGATGTATAACTGTTTGAAGCATCTATACTATGGCCATCATCCTGTAGATCATCAATATCCTCTTCCTTGACAGCAGTATCTAAAAATGTTACATTCTCATATTCAACAAATTCTGAATCTTCAACTTCTTTATGACATGTTTTGAACTCTTGACTATACTCATCATCATGGTTCTTTAAATCAGCAATTGTATGATAAACATCATCCTGTTCACAACAATCTTTTAAAAAGAGTTCAGCTGGGTACAGATACTTACAATGCTTCCGAAAGCATGTGTGGAATTCTTTTAGTGAAGACATGCTAGCAGCGGGAAGACAGAAATACCAATCTCGTGCATCTTTTTCAAGTGAATACATGAACATCTTCATGAGCACATCTTCATGCTGGATATTTAACTGGACCATACATTGATGAAATTTGATAAGGTGATCTGATGGGTTGTCCTCTTTGTTTTCTCTAAACCGTGGCAGACAATCTCCCCAAACATCCGTAGTAGGTACTGGATTTGGAAAACCTGGAATATCAGAAAAATTTAACGGTGCAAACCTTCGAGCCACAATAGCTTCCATGTACATTGGCCCGTGCATCTTGAAATAGTGGAGTCGCCAATTAATTCTTCAAGACAAATTTAGTTTCTTCTCCTCAGAAAGAGAAAGGGGGAACAGTACTTGAAACTAATTAGGGCTGCATAAAGATGAGGATAACTGAAACTTTCTAACTCTTCCAGCAGCCACTGTGTCAATTTTTTTGGTGAAAAAAAAAAGCCTTCAAAAATGCTGGTTCAAGTTCACCTCTCAAACCAGGAAAATAGATGAGTATCCCAGGGAAGATATGCTTCAGCTTCGTCCCCGGCAACCGCGCCAAAGATGTTTGTGACAGAAATTGTTACTAAGCCTAGGGTAACAAGCCAACACAATCTCAAGAGAAAAAACTCAATTCAAACTAGGGTTTAGGGTTTTTGTTTATGTGTTTTTGGTTGTAAGCTTCAAGATCATGCAGGGAATACATTTAGAGTAAAAGAAACAACTGAATCATAGACATAAACTGATAAAGATGCCCAACATATCACAAAAATCCAACAAAGAGACTATGCTGTGGTTCATACATTAAAAGATAAGCATTACCAGAAAAAGACATCAACTAGCAATGAAATTACCATTTAAGAAACAAAACATGCTCAATAACAAAGCCAACATAGAAAAAATGTGGGCGAAAGAGTCATATATCACATTATTTCATCAGTAAATGCATATGAGAGTTACAGTACCTATCTCTGAACAAGTCTGATAGTACAAGCAGCTAGCAGACCTCCTGATGCTCCCAAAATCCAGAACCCTAACAATATCTTGCTAACACATCTAAATAGAAAAGTTCTCCCAAAATCAGTTAGGTCTTATCCACTAACTGCCTCCATCGAATTACTAAACTAGGTAAAATAAAAAGTGACTTTTTACAAAATTACATGATTGCTAAAAATAGCAAATGCTTAACCAAATTTGTTTATCAAAAATAACCACTAACTAATAACTGTTTCATATCTTCTTCGCTGCCTCTACAAAGAGATCAATACCATCTAGCCTTCGAGACATCTTCTTAGCTCGTTTATGCTTCTTCCCCATATCAGTTAACTTTTTCTGCAAATCTTCATTTTCCTGTTGTAAATGATCAACAGTCTTCTCCAGCTTTGCACAGTACCTGTCAGAAGCTCTTTTCTTGCAAGTGTTCTTGATCTCTGCCAACTGACCTTCCTGTCAAAGCAACTCCACCTACTAGCTGTATACTAGTGAACAACTTCTTTTGAACATCCAAATGCCCTGTGGAAAGAATACTATTTGTAATAGCTTGAGCAAGACCTACTAGATTGTCTTGATTTCTGAACTTCTATGGATAGGACTCGCTTGATTCTGGCATAGCCAATCCATAATTATAACCTGACAAGAAAAGGTCTGGTTCATTTGACCTTTTGACAAACTCTGTGTATGAACCGTCCTCCAACATATCCTCATAATCATGAAACCAAGGATTGGGAGGAGGTGGGTACTCCTCTGGAATTAAAATAGAGGAATAAAATAGGCCCATGGGTGAAACATTTAGAGCAGAAAGCTGAACTCTGTAAACTTCAGATGGAAGGTTTTCCTTATAGCAATGGAAATCTGCAAAAGCATTCAATTATCCATCTTTAATCTTGCACTGGGCTTCCTTCAACTTATTTAGCATAATGAGATCTATGGGCTTTGCTATAGGGTCAGTATCAGTTGGTGGCCAAGTTTGACGATGCTGCTGGACCCACAAGAGACATCTTGATATATCGTCCTCACCAAATGAGAGTGTCACACCTGTAACCGGCACAGCAACTCCATCCTCAATACACAAAACAGATGCAACTTGAGCGCCAATATTCACAACAAATGATGTTGACATTCCATTTCCAAATGTTGCAGAAAGACTTTCCTGGTGAATTACTGCAGAGTTAAATTGCAAGTCCCACAACACCACGGACAACATCTCCTTCATTTCACGATTGTCAAATGTTTCAGAAACAACTAAAACTGCAGAAAACATATATTGATCCTTAGGAGATATATGCAAATTTTCCCTTAAAATCCAATCCCAGATGCGGTAAAGACCTTCAGAAATCTGCTGCACTGAATAATATAGAGAAACATTAAGATGGCCTCTACGAATTGGCTGCCGCAAGAAACATGGTTGATCAGGAGCAATTCTCAGAGTTTCGTCACCACATATAAAGTTTCTGAAAGTGTGGGTATAATCATTTCTTTCATCATCTCCAGAGCCATTGAATTCATCCATGCCTTCAGGTTTTTCTTCATTCATATTTACATTGGTTTGGTCATCTGCATCTATTCCCATAACAGGAGATTTTGAATTTTTCTCGTCTTTGACATCCGTCCAAGGAAATATTGTCTCTTCATGCAGCTTTGTTTGAGAAATGTAACCATCAGAGTGATCCATCTTACGAAACCAGGATTCTTTCCCTCATTCATGATTTGCAGGTTATAGCTTCAAGTGTGAAGCAATCACATAATGGGCTTCTTCGCGCTCCAATGGCTGAGCAGAGGATACAGGAGACGTAAAAACCTGCTCACGATTTCTCTTGGCAACTTGGGCTTGCTCGTCCATTGGCCCTTTCATGTTATGTGCGATGCAATGGGGAATTACCACGGCGGTTTTCCATGATACCAGACCAATTTTAACACTCGCGGAACCTGGATTGATGACTACCATATTGGAGCCTCTCTCGGCGATGAGCTGAGGATTTACCACTGTTTTCAGGCAATCCATCTTCCTTTAAGAGCGAAGTCTCCGGTGGACGTGTAAAGGCGTGTTAGCATTTTGCAGAGTGGCTGATAGAGAGCATTCTTAAATTGGTAACGAAATCATAAGAACTTGAATGCACAAGTGTCCTTCAGGATATAATTCAACTGCAGACAGCATAATCGTGAAGCCCTAATTTCCCGTGATTTCATATAACCTCACTCTGTTTCCCAGCGGGCATAATCTAGCTTTTTAGTGGTTATAGTTACTCCACGAACTCTTTTATCTTTGAATGTGCCTGTAACTGACAACTCATCTCACATTTACCTCAAACCACGTTGCTACCTGGCAAGCTGAGCTGCTTTCAGTTAATGATGACCAACGATCTCTTCTCAACACGAATTAGATCAGCCTGCATGATAATTACTAACATAACACGTAGCAACACCCTTCAAACATGAAATTAGTCACCTATAAACTGAACCCGTGCCACAATTTGGCTTGAAAATCAGAAAAATGAGGGACGCGATATTCTTGTAGCGCGCCCTTTGTAAAATTTTTGTCCAGCGCTACAAGAATATGTCCAGTGTTAAAATTTTGTTATTTTCAGCTTTCTGCTAATATGTAGGAGGTTTAAAAATTTGCTAGGTTGAACATTTAGTCTAGGTGATCTCCAAATATACATTAATGAATCAATTTTTTGCTAATATGACTTTCTTTAACCCCTTTTGAAATGCAAAAGACCAAAAAATCAAATAAAACCTATAAAAAGTAAACTGAAAAAATATCAAATCATTAAGAGAGCTCCTAAAGGAAAGTGAAAATAAGACTTAAAACAAAGGCTTAATTGAAAAATGAAAAACAAACCAAAATTTTAAAGAAGTCAAACCAAAATTGAAGGAAAATTTACTGACTTAACACATGGAAAGGAGAATTTCGGTTTATATTGAAGCAAAGGATTAGCAAATGGCATGTCCCAAACTCATCTTCCTCCAATGTGTCCAAAGACTACACCATCCCCTGTAAAATGAACACAAGTGCATGTTTCTCTTAGGTTCCATGAACATCTTACACAACCTTCAGATAGTTTCAATCATATTTGGATGTCTATTTTAACTTCAAAGGACCAAAACTTGAACTAGTAGATTTGGAATATTTACAATATATGAAAAAAAAATCTCCACGTCTAATAAACCAATACATCATTTACTTATTTCATGATATTATAATGGATGGACATATTGTTAGACAACATTTGGAGAGATTTTATAAGATTTGGATGTTCATTCCTAGGATGTATATGCCCATCCTAGGAAAAAATAACCTCTAACTTATTTTTAAAAAATCAGATAGAAATTTTGGAATCAACAAGATAGGATCCCTTGTAATTTTCTTTAGTCTCCAATGGATAAACTCATCACCAAAAATGTATATATAATAGTAAAAATAAATATACTACTAACTCCATTTCACATCAAGAAGAATGGGAATTAACTCTAAGTACTCTTATCCACTAGATAAATGGAAATGAAATGAAATGATATAATAGCAACAATACCTTCGAGTTTGCTTGATGAGAAGAATTATGAATACTTAAAAAACCACTAACCTAAAAACAAGGAAAGAAACCATGTTAAGATTGATATATAAATAAAATAAAATAAAAGTTAAATATAGATCCAGATCTAGTTTTCATAATTAGCTACCCAAACAAGATGGCTATAGGTGGGTACTCGCACACGCGACCTAATGGAAAATTTCTATGGAATTCCATCACACAGTGATTCAATAAATGGAAGTGTGGGAAATGATTCATGAAATAGAACACCCAACAACCAAGAGACTAATGATTAAGCAACCAACATAGATATACCAATCATGATTTTGATTAATGGATGACAAAGGTTTATCAAACTATCATCGAATGTGAGATTCTCAATTCTTACCTAAGAAACAGACTACAAATTCTTCGAATGAGAATGAAATTCGATTACCATATGAAATCAACATTGTAATTGAGAAATGAAGGAAACTGAGCAAGGATTCATGGAGACAAAAAAATACTCCATCAATCTACAACCAAGCTCCAACACCAGTAGATGTATCAAAGTATAGGTATTGAAGGAAAGAAGAAATTTGTGTCAAGAATCAATCATATACCTACAAGATATTTAGGACCATGTGATCTTATCAATTCCATTTTCTAATAATATTGAGCCATAGAAAATATATTTTTTCTTTTTTTTTGGAAAGAAGAGTCAGAAAGTAGGGCTCAGAGGGCTCGACCCCCAAACGCAAAGTGAGGATCAACAACAACTTGATATTGAAAAAATGATAGATTGAAAAAACGTGGAAAAGAGAAGTTAAGCAAATATTGTCACTAATTATATGAAAAGTAGTTATTATTGCTTTCAATCCAATATAATATCTACAAACAGTCTCATTCTTAAATACATCCTCAACATAAACATACACGGTCTTTGTCACGTCCCCATGCCTCCGACCGGCGAAGAGGACATGACTACAAGCTTCAAACACCCGGGCTAAGAGCCCCATGAACATGTACAGGCATAAAATTTGATGAAACAGAATGCTTAAACAAAATTTGAACTAAAATATGCACATAGGATTGTTTATCATGCACAGATGCAATTTAATCCTCATACACAGCGGAAACCAACAGCATTCATACATGCATGTATTCATTAAACATGTTCATCAATTTCATTAACAGAAATTAAGATTGCAGAGGTAAAATGGATAAAATCACTTATCTTATGACGAACTCGATCCTGCAACCAGCTACGTCACTGCAACGTTCCACCCAACCATAGGCCAGTGTGCTCCTTAATCTCTCAGCAATGCTGCCACCCCCGAGCTGGGCATGATTCTCCAAGGAATAAGGGAACAACAGGCTTACACATAGCCAAGGGTACACAAAGCACACAGCCAAGCCAATAGAGTCGGGTTTATCAGGCCATTAAGGAGATGGTGAAGGCAAATTGCTAAGCTGGTGAGCTCATTACAGAGCCAAGAACACCTACACCAGAACTAGCCTGACCTCTAAGACACCCATCCACACCCAACACAAGGAATCAGTCCCTTCTCTGCTACATAGTCCCTCAGGCCCTGCAGTCCCTTCCAGTGCTATTCAGGGGTGATGGGGAATAAGGCCAACCCTCTAGCTCTGTCTGTGTGGTTCCAACCACCAGGTTTATCAAGCAAAACTAAGCCAACATCCCTGCTCCTCTCACAGTCCGAAGACCAACCATTGCACTCAGGCAATTGAATTAGCTGTCACAGCTTAAACAAGGAAAAATGAATTAGTGAGTCATTCTTGGCCCTATCGTGGCCAAAATGACTCTCACGCGAATTTTCAATAGCTCCCAAACATAACAGCAGATACATTCACGACATGGGGAAGACTACAGCCCTGCATTTTATCAGTGAGCACTGCTCATAATAGGGGGAAAAAACAACTTGCCCTTGGGTAACAAAGTCACCGGTAACACACACACAAACCACGCAGGGGAAGAGAAAAATACTGACTTTCTGTTGTGCGTGAAACTAGGTAGACTCCTATGCATGAGGAACAACAATGTAGAGCCCAAAAATCAACCCGTGAGGAAAGGTTCCACCCACACCATTCACAAATCCACAGAAGAAAACCACATGGGTAAAACCCAGGAAAATTCCTGTGCATGAAGACAATGAGTAGACAATTGGAAGTGCGTGAAGGTGAACAACTACAGGGAGGACGCGAAATTACATTGCGTGGGTGTTCGACAAACTCGTGGAGCCAAGAAAATGTCTGCATGAGGATGAACAAAAAAATCGTGGGTAGAGTGGAATTGCCTGTGTGAGTGAAGTCAATAGGGGTGGAGTGTGCATGTGGGTGAGGACTGATAGTCCTGCCACCCCACTCCCCAAAGATCATAACTGCCTCAACCACCACCAGCCTTTCTTAATGAAAGTGGTTGGAAGAAGACACATGGGTATTTTCCCTCAATGGCCCAAGGTTGACAATTTCCCTCACCTCCTTATCCTTGGGAAAATCATGCCCCCTTTCGATTTAGTTGCCGCGACCATAGCTGGTTGTGTCCATTTTAATTATAGATGCATATTTAGATGATGAACAACATTTAATATGTGCCGCATGCCCCGATATACCATCGGTGACGACTCCAAAATCGAAACATAAGATAACCGATCAATGGTGGGGCCTTGGCCTTTAGCTCCACACCATGATCATTACAATATATATACATCATATACATCTAGTGTAATGGGGTCAAAACCGGGACATTACAGTCTTGATCGAGGATGCTTGCCGTAATAGATCACTAAGTTTGGACGTGAAAAAAGTATGAGTAATCTTTTTGGTTCTACCCATTTAAAATATTCATCCAATCCCATAAACCCCGCACTAGTGGCCATGACCAATTAAAACATGGTTCATAGGAACAATAAGAATTGATTTCACCTCAGGATTTGTGCAAGACCACTATGAAAATAAATGAGAAAAATATCTAAGCTAGGATTGGGAAAATATTTATACAAAACTTTAATTTTCTTTCCTCTTTCATCAAAATAATTTTCTATAAAAAAATAAAGTAACTAATAAATAAAAAATAAATAAAAATCATATAAATTTGATATTTACAAGGAAATGCTAATTTTGTCTTAATCATTTCTACAAAATATAAAATCAATATAAGAGATATTTTTAAGACAAAAATGCTAATTTTGTCTTTAAAAAATGTCTTAAACATGCCCATCTTGTGGTAGTGCACACAAGGAGTTTCTTAACAATACACCCTTTCACCATCTATTAGAGGCCTAATGGGATGTTGTTATTTACTGTTTAATTCCTTTCTCTATTTATCTTCCTTAATTTTTTTTCTCTAAAGAGACCATGACCCGTCATTCATCAATCAACCTACATAACATAACCATATTTTTAACATAATTCAATAAAAAAACTAACTACATATCACCATCAATTATAGAGTTCCATTTATTACAATACTTAACTGTATACATAGGTTGACATTCTAGGGTATTTCAAGCATACAGAGGTTGGAATTCTATGGTATTAAGGGAAATCACAATTTCTATGAAATTATTTTGTAGTTGGTAATAGTTCCATTCTATGTAAACAATAATATTATGATGTCCTCTTATGGTTGGGAATAACCGCAACCCTCTATTTTGTGAAATTCCACCTTCACATGTTGGTTTTGATAAAATATTGTTGCGACATGTTTCATCATTCTACATTTAGCTATTGAGAGTTGTTTCATGTGATATTTTCTTTGATGAGGGGATTAATATTTTGTTGGATGACTTGGAGAGTTTCTAATTGTGCAAATCTCATGGTTTATTCGATCATCAAATTACGCAATGACCTTATTCAAGTACCATCCAAGTGTCGCTTCGCAAAGGCCGTTTTTATCTTTTTACCATCTCACATAGAGAACATCCCTCTGTGATTAGTTTCTAAATCCATCAGTTAATTCAAAAAATTCAAAGAAGTGGCTCAATGGAGTGATGATCCAATGGAAATGTGACATCGTAATCTGGTGGCATTTATGTATCTATGATCCTACATTATATAAGGACAATACTTAGAAACATAACAAAATAAAACAAGAGACACATGGTGGCAATGTCACCGACATTGCCACATGACGCTGCAAGTTAACTTGACAATAAACTAGCAGTTTTGTAGTAGTGAGGATTTTCAAGGGATCACTTTACCCGCACGAATATTTCAACATTCATTTTTCTGTATTTTATTTTATTTTATTAGTCAACATTTATTTATCTCTCTATTGCTTGATAAAATAAATTATTGTATTAATCAACTTTCATTTCAAATTATTTTATTGATCAACATTCATTTTTATAGGAGGCTCCAATTTTTCATTCTCCTCTCCATGATTTTTAATGATGAATAAATATGCATTATAATTCTTCCATTATTTCTCAGAACTCCATATAATTCACAAAAAAATAGGTTGCAGAAACATAGAGAGCAATGGATATGCATACACTATTAGTATTTAACAATTAAAACTAATAAATAATTAGCATGTTCAAGGTTTTAAAAAGAATTTTAATATAAGTTGGTAACAAAATAAATGTTGTAATTAAATAAATGATTTTGAAATTTTGGTTTTGAACTTTCTCATTATTTATGATGTAAATTTGGCATAGAGATTAATGGATTTCAATATTTTATACATCCAACATAGAAATGGATGGATATGGAGACTTCGGTGCTAAATCAATGATGCATATTAAAATAAGTTGTTCTCTTTATGTTTCTAATCAGATTTATACAACATTCAAGATGCCTTTAAATGCTTGTTTCTCCGTGGCATGGATTACCCTGGGTTTGTTATCAGTGCCAAATAACAAAAAAACTTCTTTAAAATACATTAACACGATTTATATATTATGATATAATTCTTTGTGTGTATGAGAGTTTCTCATATCGGCCCTCAATAAATTGTAGTTTGGGTTGTATTTATAACTTTCCTTTGCTATATTTTATTACACCTTGTCGAGCTTTACCAATATTAGCTATTACGGGATAGTATATTATGTCATATCAACACCCATACCTGCCATGTTGTACATCAATACTCTGAATTCCAACTTCCTCTTTAACTCCAACAATTTATTATGATCACTAATATAGAGGACAAATAAAAATTGATAATTGTTCCACATGAATCCATGTAGAGGGAGGATGTGTGTATCTGTTTTCCATGTTAATGAGTGCTTCCAATAATTTAAAAGCAAATATACATAGTTATCAAATAGGATAAATATACATATAAGAAGTATATTTTGCATCAAACATATAATTTTGGAAACGATTTATTTGTCTGTTTGATACTTGGTTTTACCTAAGAAAATACACCTTTTCTTTTTTCTGAAAATTGTATTGAGTACTATTCAATTCGTGATCTTTGTTTGAGGAATCATTACATTAGAGAAGGGAGCTGTATCGAAGACAATAGGTTTTGTTTAAGATGTAATTAAACCATTTTTTAAGATATTATGAAGAGCTTACACAACTAAACATGGAAATAAATAGCATCCACCATTAGGTGAATTACCAAGTTTATACTCTCTCCATCAATGAAATAAGAAGGAAGCGATACATTAGGTGAATTAGCTTGAATTGCATCTTGGTTTTTATTTATCTATGGGGAAATCATGCTTCCTTGGAGCATATGTTTATTAAAATCACAAATATGGTAGATATATTGTTGCACATAGACTGATAGTTGTAGGTACATAATGAGCACATAAAGGCCACTAAAAACAAGAATCTACAATGCTATAATATGTGGTCAAGTGACCACGATCTTTTGTTTGATACCAAAAACCAATAACCAAAAAAATTGTTAATTTTCTTCCTCATTGGGCCCTTACATGCTACATTGGACCCTAAGTATTTATTTCTTTTTATAACACTAGAAACTATTGAAATTCACAAACATCATATCACAAAGTGTCCAAGCTCTATTTCATCACCTGTCCTTGTGCATTAACTATGCGTATCTCCTCCACACATGATATGACTCGAATCGAATTGACCCTCTTATACACATGATATGAGTTGCTTTACTTTTCCCTTAGGTTCAATAACAACCTCAACCTAATATCGCTATCACATATTGTATTGGATCGGTTTAGACAACTGGGTAGGTGGGTTTTCTAGTATGCATGTAAGTAAATCTAGCCTTAGGGTGAGTAAGAGAGCAATAGTGAGTGTTGATATCACTACCACTTTGTTCGTTAAGAAAGTATAATTGAATTATATCCTATGAATGATGTATGCCAACCCTGATTGTTTGTTCAAAATATCTTTGTGAAGACAACTATCCCAGTAGATAGTAAGTAGCTACCAAGCTAAGCCATCTAACTAATAATAATCTAATCCAGACAATAGATCAAATTGAAACTAAACAGATAGAAATTCAAACCAACAATAAATCCACTGTCTATTATCTACAAGATAATTTATTTTTCGCATGTAGAGTAGAGAAATTACTGCATACCTCGTACACTTCAATAGAATTCATCATCTTATAATCCAAGTCATCATCCATATCACCAGATCGAGAGTCAACATTGTAAGGATTTTCCATATCATCATTGTTATCTAAGTCAGTTACGATCATCAGTTCATCCTCGATATAATCTTCATGAGAATTGTCTACTACATCATCTGATTCAACTAATTCTTGGACATCTTCTTTTGGATTATCATGATCGTCTAACTCATGTTGATCATGATCTTCATCATCATCTTCTTATTCCAAACCCTCTTCATTACCTTCCTCTAGGTTATACTTTACCGGCCTTCCCCTTAGATCATGTCTCACAAAAAATGACCAACCCGTTTCACTTGGAACCTCGTAGTAAAACATCTATTCACATTTGATTGGAACAACATAGGGATTCATTCTTGGATCAAACAACCTTGTATTCACCATGGTAAATACATTATCATGTTCAATAATAGTTCTATCAAGATCACATTGATTCAATTGTAAAATGTACCATTTGAAAACAAACATAACTACCTTGAAGGATTTAAAGTCACACTGAATAATATATTCCAAATACCCATAGTATTGTTTTTCTAAGAGTTTTGGATTTGTGTCAGTTCTAGATGAAACATTGGTCACCTGAAACACTGCAGATATCCCATAATCTGATTTTTTCTTTGTTTCATCCAATTTTTTGATGCAATATCTACAACCATTGCACACTATAGCCTTATGGTGTTTTACCTACAACAGTCAATACACGAAAATATTACATAATGATTCAATATTTATGATTAATTGCATGTTTATGCAGCCATAAAAGAAAAAAAACTGTGGAAATTGAACCCATTGTTAGAACAATTACACTCACATCAATTTCCAATTGCACATGCAAAATTACTCACAAAAGAGACTGAATAATGGAGCAGAACACTAATCTATATTGAATAAGTGTACAATAGCCAACCTTGTGAAGTCATAGGATGCCAAAAAAAATAATTATATGAGGGATTTGAATGCATGAATATGCCATTCGAATCTAGTCAAAATCGGGCTTACTAAATCTAACCAAATCCCCCATAGGTGCATAAAGCAGTTTCCAAAACTGTCAAGGAACCCATGAATTAGAAAAATCAATTAGGAAAGCTAATAGTGGATGGAAGGACAACTCATACATGCTTTTCATAAGAGAAAAGAGTGGAGGATGTGGAGGACAAAAAACAAGTTAACTTCACCTAGTCAAACTTTCCCAATTTCCTTAAAACACTGAAAAAGCAGGCAATAAAGCAGAAAAAGCAGACATGCACTAGGGAGGCTAGGAATAAAGTAGATTTGATTCCAAGAGGTTTCCCAATTGCTCCATGACTCAAAATTAGCAAGTTTGACCACTATGGATGTGTAGATGACAACTTGCATAAGGTGGAATATGGAAACTAGGCAAATAAGACAAAAATTGGATTAATTAATGTCTAAGGTAGCTAACTATGGGTTGATTATTCTAACACCCCCCCTTAAGCCTGACTTATGAGTAAAATATCAGAAAATTATAGGTCCTAGCAATAAGGCTTAGTAACCCTTTACATACTGCATATCCATTTAACCAAGGAAAGAGGCAAAAACCCAGTGGGAAAATCCTCCCTTAAACATGGACTGTAAAACAAAATTTGGAAATATTGTCATCACTCATGCTTCACAGCATGATCAGCAATCCCCAGCAGTGATTTGACATTGCTGAATTTCTTCTCACAAAAAACTTTGGTGAAGATATAAGCTACTTGTTCTGAAGATGAACAGAAGAGTAGGTGAATGGTGCCATCATGCACAAGCTGTCTGATGTAGTGCATATGGATCTCAATGTGTTTGGTTCTCTGCTTCTGAACTGGATCATTGCAGATTTGAATGGTACTCTGATTATCATAGAAGATAGTATTTGAGTATTCTAATTTGAAGCCACACTCTCCAAGTAACCCCTGCAACCATAAACATTGAGTTGTTGCATTTACAACTCCTCTGTACTCTACTTCTGTAGATGAGAGTGCAATGGCACTCTGTTTCTTGCTTGACCAGCTGATTCACCCTTCTGCAAGCATGAACTCATATCCTAATGTTGACTTTTGATCTGTGCTGTCACCTACCGAATCACTGTCAGTAAATCCAATCAAATCAAGATCGGATTTAGCTTTATAGAAGATCCCATGTGTCCTTGTTCCCTGAACAAAGTTAAGGATCCTTTTGGCTGCTTTCCAATGGATCTCATGAGGCTGATCCATGTATCTAGAAGCCCCACTTACTGCATAAGAAATATCAGGTCTAGTATGTGTAAGATACAACAAAAATCCAATCAATTTCCTATACAGTGTATTGTTTACCATAGGTGAAGAATCATCTTCTTCAAGCTTCACTCCTGAAATGAAAGGAGTCTTGCTTGGCTTGCAATCCTTCATCCTGAATTTGTTCAGAAAATCCAAGTCATACTTGGACTGCTGCACCTTGATTCCAGCTTTGGTTTGAGAAATCTCGACCACCAAGAATGGGCTCAATAGCCCCAAATCTGTCATGGAGAAGGCTTGGTTTATTGCACCCTTCAAGGAAGCAATTTCATCCTTTGAGCTTCCTGTAATGAGAAGGTCATCAACATATAACACAATGATCATTAATGAACCATTAATCAACTTCAAATATACATTTGGATCTGATTTGCATCGAACAAAATTCAGTGATAGCAGAAAGCTATCAATCTTGGCATACCAAGCCCTGGGGGCTTGCTTAAGCCCATACACTGACTTCTTTAGCCTGCACACAAGAGATGGGTTAGTATAAAATACTTGAGGCTGCTGCATGTATATATTTTCAGTGATATCTCCATTCAAGAAGGCACAATTTACATCCATGTGATGTACCTCCCATTGCTTTGAAGCTGCAATGGCTAAGGCTAGCCTGATGGAGTCCATCTTTGCCACTGGTGCAAAGGTCTCATTGTAGTCTACGCCATGAACCTGTGAGTAGCCCTTGGCTACCAATCTAGCCTTTTACTTTAGAGGTGAACCATCAGCAGCAAATTTGGTTTTTTACACCCACTTACACTGAACTAGCTTCCTCCCCGGGGGAAGATCAACCAGCTCCCAAGTGTTGCTCTTCTGCAGTGAGTTGAAATCTTCCTTCATGGATGCTTGCCATATTGGATCATCTACTACATATTCATATGTCTATGGGTCTGATTCAACCATCAGATAGCATTTCTCATCAAACATAGGATCTTTCATACACAAAGCACTCTCAAATTGAGATCTACTCCTCCTAGGGTCATTAGGATTTCGAGCTAGTTCTCCAGCTGCATGAATGGTCTTGGATGACCATTTTCGACTTGTATGGATTTTAGGATCTGCAATCAAGTCATCACTATCAGACATATCAGAATCAACATGTTCAACTATCTCTTCACTTACATTCAGAGGTTCTGGTGGTGAAGAGGATTCTCCAACTTCCACTGCTGCTAGGGGCTCTTCTTGAAAATGAACACACCTTTCAATGAAGGATTTGTTTGTGCTCACATTGATCAGTTTGTACCCTTTTGAATCTTCATAGTACCCAACAAATAGAAATTATTTGCTTTGGGGCTAAAAAGCCTTTCTCTTTTCTGTTGGAATTCTAGCCTAAGCCCTTGAGCCAAAAATCCTGAAATGGGTCACATCTAGCTTGTGCCCACTCCATGCTTCAAAAGGAGTCATACCTTCAAGCTGTTTATGAGGCACCCTATTCTGGATATAGGCTGCACAGTTTATAGCTTCGGCCCAGTACTTTGGTGGCAAACTCTTAGCCTCCATCATGCAGGTTGCCATCTCTTTCAGTGATCTGTTCTTCCTCTCAGCAACACCATTCTGCTGTGGTGTGTAAGGGATAGAATGTCACATCTGAATACCTGCATTTGCACAATATTGAATAAAATTAGACTTGACATACTCACCACCATTGTCATATCTGGGGACCTTGAGTTTCCTCCTAGACTGGTTTTCAACCAAAGCCTTAAAGACTTTGAAGAGGCCAAAAACTTCAGACTTGTGTTTCAGGAAGTAAAGCCATCAATACCTTGAAAAGTCATCTATGAAAGTCAATGCATATTTGTCCTGAATCATTGACATATGATGGAATGGACCAGCAACATCACTGTGGATCAAATCAAGAGGTGCAGAGGTTCTCTCATGACTAGCTCTCTCAAATTTATGCTCTAGGTGTTTTCCTAGGATGCAACCTTGACAGACTCCTTTGGAAAACTTAATCTTTGGTAACCCTATGACCATTTCTTTTTCACTAAGATCAGAAAGATACTTGTAATTTAGGTGTCCAAATATTTCATGCCAAATATTTCTTGCCTCATTAGCATGAATCAGAAGAGTAGAGGGGCTTGAGTAGGGTAGGAAGTGTGAGAACATGTATACCTTCGAAGTATGATTTGCAACTCCTTTTGCAATGAATTTACCACTTGAGATCTCTGTGATCTCAACTTCATCAGGGGAGAATATTACCTTCTTTGGAGACCCTGTGTGGGTCATTTGATACACTGATAAGAGGTTAGAGGCAAGAACTAGAACATACAACACATTGCTGAACTTACCATGATCAAGATCAATCCTCCATTTTCCCAAAATTTTAGTGAGAGAGTCATCTCCTAGTACTATTGGTGGACTAGAATCAATGATGAAACTAGGTGAGCTTGATGTACCAGCAACCAATGCATGAACTCTCTCTCTATCTTCTGAACTTGATCCTCCTTCCCTCTTCTTTGAGGTGCATAAAGCAGTTTCCAAAACTGTTAAGGAGCTCACAAATTGGCAAAATCAATTAGGCAAGCTAAAAGTTAATGGAAGGACAACTCATACATGCTTTTCATAGGAGAAAAGAGTGGAGGATGTGGAGGACAAAAAACAAGTTAACTTCACCTAGTCAAACTTTCCCAATTGCCTTAAAGCATTGAAAAAGCAAGCAATAAAGCAGAAAAAGCAGACATGCACTAGGGAGGCTAGGAATAAAGCATATTTGATTCTAGGAGGTTTCCCAAGTGCTCCATGACTCAAAATTAGCAAGCTTTACCACTATAGATGTGTAGATGACAACTTGCATAAGGTGGAATATGGAAACTGGGAAAATAAGACAAAAATGGATTAATTAATGTCTAAGGTAGCTAACTATGGGTTGATTATCCTAACACCCCCCCTTAAGCCTGAATTATGTGTAATATATCAGAAAATTATAGGGCCTAGCAACAAGGCTTAGTCACCCTTTACATACTGCATGTCCATTTAACCAAGGAAAGAGGCAAAAACCCAGTGGGAAAATCCTCCCTTAAACATGGACTGTAAAACAAAATTTGGAAATCTTGTCATCACTCATGCTTCATAGCATGACCAGCAATCCCCAGAAGTGATTTGAGATTGCTGAATGTCTTCTCACAAAATGCTTTGGTGAATATATCAGCTACTTGTTCTGAAAATGAACAGAAGAGTAGGTGAATGGTGCCATCATGCACAAGATCTCTGATGTAGTGCATATGGATCTCAATGTGTTTGGTTCTCTACTTCTAAACTGGATCATTGCATATTCGAATGGTACTCTGATTATCATAGTAGATGGTAGTTTAGTATTCTGATTCGACGCCAAACTCTCCAAGTAACCCTTTCAACCTTAAACATTGAGTTGCTGCATTTACAACTCCTCTGTACTCTGCTTCTGTAGATGAGAGTGCAATGGCACTCTGTTTCTTGCTTGACCAGCTGATTGGCCCTTCTACAAGTATGAACACATATCCTGATGTTGACTTTCTATCTGTGCTGTCACCTGCCCAATCACTATCAGTAAACCCGATCAAATCAAGATCATATTTAGCTTTATAGAAGATCCCATGTGTCCTTGTTCCCTGAACAAAGTTAAGGATCCTTTTGGCTGCTTTCCAATGGATCTCATGAGGCTAATCCATGTATCCAGAAGCCACACTTATGGCATAATAAATATCAGTTCTAGTATGTGTAAGATACAACAAACATCCAATCAATTGCCTATACAGTGTATTGTTTACCATAGGTGAAGAATCATCTTCTTCAAGCTTCACTCCTGAAAGGAAAGGAGTCTTGCTTGGCTTGCAATCCTTCATTCTGAATTTTTTCAGCAAATCCAAGTCATACATGGACTGGTGCACCTTGATTCCAGATTTGTTTTGAGCTATTTCAATCCTCAATAATTGGCTCAATAGCCCCAAATCTGTCATGGAGAAGGCTTGGTTTATTGCACCCTTCAAGGAAGCAATTTCATCCTTTGAGCTTCCTGTAATGAGAAGGTCATCAACATATAACACAATGATCATTAATGAACCATTAATCAACTTCAAATATACATTTGGATCTGATTTGCATCGAACAAAATTCAGTGATAGCAGAAAGCTATCAATCTTGGCATACCAAGCCCTAGGGGCTTGCTTAAGCCCATACACTGACTTCTTTAGCCTGCACACAAGAGATGGGTTAGTATAAAATACTTGAGGCTGCTGCATGTATATCTCTTCAGTGATATCTCCATTCAAGAAGGCACAATTTACATCCATGTGATGTACCTCCCATTGCTTTGAAGCTGCAATGGCTAAGGCTAGCCTAATGGAATCCATGTTTGCCACTGGTGCAAAGGTCTCATTGTAGTCTATGCCATGAACCTATGAGTAGCCCTTGGATACCAACCTAGCCTTGTACTTTAGAGGTGAACCATCGACAGGAAATTTGGTCTTGTACACCCACTTACACTGAACTAGCTTCCTCCCTGGGGGAAGATCAACCAGCTCCCAAGTGTTGCTCTTCTGGAGTGAGATGAACTCTTCCTTCATGGTTGTTTCCCATCTTGGATCTTCTACTACATATTCATATGTCTGAGGATCTGATTCCACCATCAGATAGCATTTATCAGCAAACACAGGATCTTTCATGCATAGAGCACTCTCAAATTGAGATCTAGTCCTCCTAGGGTCATTAGGACTTCCAACTAGCTCTCTAGCTGCATGAAAGGTATTGGCTTCCCATTTTGGCCTTGTAGGGAAGTTAGGATCTGAAATAAAATCATCACTATCAGACATATCAGAATCATTATGTTCAACTATCTCTTCACTTACATTCAGGAGTTCTGGTGGTGAAGAGGCTTCTCCAACTTCCACTGTTGCTAGGGGTTCTTCTTGAAACTGAACACACCTTTCAATGAAGGATTTATTTGTGCTCAAATTCATCAGCTTGTACCCTTTTGAATATTCAAAGTACCCAAAAAATAGACACTCTTGGCTTTGGGGCTGCAAAGCCTTCCTCTTTTCAGTTGGAATTCTAGCCCAAGCCCTTGAGCCAAAAATCCTGAAATGGGTCACATTTGGCTTGTGACCACTCCATGCTTTGAAAGGAGTCATACCATCAATATTTTTATGAGGCACCCTATTCTATATATAGGATGCATATTTTATAGCTTCGGCCTAGTAATTTGGTGGCAAATTCTTAGCCTCCATCATGCAGTTTGCCATCTCTTTCAGTGATCTGTTCTTCCTCCCATCAACACCATTCTGTTGTGGTGTGTAAGGGATAGAATGCTGCATCTGAATACCTACATCTGAAAAATATTGAATAAACTCAGACTTGACATACTCACCACCATTTTCAGATCTGAGGACCTTGAGTTTCCTCCCAGACTGGTTTTCAACCAAAGCCTTAAAGACGTTGAAGAGGCCAAAAACTTCGGACTTGTGTTTCAGGAAGTAAACCCAGCAATACCTGGAAAAGTCATCTATGAAAGTCAATGCATATTTGACCTGACTCATGTACATATGGTGGAATGGGTCAGCAAAATCACTGTGGATCAACTCAAGGGGTGCAGAGTTTCTCTCATGACTAGCTCTCTCAAATTTATGCTTTGGGTGTTGGGCCTAGGATGCAACCTTGGCAGACTCCTTTGGAAAATATTATCTTTGGTAACCCTATGACCATCTCTTTTTCCATAAGATTAGAAAGATACTTGTAATTTAGGTGGCCAAATATTTCATGCCAAATCTTGCTTGCCTCATTAGCATGAATCAGAAGAGCAGAGGGGTTTGAGTAGGGTAGGAACTGTGAGAACATGTATACCTTTGAAGTATGATTTGCAACTCCTTTTTCAATGACTTTACCACTTGAGATCTCTGTGATCTCAAATTCATCAGGGGAGAATATGACCTTCTTTGGAGACCCTGTGTGGGTCATCTGATACACTGATAAGAGGTTAGAGGCAAGACCTGGAACATACAACACATTGCTGAACTTACCATGATCAAGATCAATCCTCCCTTTGCCCAAACTTTCAATGAGAGAGTCATCTCCCAGTACTATTGGTGGACCTTTCAACATGTCAAGTAAGGTCAATGCCACCTTGGTCAAAACCATATGTCTTGAAGCTCCAGAATCAATGATGAAACTAGGTGAGCTTGATGTGCCAGCAACCAATGCATGAACTCTCTCTCTGTCTTCTGAACTTGATCCTCCTTCCCTCTTCTTTGAGTTTTCTTGAAGGGAGATGCCATTCTTCTCCAGGATTTGGGTCAGCATGTCTATTTGCTTCTTCATGCAGGACCTCTCAGAATGATTGCCCTTACTACAGTATCCACACTTGCTCATTTCTCGTTTGTTCTTCTTCTTCTAGTAGTTCTTGTTGGAACCTTGAGACTCCTCCGGAGACTTGTCCTTGTCTCTCTTTTGCTCAGGTGGTTTTTTAGCTTTATTTTTTCTTTTTGAATGCACCCTCTAATCTCCAACAACCAGATCTTGGTCTTTGGATGGTTTTATAGTGCCCATCATCACCAACTTATCTTGTTCTTGTGTGAGAGATTGCATGGAATCTGCAAGGCTAGGCATCTTCCAGGTTCGATCTATCAACTTTGTGGCATAGAAGGTCAAAACAAACACTGAATAGTCAAGGCCAAGCTTCAAGAGTATGACCAAGACCAGCTGATCATCCTTCTTTTCAATCCCACATTGTTTTAGCTGCAAAACAACTGCTTTGAACTTGGAGAAATAGAGTTGCAGGGATTCAAAGCTATTTGGAATCAGGGAGATCAGTTCATTTTCGATTTGATGTCCCCTCATCTCATATGTATTTCCAAAAATATCAACAAGATTCTCCCATACTTCATTTGGTGATGTTAATCCATCAACATGGAAAAGGAGGTCTCTGGATATGCTCAGACACAGGAGACCATAGGCCTCATCCCTCCTATTGTGCCATTTTATCTTCTCTGCAGCTGCATTGGGCTCTGCTTTTGTTTCCATAGTCACTCTGTAGAGGCCTTTCACTCTCAACAGTATCTCCATCTCTGCTTTCCATTCAAAGAAGTTAAATGGAGTCAAGATGATCTTCTAAGATTGATCCATAGCTCAGAAATTGTCCCGGGAGGTAGTAGAATGCTCCCAGTTAATGATGTCAAACCTGTAAAAAAAATTGGAAGGAGAGAAATCGATCTACAAAGGCTCTGATACCATGTGGAAATTGAACCCAGTGTTAGAACAATTACACTCACATCAATTGCCAATTACACATGCAAAATTACTCACAAAAGAGACTGAATATGGAGCTGAACACTAAACTGTATTGAATAAGTGTACAATAGCCAACCCTGTGAATTCATAGGCTGCCAAAATAAATAATTACATGAGGGATTCGAATGCATGAATTTTCCATTCGAATCTAGTCAAAAGCAGGCTTACTAAATCTAAGCAAATCCCCCATAGGTGCATAAAGCAGTTTCCAAAACTGTCAAGGAGCTCACGAATTGGAAAAATAAATTAGGAATGCTAAAAGGTAATGGAAGGACAACTCATACATGCTTTTCATAGGAAAAAAGAGTGGAGGATGTGGAGGATGAAAAAAAGTTAACTTCACCTAGTCAAACTTTCCCAATTGCCTTAAAGCACTGAAAAAGAAGGCAATAAAGTAGAAAAAGCAGACAAGCACTAGGGAGGCCAGGAATAAAGTAGATTTGATTCCAGGAGGTTTCCCAAGTGCTCCATGACTCAAAATTAGCAATTTTTACCACTATAGATTTGTAGATGACAACTTGCATAAGGTGGAATATGGAAACTAGGCAAATAAGACAAAAATGGATTAATTAATGTCTAAGGTAGCTAACTATGGGTTGATTATTCTAACACCCATGATATTCGATGACCTGATTGTTCGTTTCGTTCAATACATACCTTCATCCAGTCAATATTTTTTGTGATGTATAAATGAATTGCATCCCACTCTTGGCCAACTGTTGATGACAATAAACATTAAAATTCAAGTCAGATGTAAATATTCTGAACAAAGTATACGCTCTTAATTGATGCAATAAATTGAATATGCATATAGAATATGTAGGATATATATACATAAAATTCAACAGTCAAATGTATTATATTAATTAACATCCACTAGCTAATAATCACCTTTCACCTTCCTCAGTCTACCTTTCCCTTTCAAGTACACCCTTTCAAAATTGTCATTGGAGTCCGGATCACAAATGCGATGTAAACTGAGCTTTGACACTAAATTAGTAAGATATTCACTACCATACAGCATGTTTTGGTTTACCATATATCCCTCCATCATAGAACCCTCATCACATGATCGTTGTGTAACCAAACCCTTCATAAATTTCAAGTGCCTCTCAACCGTCCACATGGACCTTGAGTGAACGGGTACACACAATTCAACATCTGCAACTTGGTGTATGAGTTAGTGTTCCTATGCATTGAAAAATGTCGAATGTATATGCTTCTGTATTTCACACATGAAACAAGGAATTTCTCTCCTCCAGTACCTTATATATTCTTTATGGATCTCTTTAGATGACAACCCTCTACAAGTGACACAAACCAATAACGATATATAACAAAAAAAAAATTAAATTACATAACATGAATTCATGCAAAAAAAACAAATATAAATTATAAAAAAAAATTAAAGAAACACTAAGCACATGCAAATAATCGTTACTTACGTGATGTATTTCATAAGATTAGATATAACTTGTTTGACATTGTTGTCAAAATTATCTAGGAGAGAGAGGTAGAACATACTGTAACAGTATCATCCTGGGGATAAGGGCTCAAGTGACAAGGTCGGCGCAAGGGTTTGCAGTGAAGCGTGGAGGGTTTTCTCAAAGTGTGCGGCCTAGGAAGGCACTGGGTTGCAGGCGTTTCCTGGAAAATTGGCCTCCTGTGCGGTGCTATGGTGGAATTAGGGAAGGAGGCGCCCACCTGGGACATTGGGCCTTCTAGCATGAGAAAGAATTCCCTAGTAGAGGACAGCAACGGGGATGGGGGTCTACCTATTCCTAGAAAAGGAAAACAATCAAGTATGGGGGGGCTGCTTTCCACGAACGGCTTCCATCCCAGCAATTCAAATCAGATCCGAGGCAGTTAGGGAAAAGATCGGAACCTAGAAGGAAAAAGCATTAATAGGGAAATTTGTGGGGATTTGGCTGAAGGAAAAAGACCTGGTCAAGTGGATCAATGGGGTGTGGAAAACTAAAGGCTGCTATGATCTGTAGTTGGGATCAAAGGGTTTCTTCACCATTATCTTCTTCAACTAGGAAGATAGGGATATAATATTGTAAGGGGGTCCATATTTCTCTTCTCAGTGGTCCTTTTCTTGCGGCCATGGAAGGAGCATTTCAACCCAAAAACAGAAGACATGACAGTTTCCCCAGTTTGGATCTTCCTCTTCTCCCTCCCAGGTGAATACTGGGACTTGGAGACCTTGCGAGATATTGGGAACAATCTGGGAGAATTCATAAAGGTTGCAGAACAAACAAGGATCCAAAGATACATGGTCTTTTCCCATATCTACGTTTACATGGATCTATCTAGAGAGATTCCTAAAGCAAATAGTCTAAAATAGGAAGATTAAGAATGGATACAGCCCATTGATTACGAACAGCTCCCCTTCAGATGCCGGCTCCCTCATGAATATGGGTATTTGGGAAGGAACTGCCCTAGAGATAGCCTTAATCATGATACGGCAACCCCTGCACCTCCCAAAGCTGGGGTTGATGACAGGTTTACCTAGGTTAAGAATAATCGTCGAGGCAAGGGGGGGGGGCGGAAACCCAGGTTCGAATGGACACTCCGTCCCATGGGAAATATCAAGGGAACTCTTTCAAAGATCTAGTGGCCCTAGAAGAGGGTGAAGAGGTGCAGGAAATGCCAATGACTGAAGACCAATGGGAAGGCCCCTCCGAAACTCCAGTTACTAAGGAAACCCAACAGATGGAAGGAGTGGAGGAGGATGAGGGGGAAGATATGGATCTGGGCGAGCTAGACCTAGATTCGATAGAGGAAGAATGCAGAAAGAAGGGACAAGGGTATTTTTCGTGATGTCAACTTGAACTTCTTTAGGAGGCCATTATCTGAATAGGTGTGGTGGAAAGTTTGGGGATTGACCCAGACACCTAGAAGGGAAGCAAGAGGAACTCCCCATAGGAGGAACTGTGCCGCGGAAGGAATACAAACAAGCAACAAATAGTAGCGGTGGGAGTGCATCTGAATGAGTCTGGACAATACCCTACGATCCAGGTGTCCTTCTATGAAGCTAAAAAGGTTTTCCATTGAAGCTCATTTCTTGGAATATCAGGGGATGTAGTAACCCTAGGAAGTGGAAAGCAATAAATTGAAAGCTTAAGAAGGAATCCCCGGACATTCTGTTTCTCCAAGAAACCAAATGCAGTTTTGGGGGTCTTTATCAAGGACAAGATTTGGAAGGGAAGCTAGGTCATGGACATAGATGCAATAGGACAATCAGGTGGTATTGCTATTCTATGGCAGCCACGATCGGTGGAATTCTCCAACTAGTGAGCCAATAATTTTGTGCTTATGGCAAACTTCTACTTTTTGGATTCGAGAGTACATGGAAAGGAAGGAAATATATATGGACCCAGCTGTTTCCACAAGAAACATTCTTTTATGGATTTCCTTAACTGGCTCTAGGAGTAAGTGGAGCAAGAGCCATGGGTGCTTGGGGGAAATTTCAATCTAATCACAAATCTTGGGGAGAAGAAGGGTGGAAGAAGAGCCCTGGACAAATACCAGGAAGCATTCAGCAAATTTCTTGCTCGGGGCTCGCTGGTTGACGCAATAACGAGAAGTGGTTGGTTCACATGGAACAATAAGAGGGGAGGGGAGTGCCTGGTTGCTTCTCATATGGATCATTTTTTAGTGTCAGAAAATGTCATGCACAATACAGGGGAAATTTTGGCCAATGTCCTTACGGTGAATGGCTCAGACCACTGGCCCATCAGCCTCTCTTTTGATTGGTCTGGCTCCCCCAGGGGAAAACCCTTTCAGTTTGAAAGCTTCTGGATGGAACACAAGGACTTCAAGGAAATGGTAAGTCAGTGGTGGTAGGAACTAGTCCCCCTTTAGAAACCATAATGTTTCAATTCCAACAGAAGCTCAAGGCCCTGAAAGAAAAGATCCACATGTGGAACAGAGAGGAATTCGGAAACATTTTTTAGGACAAAAAAGAATTGTTGCTGGAGATGGATCTCATCAACAGAAAGGGTATGGAAATTGGTTGGAATGAGGATATGAAAAGAACAGAGAAGGAGCTACTGGGGTAGCTGGAAACCAGGGAAAAACAAGAATCGTTATATTAGCAACAGAAGGCGAGGGTTAAATGGCTGAAGGAGGGTGAAAGAAACACTAAATTCTTTTATAACTTGGTGATCCAAAACAGGAGCAGTTTTGGAATCCACAGGTTGAAAACTAGAGCTGGAAATAGAGTGGACACTAGGCAGGAGATAGAAGCTGAGCTCACCCAACACTTCTCGGATATTCTTAGGGAGTATGTGGGAGATAGAAGCAGGGACATCGAGCAAATCACTAGGTTAGTTCCTAGATTGGTCACTAGAGAAAACAATGAAATGTTGAATAAGTCCATTGGGATGAAAGAAGTGGAGGCAGCAGTGAACCAGATGGCTCTGGGATTGGCTCTTGGACCAGACGGCTTCACATCCAACTTATTCCATTTCTTCTGGGATCTTGTCAAGGAGGATGTGCTGGAAATTGTGGAGGAATCCAGAATCAAAAAAGGGGTCCTCAAGGAATTCAATGCTACCTTTCTCACCCTAATCCTGAAAGAGGCGGGAGCGGATTATCCAAACAAATTTAGACCGATTGCGTTATGCAATGCCATATACAAGATCATCTCCAAATTTATTGCCAACAGACTCAAACCCCTCCTCCCAATGCTTATAATCCCCGAACAATTGGGTTTTGTGGAAGGAAGGAAAATCTTGGAGGGGGTTATTGTTGTGCATGAAGTTCTGCACTCGCTCAAAATCTCTCGATCCCCTGGGATGATGATCAATCTTGATATTGCAAAATCTTACAATAGGCTCAACTGGGAATACATGGAGAAGATGTTTGGAGCCTACGAATTCTCTCCCGACTGGGTTGAGTGGGTCATGGGTCTGGTTTCCTCACCTTTCTTTAATATCCTCCTTAATGGATCCCCGACCTCCACCTTTCAATCTACTCGGGGAATTCGCCAAGGGGACCCTCTATCCCCCTTTCTATTCATCCTCATGGCGGAGGGCCTGAGTCACCTCATTGTGGCCCAGGTTGAACATGGGGCAATTCGAGGAGTGAAAGCTCACAAGGGGACACCCCATCAGACGCATCAACAATTTGTGGATGACACAATGCTCATGGGGCACCCTTTAGTCCAAGAATCCTGAAGCTTCAAAAAAATTCTGGAGCTTTTTGCTCAAGCCCCAGGTTTGGCGGTTAACCCTAATAAATCTCAACTCTTCTTTGTCAATACCCCCCCGGCTACTCAAAGGAATATCCTGAGAATCTCGAGCTTCTCTAGATGAGACTTCCCGTCTAAGTATATTGGCATTCCCGTATGGATTGGAAGGCCGAAAACTGAAGAATGGCAGGAACTCTTGGATAGACTAAAGCAAAGATTATCTAGTTGGGTGCTCCATACCTTTAAATTTCTTGGCAGGCTGATCTTAGTCAAGTCCATCTTACAAGCGATGCCAACTTACCTCTTTTCGATCTTAGCCACACCAAAGGTTATCCTTAAGCAAATTCGAAGCATCCAACATAATTTCCTTTTGGGATCAAGTGGGGAAAAGACAAAATTTTCTTTGGTAAGTTGGGAGGATGTCTGCAAACCTAAGGTATAGGGGGGTTTGGGCCTTTGGGACCCCGAAATCATGTCAGATATTTTAGGGGCCAATATTTGGTGGAGGTGGTTCAATCATTCATTGGAACCCTAGGCAAGACTGTTGAGAAAAAAATATGCCAGGGACAGACCCAAACATCTCCTGATCCATTTCAATGAAGCCCCTAGTGGATCTCCCATATGGGTAAAAGCCATGGCTAGAAAATCAATTATCCAAGAGCATAGTTTTTGGGAGATTAGGCATGGTAGCAGGGCGAAGTTCTGGGAAGATTCTTTGAACCAGTTCCCCATCCTTGGAAGAGACCCCTGGTGGGCTCTTATCAAACAGGAGGAGATTGAGAGGGGCAGGGTCTTGGTGAACCAATAATGGATTCCGGGAGTCCAAATGGATTATCACCAGTGGAAATTCCCTAAGAAACCTATCCTTATGAGTGAGGATGACTGGGAAGCTTTCCAGGAGGAATTGCATAAACGCTTTATCAAAGCTCAAGAGGGCCCTGATATCTTACGGTGGGGCTATTCTTCAAAAGGATCCTTCAGTGTCAAGGAGGCCTACTATATCAGGATGTCGAGGAATGTGGTGATGGAAGACATTTGGGGAAAAATTTGGGCAGATAACTTATGGCCCAAAGTGGCCCTCTTTGTTTGGCTTGTTGTCAGACGAAGGATCCTCACTTGTGACAACCTACAAAAGTGAGGGATTTTAGGCCCATATCAGTGTTGTATGTGTTATCAAGTAGAGGAGAAGATGGGCCACTTGCTGGATAGCTGCCCCTTTGTGGCTGCAATTTGGGACTAGGGGGTGATGAAGTTTAGACGGAGCAACTAGATAAGGGGCCAACCCCCCTTGACTATAAGAGATTGGTGTCCTCGTGCCTTCAAAAACCCCATCATCAAAACAATTTGGGATGCTTTTCTGGGCATGGCCATGTGGTGTGTTTGGAAGGAGAGGAACGGTAGGATCTTCCATGGCCAATGAAAAAATATGGAGGCGGTATGGAACATGATGCAAGACAACTTGTTATCTTCTATTAGGTGTATGCAGTGGCACGAATAGGATAGGGTTTTCCCAATGGAGGAATTCCAGATCATGGAGAATTGAGGGTTGGATAGACCTATGATTGATTCTTTTCTCTATCGGGACAAACTGTGCATCCCCTCCAGCCTAGCAGTGTGGTCGACTCCCCCTCCGGGTGTTTTTAAATTGAATTTCAATGGAGTGTTTCGTGGCAACCCAAGTCAGCCGGGTTTTGGTGGTCTTTTTCGAGACTATGAAGTCCGAATCAAGAAGGTGTTCATGGGAGCCATAGGGAAGGACACAAAAAATTCTATAGATATTGAAGGCCTCCTTCGTGGAACGGAAGTGTTGATCAGTGGGGGGTTCCTCCCAGCGATAATAGAAGGTGATTCTAGCACCCTCATCATAGTCTCTAAACATATTCTAAATGGTCAAACGACGGAGAAGATCTCTCCTAGCTGGTGCCTACCATACAGACTAGAGCGCATGCATGTCCTTCTCCTCTCACACCCCACCATCTCTTTTCACCACGTCAAAAGGGAAGCAAATAAGGATACTGACTGTTTGGCGAACATTGGTGTGGAGTGTCGAGTCAGCTTTCAATGTGATAGACTTGACGGGTATGAAGAGGAGGACTGGGCCTAGAAATGCAGACACCTGGCCACTAGGGATCTCTCCATAACCACACAGCTAGATGATAGGATGGAAGGGAGGAAATATGGAGAAAGATGGTGTGAGCATGCCCACACGTGGCCAAGATAATGTAGAAGGGGATGGTTGGCATTAAAGTTCACCAGTGCTGGAGCTGGTCCTTATTCATTATTTCATTATTCACCATTGGCTCTACCACACTTTGATCTGAGTGTGAGGATCATCAACCGGACAGGATTCATTATCGCCGCAGGACAGAGGCTTTCAATCTCATGATGGGAGTGATGCAGGAGATGTTCAAGGCTGGGAACGCTCCCACGAGTGTCCACCTATTATATTCAGGCGACTTTGAGCTCTTCCATGACGAGTTTAACCCTAGAGAGAGCAGGACTATGTATCTGTCATTTGTCTTGTGCCATTTTGTTGAGCTCAGTCCTATTAAGAGTCGCCATATTTACTCCCAGTGGCCTGTATTGTCCTCGCAATCTCACCCAATGGCCCCCAAGTGACAATTTATAGGGGAGGTAGGCTCAGGGTGGGCATCGGGCTCGCCGCTAGTCAAGGGGAATTCAGTTAACCGCCAGACATGCCAAGCAACTAGAGCACAACTCCAGGCCCGGGAGGAGGCAAACGTCTATAAAGAACATGTTCTGCTCAGTATTAGGCTCGAAGTCAAGAGAGTGGTCGAGGGGCTCTGGGAGGAATCCAAACCTATGCCCAGGGAGAACCTTCATGCAGAAGTTGCGGATTGGGTCTTGGATCTGGGTAACACCGCCAGTTGCGCCTCAACATACGACCGTATGCTCATGATGTACTAGGTAACTGTTCGTTTGGTTGGGCACTCAGCTGCACTGCAGGAGGCAAAGAGGGTCGGAGATCTGGAACCAATCCCATTTTGGAAGGAGCACAACATGGAATTCCACACCATGCATCACAAAATTGACGTCCTCCCTGCTCGCTTGGGCTTCGCCTTCCACTCGGTGGATCGTCGAGCCATGGAGACAGCTAGACCACGGGAGAAGAGCATTCGAAGCGGCAAGGAGGGAGAAGGCATTCTGGAAGAGGTAAAGAACTTAGCTGGCCCCATGTTCTCTTCGTCAGTGCTTGTGTCGGGCTCACAACAACTTGCTGCAGGAAGCCCATCTATAGCTTTTCATCACTGGAACTCCCTCCCATCTGGTCAGAAATGACACCTCTTACTAGTCAGTGCTTTTTCTTAGTTTTATTTTATGTTAATGTATTTCCGATGCTACTCAATCTAGATAGGAATAGCTCGTTTGTCAGTAGGAAGTATGGTCTCAACTGGGGTTTGGGTGGCAACAGGTCCCTGAAATCACCAATTTTCATGTGGGTGGGGAAGCAATGTAATAGGATCAGGGCCCACTATAGAAACAAAGATATAAGGGGGGATAGGAGACTATTAGAATACTCTGTACTTTTTTGGCAAATCTGTTTAGACCAAGTCCTGAGTGGGTTGCCACTGGATGAGACTGAGGCCCCCCTGGTGTTGGGTCAGCTCTAGTTGTTCTCTGCTGTGTAATATGGTCCCTGTAATGTAATATAAGTTTTATTTACAAAAAAAAAACACACTATAACAATATACAAACCACATCATTTTTTAAACAAAGAGTAGACAAACAAAATAACAACAATATGCAATGGAATTAAAAAAAACAATAATTATATGGACATAAAAAAAAATAATTACCTTCATGAAGACGTTCCAATCATGCATTTTGACCCTCGCAAAATCACCTTTCTCTTTTATGATTTTCCTCAATTTTGCACAAAATCCAATGGGAAATTTTATTTTCCACATGACTTCTTTTACAACATTACTTTGCTTCTCCGTAAAAATCCATGGAATTGAGTTTATATTAATTTAGTCTTTGTTGCTATGAAATTGAATGTCATCTTTAATTGCATGGTTTCCTTCCTGAATGTCTTTGCAAACATTCATATTTTTTTCTTTCTCTCTCCTTAGCTCCAATAGTTTCCAGAATGTTTCAGTCACATTCTTTCCAATATGAATTGTATCAAACAGATGAGAAATTTGTAGGTGCTCATAGGAGGGAAACCTACTGAATTGTATAGGATAACTTTGCATCCCTTGTGGAATCACATTAATGCCTTCATTATCATGATAAACATCATGAATATTAGTTTATAAATAAATTACAGAAATCAATTATGGCCACTATAATAAACAACATGCAATAAAAAAAATACATAGCAATTCATATACGATGATCCATACGTACCATCTTGACGATTTCTATTATATTGCATCTTCCAAAGGTGATGTGTCATTCTCTGTGGTTTTAATGCAGTCTCTTTCTTCCCATTGAAAATATTTTTTTGGCTATTCTATACCTATGATTATTAGAGAGGAAGTTCCTATACTCATTAAACACATCCTTTCTTAATATTTTTTGAGTGACGATATTTGATCTTAGGACCACAAACTGGACATGCAAATTTCCCTTTGTATGAACACCTACAATATATAGATATGGAATATCTATGTCAATTATAAGTATATATCGACTATATTAACTACTTCATCTAATTAAATGCAATTAAAGTGGAACTTAAAAATACAAACCACAAAAATGGGTTAACCCTGCGGCATGTGTATTGTCCATACATCCATTGCATGGAATTGAAATTTCCTTTGTCATATTGGTATAGATACGTCATACATATTGATGCCATTCCATAACTTCAGTATCTCGTCTATAAGAGGTTCGATATATACATTCATATCTTTGAATTGGAACTTAACTGGTTGATTGAAGTACATATAAAATATATAATTATGGGAACCATTGAGTTATATAAACCATTCACATAAGTAAAATAAAAATATATATATGATATTAGAAAACAAAATACGACAAATGAGATGCCACAACTACATTAAAAATAAAAATAGTTGTAGACACAATATACCTAGAATAATCATCGACAACATTATGTGCTCCCTCTTTATTGAAAACCATGGAGGGATGTTATTGTTGATAAAAAAATATGCCACACTATGTAAATGGATCTCATCTATGCAAATGGATTAACACCATTTGTTGTGAAATAAATCCTAATATTGTGGGGTTCTTCTTTAAAGTGAGGCCACTTTTTCTCCATATATTTCAATGCAAAACCATTTGTAGGAATTCGAATAACATCATCTTGACTTATGTTCCTTGCATGGTAAACCATAAATTGCACTATGTTATTGCACCTAAACAATCATTACAAACATGGAATGATGGGAATATAATGAAGAACCTTGTGAGGAACCTTTTTTGTTACTTGATATGTTCGATCTCTACTTATATGACATTCCATACATTCTGTTGCAACTTCATGCTGATTATAATATATAACATTGTCATCGATGTTGGAGTCATTATCCAAGCAACACACCTATTTGGCCAATTTTGGCCTATTTAACCATTATCCTAGGTTTATTGAATCGAATTTGAATCGAAATCAATACACTAGCACACTCATGACATCAACATTAGCACACCCATGCCCTCCTTCAATCCAGGAGGCCAACTAAGCCTTCTCCTTCAATTAGGGAGGCTAACTAGGCTTCCTCCTTCAATGAGGGAGCAATTATGGGGTGATCCGAGTGTCATAAGTGCACCAATTAGTTAACTGAATGTTGTTTCACCTAACAATCAGTTCACTTGAGCTTGTATATCCACCTCCCTTGTGTCATTGTCTATTTTGGGCTAATTTAGGTGAACTTGATGTTATTTTTTCAACATTTAAGCCATTATTATGTTACGATATTTTCACTGAGAGAATAACAATCACAACAATAACATAAGCACATCACAAGAGACAAGAGACAAAAATATTTTTGATCGGGGAAACCATAAATGGAGAAAACCCTGCAACTTCCTCTAAGATAGTATCACCACAAGATATGAAAACCCAAAACAGTAAGATGTACTCCCAACAGCAGTAGTCTTCTTCTTCTGTCTAGCCATAGTATTTCCTTCTCCAATAGTGCGCCACACTTGGAAGAGCAAGTGAAGTATTTCCACAATGTGATAAATAGAGAGACTCTCACTCTCTATTTATATTCATCCGTTTACTTGAATTGCCTTTTCACATGTAGGCTCAACCTAATAATTACTACTCGAGCCTACACCTTAATTAGTGTATAATAACTCAAGTGCCCCGAAACTATGGGGACTTACCTAAGGACTTGATATGACTTGTTTACATTATTAATCTTACCGATCGGAACATCGGAGCATGATCACATGACTCAAATACATAATAGAAACATCCTAGAATAAACATCGGGTTACAATACATACAATACATAGAAGAATACATTCCGAAGTTACATATACATCAACACTCCCTCTTAACTAGGAAGGTATTCTTTCAACATAATTTTCAGCACTGGTCTTCTTCTCTGCATCAACTGGATCATCTTCGTCTTCAAGTCATCTTCATCTTCAAGTCATCTTCATCTTCAAGTCATCTGGATCTGGATCATCTCTCGATCTGGATCGTGATAGAACTGGATCTGGATCATCACTCAATCTGGATCATCATAGAACATTATCACTGGATCTGGATCATCACTCGATCTGGATCATCATCACTAGACTGGATCTGGCTCATCACTCGATTTGGATCTGGATCTGGATCATCACTGCTGCATCTAGATCATCACTCGATCTGGATATGGATCTGGATCATCACTGCTGGATCTAGATCATCACTCAATCTGGATCTCCTCTGGTCATCATCATGTGTGTACTATCTCGTCATAGGAATTTCTACAGAGCCAGCCCTTTTTCATGCTAGTTGTAGGCCTAGCCACCAAGTAGGTCTTCGCCCAGCACTTACATCTGACCTGCTCATCAGAAAGGCACACCCAGCACTCACATCTGATCATGTAGTAAACTACAATCACATCAGAAAGGCCCAGCACTCACATTCACCAACATGATAGGACATCACATCACTAACATCTGTGAAATGGATCTGCACTTACATCTGACCTACTCATCAAAAGGGCATCACATCCATCCAGGATGGAACCACATCCTGCCACACTGATGAAAGAACCCTGTTCTTTTCACCCAGGCTGGAACCACATCTGCCACACTGATGGAAGAGTTTCAACCAGGATGGAACCACAACCAACAAAATGATGAAAGAACTTTGTTCTTTTCACCAAGGTCGGAACCACATCCACCACACTGAAGAAAGATTTTGTGCACTCACATATGACCTGGTAGGAACTGAATCCTACTCCCTCGTCAGAATGTCCCCCAGTCCCTGACTGAGCTACCTGGTAACTGACCAGGCGCCTCCACTCTCCCAGAGAGTGGAAGTTTCCCTTACATCTGTCCTACTCGACAGAATGGCCAGCACTCACATCTGTCATGGGAGGAACTTAATCCTTAATCCCTTATATCTGACCTGCTCGTTAGAATGGCTCTCTCAGTCCCTGACTGAGTGTTCCTGGTAACTGACCAGGTGCCTCCATTCCCAGAATGGCAGTTAGCACTCATATCTAACATGGAAGGAACCAAATCCTCTCACCATGACAGAATGGCTCATCCCTTACATCTGACCTACTTGTCAGAATGGCTTTGGATCTCTAGCACTCATATCTAACATGGAAGGAACTGAATCCTCTCACCATGATAGAATGGCTCAGCCCTTACAACTGACCATGGAAGGAACCAATCCTCTCACCATGTCAGAATGGCTATGGGTCTCATCACTTTCTCTTTGAAGGAACCTCGATCTGGAGAACACCAAGTCTCTCTCTGAAGTACTCGAACTTCAGCCTAGCCAATGGCTTCGTCAATACATCAGTTATCTGTTCCTCCGTCACAACATACAGGAGCTTCACTGCTCCTCTCTACACCATATCCCTGATATAGTGATACTTGATCTCGATATGCTTTGACTTTTCATGGAACACTGGATTCTCTGACAACTTCACGCAACTATGGTTGTCACAATGTATATAAGTAGCATCTAACTGGAGATCAAATATATTAGACAGTAGCTTCCGCAGCCATATTGCCTCACAACTAGCTAAACAAGCTGCGACATACTCTACTTCAGCTGTACGCAGTGCCACACAAGATTGCTTCCTGCTAAACCAAGAGATCACACCTGATCCCATACTGAAGCAACATCCTGAAGTACTCTTCCTATCGATGGCACTACCTGCCCAATCTGAATCAACATAACCCTCTAGGTTAATCTTTTGATTGGCATCGTACTTGAGCCCATAATGAACTGTACCCCTGCATGCTTTGCAATCATCAGATGAACATGTCTCAATGTGTTCACAGCAAAGCAAATATCTGGTCTTAGGTACATCAAGGACCCAATCATCTAACAATACATCGTAGCATCAACCGACTCTGATGAAGAATCACTCAATAGCTTCATGTTCGATGCCATAGGTGTGGTCATGCATTCCATCATCCTGAACCTATTCAGGATCTATACTACATACTTTCCTTTCCCAAGGAAGATCCCATCTGTACTCTGCCACACCTCCATACCTATAACAATAGTGCATCGACACATAACAGGAGCATCACTGGTCTTCCGTCTTCAACCTTGAAGCAAAGGTTGGAATCCGCTTTACTCTCAGTAAAACCTAGAGTCATCAGTAATCTTCCCATCCTGTCGTACCATGTCGAATCTTAGATCTTCTATAGTCACTCCCTCTGAAGCGAAGCATCATACTCCCTCTGTCTTCTATGCTCTATACACTGAAAACATTCTGTACCGGAGTGACAAGTAGCTTCCTATGCTACTAATATTCTATGTGACCATCTAGTGTATAGGCTTACATCTTCAACCTTGTAGCAAAGGTTAAGATCTTCATCAGGCTCATCATGTATGTGTTTAAACTCTTACTGGCTGCAAATGTCTCTTCGCAGTCTAGGCCTTCTTTTCGTGAGAAGCCTCATCCTACGAATCTTGCTTTGTATCCCATGATGTTTCCATCTACTCCATGATGGAATTATGAACTTCTCTTCAGGTCTTGATACTACACCCTGACATCATTCTTCTTGAACTGGTCTTCCATTTCTTCTTAGTGGCTGGAAGGTTCTGCATCAATGATGTCACTGCACTCGTCATATTATTCTTCATTTTGAAATGTCGTTACTTGCTCTTTGGAACAAGTCTTCATTCTTCTTTGCTTGTAGGTGATTATGTATGCGATCTTTCCTACAAGTCAAATGCATTTGTATGGTTAGAACATTTGATAAAGAATATTCATACTGGAAAATACTTATGCATAAATATATGATCATGCAACTACTTTAGCCAATACAACATTCATCCATATCTCACTGAAACTTTCTAGATGCCTTCCATCTCTACCAGGACAACATTGAGATTGTGCACTAATCCAATATGTCAGCAAAGAGGTTTCATTCTAGATAAGTAGCAATGGAGAGTTGTATAGCACCATGAGCTACTTACCCATCACATGCATATTAGTAGTATACTGTCATTAATGAAAACATCCTATCATGCATAATACATCAACTGAATATAAACAAATTCATAACAAAACAATATCATTAAATAACAATTGAATACTTATCTTTAATTGTTTCATGGGTAGACTGCTTCTTGATCCTTCAGCTTCATCGTCTTCTTGATTCATGGTAGCATCGTTTCTTATCCAAATGATATGGAGGATAAGAAGTTCTTCAAGAGTTGAGTTCTTCATATTCCTCATTGCTTGAGGGATCTTCTTTGGATGGCGATATCTTGATATTCAATTGCTCCCATCTTCTCTTCTCTTCTTATGATTCAAGCTTCTTCTTCTTTCCAAAGTCTGCTGAAAGTAATCACTTCCTTTTGGAACACATTCCTTGAATAAATGAATTCCACGATCCTGGGAGGCCATTCAAGGTGGCCATCACCACTTCTGCTTCAAGTTGTTCTTGATTTTGAGAGACTCTTATGACTGCATGGTATCTACATTCTAGATATTCACATTCTTCAACTGGTTTCTTTAGGTCATATTCTGATTTTTGTTCTTCCCTTCAAATAGCTTGAAATTTTGGAAGACCTTCAACAGCTTTGCTTGTAATAGGTAGTGCTTTGTAATGCACGTGTGCAAGCCTTCTATGCCAAAGCTCATTTGGCTCTACTATGTCATGGATGAAGGCTTGTTCTAGATGGCCCTTCAATTTGTACAAGCCTCCTTCTTGTTCTCCAATCACTACCACATCATTGATAGTCTTTCCTTTGGCCACATGATGACTTGACCATCTATGAATGCAACCTGCATTCCTTTTGCATCAATGCTGAAATGGAGAGAAGGTTCTTCTTGAGTCCTGGAACAAACAATACTTCTTTCATTGTTAGAGACTTACCAGAGTCTAGCTTGTATGAAGATTCCCCACTACCTTTTATTGGATATTGGTAGTCATCTCCTAGTTTCACCTTGTGAGGTGATTCATGTTCTAACAGTCTTACAAAGGATTCATTGAATCCCGTCATATGTTTGGAAGCCCCACTGTCTATAAGCCAATCATCACTTCCATGAGTAATGTTACCTGTGAGAGATGATATCAGAACATATTCATCCTCGCTTGAAGAATCTTCACTTTCATATCTGGATCTCTTTCTGAATGGTTCATCATCCTCTGCAACATGAGCATGATGTCTTCCTTGACCTAGTTCTTCTTGTGAAAGGTTTCTAACCTCGTCTCCCTCTGAAACTGGAACCTCTATACTCATGTAGGTGTCCAATCCATTTTCTTCAGAGAGATCAAATACTTGTATTCTTGGAAGTTGTCAGCTTCACCAATCTTATCATCAAGATGTTGTGATAGATCATATTGAAATGAGAACCTCAAATGGAAATAGCAAAGGATTAGATCTTACCGATTTGAGGTGTCCGTCCTTGTTCTGGAGCTAGCTGATCTAGGGTTTGTCACATAAACCCTAATTTTCAAAACTTGGAATATTTCAGATATAATTGGATAAATATATAGATCTCTTCAAATGGATCTGTCCAATGTACTCCTTTTCTGAAAACAGTGGAGGGAAGCTCCCGGAATAGGAAGCCCTAATTTTCCAATTTCTTCTGCAGAAATTCCTGTTACTTCTTCTATGATATCTCTGAAATTACTACTCCTATGTGTCTAAAATTTAGTAATGATGTAACCCCACATGTCCTTGATCCAACACCATAGGTTTCATCAGAATTGGTTTCACCATTTTGGATTTATGATCCTTTTCCCAAGGTGACCTGTTACAGGACTGTTCAGAACAGCAAAGTTGTACGGAATTCCACGTGTCATTGGTTCATCTTCTGAGTTTGATATTCAGATAACAGAAAGTACATTCCGTGACCTTTCCGTAACATCTTCAGGAATTCCATTTGGACCTATTTAGCTCAAGATATTGCAGATCTCCCCAGATGTCCTGTTTAGGGATGAATTCTAGAAGAGGCTGGAACCCTAATGTGAAGAGATCATATCTTCTGGACTACAGCGAATAGGAGTCTGATTTTTGGACACAGGATTCATCCGGATTTTATCTTCGGCCCCTGCAATTTTTAGCTTCTGAGACTTTTCCAATCTGGGAATATAGCGACTGTACCAAAACTTAGCAGTTTTAGTATTTAGGGTTTCTCCTAGCTCAGGGTCAAACTAGGGTTTGACTTTCCTGGAGTTTCACCCAACCAAATTTATTGATCCAGGTCTCTAAAATTCGGTTTTGGTGAGGATAAAAATCCTATGCAGGTCTCACTCAAAAAATTCATCTTCTGTAGAAAGCCCTAATTTCCACATCGAAACTGAAAATGCTTGGAATTTAATTCCACATCGACAGAAAGATGCACCCTTCAATGGAGAGTCATCCTAGCATACTTTTGCTGAAAATATGTGGAGGAAGATCCACAAACTAGGAATCCCTAGTTTCTGCAGCTGCAAAATGTCTTCTTCTCAGGTTAGCTCTGATACCATGTTAGTTTTTCAACATTTAAGCCAGTATTATGTTAGGATCTTTTCACTGAGAGAATAACAAGCACAACAATAACATAAGCACATCACAAGAGACAAGAGACACAAAGAGTTTTGATCGGGGAAAACATAAATGGATAAAACCCTGCAACTTCCTCTAATATAGTATCACCACAAGATGTGAAAACCCAAAACAATAAGATGTACTCCCAACAGCAGTAGTCTTCTTCTTCTGTCTAGCCACAGTATTTCTTTCTCCAATAGTGCGCCACACTTGGGAGAGCAAGTGAAGTATTTCCACAATGTGATAAATAGAGAGACTCTCACTCTCTATTTATATTCATTCGTTTACTTGAATTTCCTTTTCACACGTAGGCTCAACCTAATAATTACTAGTCGAGCCTACACCTTAATTAGTGTATAATAACTCAAGTGCCCTGAAACTGTGGGGACTTACCTAATGACTTGATATGACTTGTTTACATTATTAATCTTACCGATCGGAACATCAGGGCATGATCACATGACTCAAATGCATAATAGAAACATCTTGGAATAAACATCGGGTTACAATACATACAATACATAGAAGAATACATTCCAAAGTTACATATACATCAACACTTGAGTGAGTTAATGCGCCTCCAAGAACTCCTGGTGACTAGTTTCAGTTCAATTCATCAGAGCTGACTTGAGTTATTGATGAGACCCCACCTACTAATTGACATGCAATTGAGTTCTATTCAGTTAGAATCATTCATTTGTTACACTTTGATTCAGTTACAACTCTGTTAAAGACAATGATGGATAGATTAGTGGTTAACTGGTGTGTTCAGTGTGGCTAATGGACATTTAAGCTACACCCATCCATGCAATTCGAATGAACTATAGTGAATTTGAATTGTCTTTCATTCATGCAAGTTTGCATGAAATTGTATCATTGATTTTAATCTATTATTGATAATATACAACTGCAACCTCCTATTGCAGTACTATTATTTGATTCCATGCCTAAATTTTCTTGAATCTCTTGTAAGTCTGTGCTTAATCTCAAGATTGATGTGACTAAATTTAATATGGTATCAGAGCCATAGCAGGACGAATCTCTTATTTAAAAAAATGATTTTCGACAGATCTAGCATGCAAATTTGAGCAAAAAGTTCAAAAGTTCCATCACTGCACCAGAAGCCAAAGTTTTACCACATAATTTCTAAGAAAAGGAATTGTTGATCAAGCTTGCATGATCAATTAAGTTGGGTGTGATGAAAAACTAAAAAGTGCAGGTTTTTCGACCTTACAGTGCCCTTTTTGTGTTGTTTGTAGGTTTTTACAGGACCTTCATTACATTCGCTACCTCAACTTCACGGCTTCTTCTATGAATCCTCTTACTCCTTTCAACTACCACCAATGAAAGGAGGACATGTATATTCAGCTTCGTTCAAAAGGGATCTATCGAGTCACAATGAACAGAGAAGCAAAGCCAACAAATGTTGTTGAGAAGGAAAAGTACTAGAATAAGCTGGACGAAGCTTATGGTTTCTTGTGTCTGTCTATTTCCATAGATCTTATTCCACATCATGATATTGAAGACTCCAAAGGAGATTCAGGATAAGCTTGTTTCCTTGTTTGATAAGCAAGATGATCTAAGGATCTATTAGCTAGAGAATGAGTTGATTTCCACGAATCTAGGAAACTACGAAACTATGAATGATTTCTTCATAAAATTCAAGAACTTAGTACTCCATTTAAAGCTGTGCAAGGTTGAGAAAGATGATGATCAGCTCATCCTATTCATCCTCTCAAAACGTGGTTCGAATTATTCAAATTTTTTTCCACATTCCATACTAGGAAGCTAACAATCCCAAACTGGAAAATTCCTTCATTGAGTCCCTCACAAACGAGGATGGCAAGCTTGTGCAGATGGAGATTATCGGATCCTCGAAAGATCAAGTAATATTTTCTTTGAGGCCCAAAATTCTAAGGGTAAAGGAAAGCAGAAGAATCAAAAGAAGTTTGATGCTTTGAATCCAAAAGAGAAGAACGAGCAGTAAGAAGATCCTTTCAGCTCAAATAAACACAAGAACAAAGGAAACCAAGGAAAAGAGAAAGTCAAGTGTTCCTATCGCAGGAAGGAATTTCACCCTGAACATTCTTGCATGAAGAAAATTCTTGATGAGATGACTCCTCTCCTCGAGAGGAACAACATCAATCTTTCAGAGAGTGTTCGAAAGAGAGATAATCAAGATAGGGATACCCAACAAGAAAGAGGACATGCTCTCATGGAAAGCACCTCGAAGCCCAAATCTATCCTCATAGACTATGGAGCTTTGAATCACATGATGAAAAGAAAAGAATCCTTCTCATCCCTAGACACGAACAAAAGAAGTCCCATCCACATCAGAGATGATTCTCAGATCATTTCAAAAGGAAAAGGTATTGTAAAACTTGAACATGGAAGCTTTTGTGATGTTCTGTATGTACCCTCCTTGGCCTCCAATATATTGTTTTTATCAAATGACAAACACCAGAGTGCCCAATAGAGTTACTTTCAGCCCAAATTATGTTGAAATCACTGATATTGCATCCAAGAATCTATTTACAATAGACATAGAAAACCATCATTCTAAGGCCTATGAGTTTTCCCAGTTTGTGGCAAATGCAAATCCCACCGCTCTTCTGACTCATGGGAATGAGGTCAGTCGACTATGGAATGAGATATTTGTTCATTTGAACTTCAAATACTTGCAAAAAATTCAGAAAATTTCAATGGTTGAAGGCATCCCAGCCTTCAAAACTTACAGTGGAATTTTCAAAGGTTGTATTGTCAGCAAACACCCCAAGCACAAGTTTGATCAGGGAAAGGAAATTCATGCAAAAAGTATTTTGTGGATGATTCATTTTGATATCAATGGACCCATTCCTACTACATTCATGAGTGTTTAATGGTATTTACTTACCTTCATTGATGATTTCTCTAGATACACTTGGGTTTTCTTCCTAAAGAAAAAATGTGAAGTTTTGGAAAGATTCACTAAGTTCAAAGCATCTGTTGAGAATGCCTCTGGAAGGTAGATAGAGTCTCTTAGATTTGAAAATGGAGGAGAGCATATCAATTTTTAATTGCTGTAAATATGTTCTGACAGTAAGATCCAAATCCAGCACTCCATTCCCTACACACCACAACAAAATGGTGTTGCAGAAAGGAAAAACCAGGCCCTCAAAGAGATGACTACCTCCATGCTGAAGCCAAAGGTTTAGTTGAAAAAATATGGGATGAGGCCATGAATATTTTTACACACATTCAAAACAGATTCCCTCACTCTTCCATGAAAGGAAATACTCCTTTCGAATCCTATTTTGGACACAAGTCGGATGTGTCAAATTTCAAGGTTTTTGCATCCACTGCATGGGTTCGAATTTCGCTTAACAAGAGGAAATGTTTGTAACTGGAAAGTATTGAATGTTTATTTATTCGATATCAAGAATAATATAAGAAATTAAAAATTTTAAATATCAGAAAAAAACCGATATCATTGAAAGAAGTGTTTGTTTTGAAGAACCTCTTCAAGAGGTATAACTAGTTGAAAAAAATCTACTTAAATTCCCTCCTGTTCTGTTGATCATTTGGGTGATGAAAGTCGGAATGAAGGCTCTAATTTTGAATATATGATATTTGATATCAGTGAGAAAAATATCTCAGGTTCAAAATCAGGATCTGATGTGCAAAATCATCACCCAACTTGGGCCAAAAATACACTCTCTTTCGTCAGGACAAACATTGGAAATCTTGTTGATCAAGGAAGAACCCGGTCTCATTTTCAAAGAGAATGTATTCATCTCTATTGTCATGATTCATTGCTGTAAGAGGCCTGTTATTTAATTATTAAGTCATATCCTAATTCCTACTACTGTGCTCCTAAATATCCGAGATTGAAAGATTCTATGGATGAAGAGTTTAATTCTCTTCGAAAAAATGCAACTTGGGAGCTAGTTTCCATTCCACCTGGGAGGAAATTAGTTCAATGCAAGTGAGTGTATTGGACAAAGGTTTATGAATATGGAAAAATATGAAAATTCAATTCATTTCTGGTTTCAAAATGGTTCTCCAAATTCCAAGGATTGGACTATCATGAGACCTTTGCACCAGTGGAAAAGATGGACTCCATAAGACTAGTTTTGGCCATCGCCGCATCCAAGCTTTGGGAGGTGAATCACATCAATGTCAAGAGTGCCTTCCTTCATGGAGACCTTAATTATTATATATACATGAATCATATTGAGTGCTATATATCAGATCCTTTTTTGGTATGTAAGTTGCAGAAATCTTTATATGGGTTGAAACATGCCCCAAGATCTTGGTATGCCAAAATGGATTCCTTTATTCTCTCACAAAACTTCCAGAGATGAAAATATGATCCTAACGTATATTTGAAGCAGTATTATGTTAACATTCTGATAATATTATTATATTTTTATTATATTTTTATAACAAGAAGCACACTTTCTTCGATTGCTTTCATAAAAACTGCTCTTCATGATGCTTTTGAAATGAGCGATTTGGGCCTACTGAAACAGTTCATTGGGCTTGAAATATCTCAAGACTATGATGGGATAATGGTAACTCATTCAAAGTATATTGGATACCTGTTAATTAATTTTAACATGGATTATTGCAAGGCTTATCCATTTCCTTTCCCCTCACGAATCAGTCTTGAAGAGGGAAAATCCACTCCACCCATGGATTCCACTATTTACCGCCAGTTGATCGGAAGATTTATATACTTGAAACATTCAAGGAATGAAATTTGTTATGACAGGAATGTTGTATAAATATATATGGAGTAGACTCATGAGCTCCATTGGAAGGAATCCAAGAGGATCCTTTAGTACATTCAAGGCACTAGCTCCTACGACAATCTCTATGCTGCAAATTCTGAGCTAGAGTTGGTCGGTTTTGCAGATTCAGATTGGGTAGGGGATTCCATAGATCACAATTCCACTTCTAGGTATGTCTTTAGGTTTGTTGGTGTCTCCATTTTCTGGTACAGCAAAAAACAGGCTGTCATTGCATTGTCTTCAACATAAGCCAAGTACGGGGGAGAAGTGAATGCTTGCATCCAAGATGTTTGGTTGCAAGGCATTCTTTTAGAGTTTGAGATTGGTAGTACTTTGTCCACAGTCATATTTTGTGACAAAAAAAATTATATAAAATATATCCATGTATCTAGTTCAAGGACAAAGGACCAAACACGTTGATATTCACATGCGCTACATCAGCGAGTTGGTGCATGACGGGACCATTGTTCTGCAATAATGCCCTACCTATGAGCAGATTGCAAATATATTCAGGAAGAAATTTACTAAGAAAAATTTCACTTAACTCCGTTCACTATTGGGGGTGAGTTCATAATGGTGATCAGTTACTTCTGTAGTGTTCAGCTTGAGGTGGGGTTTTTCCCATTGGGTTTTCCCTCTTTTCTCACTTAGCATTTTATTTGAGAATTTTTTCAAGTTATTTTTTTGTACAGGGTGACCTATGGACTTTGTTGCCTGGGACGTAGAATTTTATGCATTTTATTTTAGTCCTCCACACAAGTATATCTTAAGGGGGGGTGTTGGATTCAGTATCCAACCCACACACCTATTTGGTCAATTTTGTCCAAATTAACCAATATCCTAAGTTTATTGACTCGAATTGGCATCAGCATCAACACACCAGCACACTCATGACATTAGCATCAACACACCCACTCCCTCCTTCAATCAGGGAGGCCAACTAAGCCTTCTCCTTCAATCAAGGAGGCTAACTAGGCTTCCTCCTTCAATCAAGGAGCAATTATGGGGTGATATGAGTGTCATAAGTGCACCAATTAGTTAACTGAATGTTGTTTCACCTAACAATCAGTTAAGATGAGTTGTAAAGGATCCTCCCTCATGTAATTGTCTATTCTGGTCTGATTTGGGCGAGCTGGAGTGATTTAATGCACCTCCAACAACTCCTAGTGACTAGTTTCAGTTCAGTTCACTTCATCAGAGCTTACTTGAGTTAGCGATGTGACCACACCTGTTGATTAACTCTAGTTGAGTTCTATTTAGTTATACTCAATTATTTATTGCCCTCCAATTCATTTAGGACTCAATTACAGTCAATCATGGCTAGATTAGTGGTTAACTTATGTGTTCAGTGACGATAACGGACATCTAAGCTACACCCATCAATACAATTCGAATGACCTCTAGTAAATTCAAATTGTCTTGCATTCATGCAAGTTTTCATGACACTGTATCATTTATTTTATTTTATTACTGATAATATACAACTACAACCTCCTATTTTAGTACTGTTATGTTATTTCATGCCTAAATTTTCTTGAATCTCTTGTAAGTTTGTGCTATGTCTCAAGATTATTGTGACTGAATTTAATAATCAGCACATGCATGAATTGATTCATAATGCATTCCAATCTCTTTCATGATGGAAGATAAATCTTGATATTTGTGAGGTGAAATATTTGATGGTGGTAACAAAAATTCAGCTATCAAGCTACATCAAATAAAAATAAAAATAAAGTTAATACAATATATAAATATTATTAATGAAACACACATCATCTGTATTAATTTGAATTATGAATTAAAAATACAATTATTAGAGGAATAAAGATAAACTTTATCACGATCATACCTTAATATCCATGTGATTGATATGTTTGAAATACCATTCATAACCTCCAAGTTCATTATCAACAATATAGCAAAGAGAATGTCAAATGCCCCAATTTTTGCAAAATAATATTATCTTATTTTGATTTTATTCCAAGACATTATGTTAAATTTAATGCTAAGTTGTAAATGATGACTCAGTAGAGTCAAGGATGTTGAATGTAATTCTGAATATTTTAATTTTAAATAAATAAAAGTGGAGACAACAGCTTGGGAGAGCTGTTAAAAAGATTGTTACTGGTCAAGTTGGTGGAGGAGACTAGGTGGAGAGCAAATAGACAAGCGGCAGCATCCTCAAACACTTCCAAAGTTGCAGGTGGAAACCTCCATACATTTGGGCTCATGATCCCCCAAGAAAGGGGGATCAAAGCAGGTGGTTCAATTAATGACAACTAACCCAAAAAGACCTAGGCATTCTTAATAAAAAATCCCATTGAAGAGAGCTGAGGCTGCTCATTCCAGGAGAAGAATCATTCAAGTGAATGCACTTCAAGAAATTCATTGGGAAGGGAATTTTTGTGGAAGGTGTTTGAGGGGTAAACCACAACAAGTGATCTAGTACAGCTTTCCATGCTAAAAGATATTGTTGCAGAGTGCAGAGTTGGTACTAAGTCATTGGACTAGTACTTTGTTGTTTGCTCCACCTAGTTATAGCCAAAGAGACCAGGAATAGGCTCAGGGGTCCTGAGAAGTCACTGTTTGAGTGCTCTCCAAGAGTTGGTAGGGAGGAACGGTCTCCCAACGCTGTTGTCATCTAGCTTTAAAAACAAGTTCTACTATCCTATAATTTTTGTGTTAAAGTTTATAATTGTGTATGAACAAATAATGAATGATTTATATGTTATGTAGTGAACTGTTAAGCTTGAAATCTCTTAGTTTTTTTAAATGATGAATCTATTCTTTGATGAAAAATAATCCTACCTGTGTTTTTCCCCATCTGGAGTAAACCATATCATACTCCAACACAGGTAGTGTTTTTAAAATGAATGAAGTATGATAGGAATCTGAAATGAATAGAGTACTTATGTTTTTCAGAGTATTGAAAACTTTTCTTTCAGTAGATAGTTGTTTTTCCAGAAAGAATATTAATATGTTTCGCAGGGTTGTTCTTAGAACCAGATTGTGTATTAAGAATATTAGAAAAAGAAGAGAATCATATTATTTTACTAATAGCAGTATATTCAAGTATGTAATTAGTTCTTTTACACAATGTCTTCTTGTATAAACTATACATCTACACTGAAACAGAGGAAATAGAGATATCAATTAAATGCGTATTATTTATGTTATGTAATTATCATTTTGATAGTTTATATCATTTCATAATATTAATAGCTATTTTACTTGCAACTATATGAACTCTAAATAAGAACTTGATAACTCTTATAGTATTCTTCTTTTTAGTATTAATAACTAAAAGACAGTAGTAACCTATGCATAAGGTATTATTAATAAGGAACTGTCCTTACACACTTACAGACAAATTAGATGTAAGGAGAATTGACAGGTATGAAATTTATTATTTCTTTCACAAAGCTTACAAAAATAATCTTATTAAATAAACTCAATTATTATAGACTGCTCTCAGTCTTATTTAATAATATATATAAATGCAAACATAAACTTAAGAGAATACAACATTCACATATAATAATATTATTATTAACAATGAACAATATTGTTTATAAATTAGTAATTCTTTTAAACAAACTGAAGAAATCTTGTGACATTAATCGAATTAACAAAATAACAATACAGAAATTACTACCTTAAAAGTTAAATGGGTAAAAACCCTAGCTCATATTTCTGAGCATAAATTATATGTATACTTATATACATTAGTAACCTAGATTAAACCATAACTTAGTTCTTTTAAACTATTAAAGAACCAACTAAATTTATACACATAAATGAAATACATTACTGATCAACATGTAAAAAAACGTACTTATAAAATGAAACTGTGCCTTTTCTTTTTACTAACAGTATGTATCTATAAAAGTAAATGACAGGGTTAAAACCCTTATAATTATTTCAATTACAAATATCAAAACATTGAAGTAATAAAACAAATTTATCTAATTATGTAACCATTAAGTAACCAGTTTAATATAAATTACTCACAGTCCTTTAAGGACAAACAGAAAGACTGTGTAATTATTATAAACTAGTATAATCCATTTCAAAATGAGGGTTTCCATAGGATAAACCCTAATTCATAACTCTAAATAAAAACAATCAATAATTAATTATGACTGTAAGTATCAGTCTTAAAAAATTTAATTATAAACCCTTATAGAGTAATTCAAACAGAGTATAAAACTTCATTTACAGTCAAGAAGGGTAAAACCCTGAATTTACATAGAGTATAACATTAAACATCGAAAAAACTAAACCAAGTCTGAACACTAAATTGTCTTTAAAAAAACTATTAAATTAACCATGCCGTAAAGCCTAACATCAAACTAAATACATTGCTCATTTAAACCGAGTCTGACCATCCACTAGCGAGGGTTTGAAACTAGGTAAACCCACAAATAACCTGTAAATCAATCTATATAACTTGTGGCGAGTCGAGGAAGGCTTCCCCCAAACCCTGGGTGATTCCATTGACCACCCTGTTACAAGTAGGGTGAAAACCCAACATATGGACCACGGGGCTTACCCGAACTGAGCCACGAGCCACAACATTCATTGGTTGACTGCTTGTTTTATTCCCTGTGAAAGCATGAAGTGGCGAGCACCTGCAAGGAGTTCAACAGACTACTGTCAATAAGTAATAAACCTAAGAATTAATGTGTCTTTGTAACAGCATTATACCAGCTGCAACTTAAACAGAAACAACAACAAACTCTTACATGTTAACGAAAATGATGAACAGTATGGTAGAAGCACTATCACCTATAGGCTTTGCATTTTAAAATCTCAACATCCTATAGGAGTAACCCTCACACAACGGTGAGCCATGAGAACAGGGAAAGTTAACTGAAGCAAACAATAAACTGGTAGCGAAAGGAAGATTACATAGACAACAAGCCATGAGCAATGATAATCTCCACAATTTGTAGAGTGAGAAACCAGCCACTGAGAATGGATTTTAAAACCACACATCGATGAAAAATGTAGCACTGAACCAAGACACAAGACAATCGGAGCAAGGAGGACTGACGGCCACCATGGAAGCTAAGCAGAGCAGCCTCAAGGGCCAGTGCGATCTGCGAGGAAAAATAATAAGGGTTAGGGTTACGGTAGTGTTTTATATCTCCCACGCTTGTTCAAGAGATGACCACGTGGTCAACAAATCAAACCATGCAAATTGGTCATTCCCTATAGTGCCTGCATAAAACAAAATCCAATTATTTAATCATTGGAACGAGTAAACTATATCATCAACCCAATAATTTTCCATGAAAACCGATAATAATGTGCACCATATCATATGCTAGTGTAGTGATAGAATATTAACGTTATGGCTACGTTGACCTATCAAGGATTGTCACTTTTAAACCTTAGTTAAAGCCCGAAAATCATTCATGCATAATACTCATTTCACCTTTCAACCTTATGTTAGTATATTATAACATCACAAATGTGATTTGGTTAGTAACTTATCCTTTCTCTAAACATTAACCTTGTCTAGACAAAGACCATATATTATGGGAGAGCTCACGCTTATAATTATAGATATCCTATGTAAAAATGTATAGTTAATCTCTTATAAAAGGATAATACAGGTTATATTTTTTTATAAATGGCATAATTTACTAAGTTGGAGAATCATAAACTCTCATCTAAACATGTTTATAACCTTGAACTAGATATATACTGAATGTCTATCAACAAATAGAGTATGCATTTTTATAAGTCACATAAGAACTAATAATTCAAGGATAGCATAACTATGAAGTGGACAAAACGTATTGTAAGAACACTATTATGAAATTCTGTTACATAGTTCAAAGCGACAATACTTTGATGGATTTTGGTTATGACTCAACTTGGAAGTTACTAAATATTCACTAGGTCAATTGGATAGTAAAGTAGTTATAGAGTTAAACAAAAATAACTAAAAAGTAGACCTATTTCGAGAGCATCAATCTCAGATAAATTGTTTGTAGAGAGTAATATAATTCAAGAGAAGTATCATAGAAAATTAATAAATTGAATAGGAATGATTCTATTGAATCTATAAATTAGTAGAACCTCATGGTTTGACATGAAATTAAAGTGTATGCAAACAATGATCTCATGTAGGAAGGCATTATGGTTTTCAGCTTGCACAATCGAAGTTATACTGTCCAAAAGTTAACAGGCGGTAAGTTATATCGCAGAAGCGAAACGTGGGACACTTGTTACACAAATAAGATAATGTATTATTGTATAAATACTGACAAAACAATCATTATAACATTGCAATTTACATAGACTAAATTAGAAATACTTTGTAACTAAGATTCTAATTCTTAGAGTCGTAAACATATCTTACTGTCGTTACTTATTTATGGACTTTATTACAAGAAAAGATGAAGGAATCCAAATGGTTTTACCTCACAGAAGTTGTTTAGAGTTTAGCAGCTTAATTACTAATCTTTTTAATTTCAAATAAAATATTGCTGATACTTTAAAGAACGTTTAATACATACTCGTTCGATCATACTTGTAAACCTGTAAGAACCAGTATTCATCTGCGTTAGCACGATTGCTAAGTAAGCCCCACATTCAATAGTAGATTCCACCTACTTGACATGAAAAGACTCATCAGTAAACTGAAGTAAAAAAATATGCAAGAAGACTTTATTCTTGTTACAAAAATGAACTATTGAGTTAATTTAGTTAAGATTTAGTAAAACTAATTACTTGACTGTTTCTTTTATTGCTAACCATTAGCTGTTAGTAGACCGCAGGTTTTAGCATTTGTTGTTGTCTCAAAAAATTAATTTTTTGTGAAAATTTGGGGTTTTGACATGTGCTATCAGAGCACAAGGTTCAAACACTAGGCCTTGATGAATCCCAACTAGCTTTCATAAAACAGTAAATTAAATTATTGTGCTGACGTATTTTATTTTAAATGTTATCCAACAGAGAATTTTTTTCTGAAGTTTAACATGAAGGTATGGAAAGGATGGAAGAGTATACACAGGAGGAGTATCCAGCTACTGAAATAGGAAATTTACCAAGAGATCCTATACCAGAGGATTTAACTATCAATTCCTCAGAGTTGCTACAAACTGTAAAAGACTAAAAAACTGAAATGGAGTCTGTTAAGCGAGAAAATGAGAGGAATCTGAGGGCTCAAGAAGAGCTGAATCAGATCCTAATTGAAAATTTTCAAACTGAGGGTAGGGGTAGAAGTTCAGAATTAGAAGATGCCGGTCATCTACAAAAATTTAAAAAGTTGAAACATACAAAAAATGAAAGTAGTTCATCTTCTGAAGTGTTTCGTGAACAACAAAATTACCATACTACTAGTGACAGTAGTGATGATAATCTGTACACTAAAAAGAGGAAAAACAAACCTTATCAGCAAATTTCTGGGGATTTCAAAAAGATAAAACCACCAACTTTTAATGGACATACTGAGAAGGGGGAGGAAGTTGAATCTTGGCTATCTGGTTTCAAGAAGTACTTCCAAATATATAATTATTCTAACTAGTTAAAGGCTAGGATGGCAATATATAACCTCTCGAGAGAGGCTGACATTTGGTGGCACGACTTGAAGAGAGTTAAGGGTATAAAAGATAAAGAAGTTAATTGGAGTACCTTTAAAAGGTATTTCAAAAATAAATTACGATCTGAGTAGTATTATGAGGAGAGAGCCAAAGAGTTTTATGAATTGAAGTTAGGTTCAATGACAATGAAGGATCTAAACAGCAAGTTCTTGAGTCTACATAGGTATGTACCATACCTTGTAGATGAGAAACCAAAGGTACAGCAATTCCTTAGCTATCTACCTTATCATATTAAAGATAGAGTTGAGTATGATAACCCAAAGACCTTGGAGGAAGCTATGAGAAAGGCTAACTTGTGTTTTGAGTAGAATCAAAAGAAATAAAGCTTGGCCAACTGGAAGACTAAGAAAAATAATAATCAGTTTGAACGAAAGAAGAAGAATTTTGTGCCTAACAGAAATTTTAAGAACAATAAGGCCAAAAACTATTCTAATAACAAGAATTTCCAAGGAAATAGGAACAGTACAACCAACAATCAGAATAAGTCTAAAGGTAAGAAAACTACAAATAATCATGGAAACTTTACCAAGAACTTTGAGCGTAAAGATCCTATTAAGTGCTGGTAGTGTAATGGCCCACACTATGCTTCAATTTGTCCAAACTGGAAGAAGACTGTTAGCAATATTCATACTATACATGAGGAGATGACTGTTGGGGAACTAGCAAGGAGCATGCCTAGAATCAATGTAGCCTTGGAGAACCAACAAGCTGAATATCATACTTCCATGGTGGAAGTAGAAGATATGATAAATCAGACCCCTATAACTATTTTGATTGATCCAGGAACTAGTCTCAGTTATATTACACCTCAGATAGTAGAAAAATGTAAGTTATCTGTTGATAAGTTTGAGAATTCATGGTTAGTTCAGTTAGCCACTGGTGCTAAAATAAAAGTAACTTGTTTTGTGAAAGAATGTGCATTAGTTATGGATAAATTTGAAATTGTTGTTAAACTTAATGTTTTGCCACTTGGTTTTTATGATTTGCTTATTGGTATGGACTGGTAAGAACAACATAGAGTAGTTCTAAACTATTATGATAAAACTTTCACATGCTTAAACAGTGATGAAAAACCAGTAAGTGTTAAAGGAATTCCTAGAAAAACTATTGTAAGGCAGATTTTTTATTTACAACTTAAAAGAGTTGTTAGAAAGGGATGTAAAGCTTACGCAATAAAAATTACTGATGAGGAAAGTAAAATTAAAACAGATAAGTTAAAATTGGAATACATCCCATTTTTAAAAGAATATGTTGATGTATTCCCAGAAGAAATCTCTGGATTACCTCTGAAAAGGGAATTGGATTTCACCATTGCGCTGGTACCGGATGCAGTACCTAGCTCAAAGGCCCCTTGTCGAATGAACATACTCGAACTTAATGAATTAAAATCACAATTAAAAGAACTAATTCATAAAAAGTATATTTGACCAAGTGTGTCTCCCTAGGGGGCACCTGTCATCTTCGTAAAAAAAAAGGACGAAACTATGCGACTTTGTATAGATTGCCGTCAGTTAAACAAGATGACCATCAAAAATCGATATCTGTTGCCCCGCATAGATGATCTGTTTGATCAACTACATGGAGCCATGGTGTTTTTGAAAATAGATTTAAGGCCTGGATATCATCAAGTGAGGATTAAAGATGAAGACATCTTTAAGACAGCTTTCAGAACAAGATATGGTCATTACGAATTTATTGTAATGCCATTCGGGCTTACTAATGCCCCAGTTGTCTTCATGTGTTTAATGAACAACGTGATGCATAAGTATTTAGATAAGTTTGTGGTCGTGTTTATTGACGACATTCTAATCTATTCAAAAACCGAAGAAGAACATAAAGAACATCTAAAAATTGTTTTGCAAGAATTGCGAGAACATCAACTTTTTGCAAAGTTTAGTAAGTGTGATTTCTTCAAGGATAAGATTCAGTATTTAGGTCACATAGTGACCAAGGAAGGAATTTTTGTATATCGTGAAAAGATAAGGGCAATCAAATATTGGCCAGTTCCTAAGGATGTGGCGGATGTTAGATCTTTCATGGGCATTACTGGTTACTACCGGAGGTTCATTGAAGGTTTTTCAAGGATAGCAAATCCGATAACTTCCTTGCAGAAGAAAGGAAAGAAGTTCGACTAGAATCAGAAATGTGAAGAAAGCTTTAAAAAGTTAAAAACTTTATTAACTAGTGCACCTATTTTAAGAATAGCATATCCTAATAAAGAATTTGTAGTGTTCATTGATTCATATAATGATGGCTTAGGTGGTGTTCTGAATCAAGAAGGGCATGTTATTGCCTATGAGTCTAGAAAGATAAAAGTTCATGAAAATAATTATGCAACATATGATCTGGAATTAGCAGCTATAATACATGCCTTAAAGATGTGGCGACACCACTTAATTGGCAGAAAATTTGTTTTAATGACTGATAATAAAGGATTGAAGTATCTTTTAGATCATCCTAATTTAAATGTCAGGCAAGCTAGGTGGTTAGCTTTCTTAAGCGAGTATGATTTTGAAATCCAGCATGTAAAAGGTAAAGAAAATGAAGTTGTTGATGCATTAAGTAGGAACGCAAGGCTGAGTTTTGTAACAGCAATCAGCACTTATGTTTCAAACTTAGATGAACAGCTTAAAGAAGGAATAAAACAAGATGAAATTTACCAGAATTTGCAAGCTAAAGCTAAAGAAAATCCAACAGAAAACTTAATAAAAGGTTACAATTTAAATGAAAAAAGAATTTTTACTGTATAAAGATAAACTGTATGTACCTAATGTACCTAAAGTCAAGCTGTTAATTCTAGATGAAATTCATAAAACGCCATATTCAAGTCATCCAGGTTATCAAAAGACTATAACCATGTTAAGAAAAGAGTATTTCTGGCTAACTATGAAAACTGAGGTAGTTGAATATATTGCAAGGTGTTTAGAATGTCAATAGGTAAAAACTGAACACCAACACCCAGCTGGTTTGCTACAACCATTACCCATCCCTAGCTTGAAATTGGAGCTAATTAGTCTAGATTTTATTACTGAATTACCTAAAAATCAAAATCAGGATGGTTCTATTATGGTAGTAGTTGATAATTTAAGCAAATAAGCCCACTTTATACCTGTTAAAACTACTTACAAAGCTACAAACATAGTCGATATTTTTCTAAAATAGATTTTTTGATTACATGGAGTACCAAAATTCATAATCTCAGATAGAGATCCTAAGTTTATAGAAAACTTTTGGAAGTATTTGTTTAAAGGGTTAAACACCACATTAAATTTCAGTACTTCTTTCCATCCTCAAACAGATGGACAAACTAAAAGGGTAAACCAGGTACTGGAAGATTTATTAAGAATGTATGTGAAAGATCAGCCAGGTAAATGGGAGGACTATTTGCATCTGGTAGAATCCACTTATAATAATAATTATCAAACATCAGTCAGATTTAGTCCATTTGAAATTTTATATGGACGGAAATGTAATACTCCTATCTGTTGGAGTAATCCAGTAGATAGATTGGTATTAGGTCCATAACTGTTAAAAGAAATAGAAGAAATTGTTAAACAAGTGCAGGGAAATCTGAAAGTGGCACAGGATTGGCAGAAAAGTCAAACAGAGTTAGAAAGAACTCCAAAGGAGTTTCAGGTAGGTGAACATGTGTTCATCAAGGTAAGGCCCAAAAATAGCTCTCTAAGATTGGGGAGTTGTGTAAAATTGGCACCTTGTTACTGTGGCCCATTTGGAATTTTATCTAGGATTGGACAAGTAGCTTATCAATTAGCATTACCACCTAACTTAAGAGTAGATAATGTTTTTCACATTTCCGTTTTAAATAAATATGTTCATGATGCTACTCATGTTTTTAACTAGAATGTTGTACAGGTGGAACCAGAAGGAGAATTTCTGGTGGAACTCGACTGTATCCTTGGGAGGAGGAAAATTACACTTCGAAACTCCACCGTTGGACAGGTGAAGGTGCAATGAAAGCACCTTAGTCCAGAAGAAGCCACCTAGGAATTGGAAAGTAAAATGCGAGATGCATATCCAATTCTGTTCCAGGGGGATTTGGAGGATGAAGAATAAATAACATCGAGGATGATGTTATGTTCTAAGGGGGTGTGTATGTCACATGCCCCAATTTTTGCAAAATAATATTATCTTATTTTGATTTTATTCCAAGACATTATGTTAAATTTAATGCTAAGTTGTAAATGATGACTCAGTAGAGTCAAGGATATTGAATGTAATTCTGAATATTTTAATTTTAAATAAATAAAAGTGGAGACGAAAGCTTGGGAGAGCTGTTAAAAAGAGTGTTACTGGTCAATTTGGTGGAGGATACTAGGTGGAGAGCAAATAGACAAGTGGAAGCATCCTCAAACACTTCCAATGTTGCAGGTGGAAACCTCCCTACATTTGGGGTCATGATCCCCCAAGAAAAAGAGATCAGAGCGGGTGGCTCAATTAATGAAAACTAACCCAAAAATACCTAGGCAATCTTAATAAAAAGGACCATTGAAGAGAGCTGAGGCTGCTCATTCCAGGAGAAGAATCATTTAGGTGAATGCACTTCAAGGAATTCATTGCGAAGGGAACTTTTGTGGAAGGTGTTTGAGGGGTAAACTACAGGAAGTGATCTAGTACAGCTTTCCATGCTGAAAGATCTTGCTATAGAGTGCAGAGTTGGTACTGAGCCATTGGACTAGTACTTTGTTGTTTGCTCCTCCTAGTTCTAGCCAAGGAGACCAAGAATAGGCTCGGGTGTCCTAAGAATTCATTGTTTGAGTGCTCTCTACGAGTTGGTAGGGAGGAACGGCCTCTCAATGCTGTTGTCATCTAGCTTTAAAAACACATTCTACTATCTTTTAATTTCTGTGTTAAAGTTTATAATTGTGTATGAACAAATAATTAATGATTTATATGTTATCTAGTGAACTGTTAAGCTTGAAATCTCTTAGTTGTTTTAAATGTTGAATCTATTCTTTGATGAAAAATAATCCTACCTATGTTTTCCCCATCTAGAGCAAACCAGATCATACTCTAGCATAGGTAGTGTGTTTAAAATGAATGAAGTATGATAGGAATCTGAAATGAATAGAGTACTTATGTTTTTCAGAGTATTGAAATCTTTTCTTTCAGTTGATAGTTGTTTTTCCAGAAAGAATATTAATCTGTTTCGTAGGGTTGTTGTTAGAACCAGACAGTGTATTAAGAATATTAGAAAAAGAACAGAATCATATTATTTTACTAATCGCGGTATATTCAAGTATGTAATTTGTTCTTTTACACAGTATATTCTTGTATAAACTATACATCTGCACTGAAACAGAAGAAATAGAGATATCAATTAAATGCTTATTATTTATGTTAAGTAAGGAATTAATTATGATTCCAATAGTTTATATCATTTCATAATATTAATAGCTATTTTACTTGCAACTATCTAAACTCTAAATAAGAACTTGATAACTCTTACAGTATTCTTTTTTTTAGTATTAATAACTAAAATACAGTAGTAACCTATACATAAGGTATTATTAATAAGGAACTATCCTTACACACTTACAGACAAATTAGATGTAAGGAGTATTGACAGGTATGAAAGTTCTTATTCTTTCACCAAGCTTACAAAAATAATCTTATTAAATAAACTCAATTATTATAGACTGCTCTCAGTCTTATTTAATAATATATATAAATGCAAACATAAACTTAAGAGAATACAACATTCACAGATAATAATATTATTATTAACAATAAACGCTATTGTTTATAAATTAGTAATTCTTTTAAACAAACTGAAGAAATCTTGTGACAGTAATTGACTTAACAAAATAACAATACAGAAATTACTACCTTAAAAGTTAAAAGGGTAAAAACCCTAGCTCATATTTCTGAGCATAAATTATCTATATACTTATATACATTAGTAACCTAGATTAAACCATAAGTTAGTTCTTTTAAACTATTAAAGAACCAACTAAATTTATACACAGAAATGAAATACATTACTGATCAACATGTACAAAATGTACTTATAAAATGAAACTGTGCCTTTTCTTTTTTAACAGTATGTATCTATAAAAGTAAATGACAGGGTTAAAAACCATATAATTATTACAATTACAAATATCAAAACATTGAAGTAATAAACCAAATTTATCTAATTATGTAACCATTAAGTAACCAGGTTAATATAAATTACTCACAGTCCTTTAAGGACAAATAGGAAGACGGTGTAATTATTATAAACTGGAATAATCCATTTCAAAATGAGGGTTTCCACAGGATAAACCCTAATTCATAACTCTAAATAAAAACCAGCAAGAATTAAATTATGACTGTAAGTATTAGTCTTAAAAACTTTAATTATAAACCCTTACAGATTAATTCAAATAGAGTATAAAACTTCATTTACAATCAAGAAGGGTAAAACCCTAAATTTACACAGAGTATAACATTAAACATCTGAAAAACTAAACCAAGTCTAAAGACCGAACTATCTTTAAAAAAACTATTAAATTAACCATGCCTTAAATCCTAACATCAAACTAAATACATTGCTCAGTTAAACCGAGTCTTCCCATCGACTAGCGAGGATTCAAAACTGGGTAAACCCACAAACAACCTGTAAATCAAACTATATAACTTGTGCTGAGTCGAGGAAGGCTTCCCCAAAACCCTGGGTGATTCCATTGACCACCCTGTTACAAGTAGGGTGAAAACCCAACATATGGACCATGGGGCTTACCCAAACTGAGCCATCAGCCACGACATTCATTGATTGATTGCTTGTTTTCTTCCCCATGAAAGGATGAAGTGGTGAGCACCTGCAAGGAGTTCAACAGACTACTATCAGTAAGTAATAAACCTAAGAATTAATGTGCCTTTGTAACAGCATTATATCAGCGCAACTTAAACAGAAACAACAACAAACTCTTACTTGTTAACGAAAAAGAAAAACAGTCTAGTAGGAGCACTGTCACCTACAGGATTTCAATTTTAAAAACTCAATAGCCTGCAGGTGTAACACTCACACAACGGTGAGCCACGAGAACAGCAAAAGGTAACTGAAGCAGACAATATACCATGAAGACAGTGAAAGGAATATTACACAGACAGCAAGCCATGAGCAATGATAATCTCCACAAGTTGCGGAGTGAGAACCCGGCCACTAGGAATGGCTTTTAAAACCACACACCAGTGACAAATGCAGCACTGAACCAAGACACAAGACAACCAGAGCAAGGAGGACCGACGGCCGCCATGGAAGCTAAGCAGAGCAGCCTCAAGGGCCAGCGCAATCTGAGGGGAAGAATGATAAGGGTTAGGGTTACGGTAGTGTTTTATATCTCCCACGCTTGGTCAGGAGACAACCACATGGTCAACAAATCAAACCATACAAATGGGTCCTTCCCTATTGTGCCTACATAAAACAAAATCTAATTATTTAATCATTAGAACGAGGAGTAAACTATATCATCAACCCAATAATTTTCCATGTAAATCAATAATAATGTGCACCATACCATATGCTAGTGTAGTGATAGAATATTAATGTTATGGTTATGTTGACCTATCAAGGATTGTCACTTTTAAACCTTAGTTAAAGCCCGAAAATCATTCATGCATAATACTCATTTCACCTTTCAACCTTATGTTCGTATATTATAACATCACAAATGTGATTTGGTTAGTAAATTATTCTTTCTCTAGACATTCACCTTGTTTAGATAGAGACCATATATTATGGGAGAGCTCAAGCTTATAATTATATATCTCCTAAGTAAAAATGTATAGTTAATCTCTTATAAAAGGATAATACAAGTTATATTTTTTTATAAATGGCATAATTTAATAAGTTGGAGAATCATAAACTCTAATCTAAACATGTTTATAACCTTGAGCTAGATATAGACTAAATGTCTATTAAAAAATAGAGTATGCATGTTTATAATTCACATAAGAACTAATAATTCAAGGATAGCAGAACTATGAAGTGGACAAAATTTATTGTAAGAACATTATTATGAAATTATGTTACATAGTTCAAAGCGACAATACTTTGATGGATTTTGGTTATGACTCAACTTGGAAGTTACTAAAGATTCACCAGGTCAATTGCATAATAAAGTAGTTATAGAGTTAAACAAAAATAACTAAAAAATCGACCTGTTTCGAGAGCATCAATCTCAGATAAACTATTTGTAGACAGTAATATAATTCATGAGAAGTATCATAGAAAATTAAGAAATTAAATAGGGATTCTATTTAATCCAGAAATTATTAGAACCTCATGGTTCGACATGAAATTAAAGTGTAGGCAAACAATGATCTCATGTAGGAATGCATTATGGTTTTCAGTTTGCACAATCAAAGTTATACTGTCTGTTAAGTCAGGAACTTGTTTCTTCAAATTTTATGTTTGATTATAATTTTTATTTTAGCTTGCATATTTGTTTGAGTTTACTCTTTTACTTACTATGGAAATTTTTAGATTTTTAGTGAAGTTTTCAATTTTTTACCTTCAGATTTTTATTTAGTTTTGTTCTTTTAAGCTTTTGAAGGGTTCTAAAGGTCAATATATTGAATAATGGATTCACAAATCATATCATGAGTATATTTTACCATAAAAAACTCATTCAAATGGAATTAATGACTAAAAAGTGCCAAAATTGGTTTTAAAATATTCCTGTAGCTAAACGGCCAAAAAATTACACTGCGGCGCTACAGGAAAATCGTTTTTTGCCAGAATGGTCATTTTTCAGTCTGATTTTTTAGGGATTTCGCTCCTAAAGTGTTAAATAAATCATTGGTCATGTTTGATATGTGTTTTGCCAAGTTTTTTTTATGTAAACAGGCGTCAGTCTCATGTGAGGGAGATTCTGGCAACTGTTCTGGCAACTGGATGCAAATTTCTGGCAAATGATGAGAGTGAGTGAAATAAGGCAAGATTTTCAGGGAAGATGTTCTAAATTAAATATTATGGAGCTGGATATGTTTCTGTGTGTGTTCCTGAGCATAGTTAATGCACTTTTATTTCCGCTCATTTTACCACTCCTGGGAAAGCGTTGTGCGAAAGTATTATCTATAAGCATAACAGGATTGATGCTTCTATTCTTTGCACTTGGTTCTTTATCCACGGACTCTAATGATGGCTCTATAGTGAATGGAATGATTCCAAGAGTAAAGCGTGAAAGTCTTTAAACAGCTGTGGGCCTTCTCGGTGCAAATATTATGCCTCACAACTTTTACCTCCACTCTTCAATTGTGCGAAAAAATGTGCAAAACATACCAATTGGGACATTGTGTCATTACAATGTTTTGGAGTTTACATTTGCATTTGGTGGAATTCTGATGGTGAACCTCGCAGTGTTGAGCTCTGCAGCAGTAACTTTTCATAATATAGGCCTTGAAGTTTTAACTTTTCAGAATATGCACCCATTGAAGGAACAGATATTCAAAAGCTCAATCGCTCCCGTGGCATTTTTTATGGCTGTATTTTGTGCCAGCCAGTTGACAAAACTAACTGGGACCATTGGAGAGCAAGTTGCTTTTGAAGGTTTCTTTCGTATTGATCGTCATATATGGTTTCAACGTATTTTAATGAAAACAGGTGTGATTGCCCTAGCCATGCTTTATGTATGGAATTCAGGGACTGCAGATGTTTATCAGTTGCTGATATTTTCTCAGGTCATGTTGGATATGCAACTTCCAGCTGCTGCAATACCTCTTTTTAAAGTGGCATCTTCAAGTTCAATAATGGGCACTCATAAAATATCTCTTTTTGTGGAAGTTTTGGCTTGGATATCCTTCTTTTTTATGCTCATCCTTAATATATCACTCGTGTCAGATATATCTTTTGGGGATAGCGAGTGGATAGGTTCCTTGAGAAATATAGCCACTGAGCATCTTGTTTCCAGAGAAATGGTCACATATGGCTTAAATTCTGAAGCTATTCCAGCAGAAGAGGTTGAAACATTAGAGAGCAAGGGAACTAGAATTGACAAGACTTTGCCTGGCAATGATTTGAAGCCTGGGAAAGATTTTAGTATTTGTCCCAAGGTTACAGAAGTTCATGCAATGGAGCATACAAGTCTAGAAAGTGGATTTTCTTCAGCTGAGATTGTCCCTTATATTGATTTACCTCCACTGCCTGATGTTATAAATGTTAATGAAATCCCTTTTATTTATTTTCAAGATCCCTCAGATTCTTTTTCGACAAAATCATCTCCTGTATCAGTTCCTGCACCTTCCTTAGATGTCCTTTGTATTGACAGTGTACTGAATGTTAATAAGCCTACGAGAATTGAGTCAAAGACCTCTGTTTTTAAAGAGACGGATGTGGAAGTTTATACTGAGATGGAAAAGTATGATGATGATGGGGATGGTTGGGAGAATGAAGATGTTCCTACAGGGATATCTGAAAGTGCATCAGTTTTGACCCATGAATAACCTGGTTCTTGTAGAAGCATTGGTGGAAGGAGTGACGATGGAGGCAGTAGAAGTGGAAGCCTGTCAAGGTTGTTCGGATTGGGTCGGGCAGCAAGGCGTCGGTTTGCATCTATTCTAGATGAGTTTTGGGGGAAATTATTTGATTTCCATGGGAAACTAACAGAACAAGCAAGATTGAAAAGGCTTGACCTGCTTTTTAGGGATAAAGATTTTACAAGCTCAAGGAAGTGTTATAGCCAATGGAACTATTGGAAGAGAATCCAAGTATTTGCAAGAACAGGAGAAGATACTTTGGCAAAAATGCCAAACAAGTGAACGTCTGAGTGGTAAAGAATCCTGCATGAAAACATGTGAGAACTTGATTTCCATGGATTCTTCTACAGGGGCCAATATGTATGATGCTACATTGGGGTGGACTTCTTGCATGGCTTTACATGGTTCATATAGTAGGCAAATTGCAGGGAAGTGGATCATCTTATAACAATTCCTTTTCTAGCCGATCATTTTTACGGTCCCATGGAAATGGCCAATATATAGACCCAACAAAGAAGTATCACAGTTTTCCTGATATATCTGGTTATGGAACAGTAAAGTGGGATCCTCCTACAGGCCAAGAACAAGACTAGTTGAATCCTTTAGTTCAAAGGGCAACAGGGGAATTGGATACAAGATATAGGATCCTGGGAAGTTCATGCTTTAAATAGATTTTAGGAACTTACCGGTTTCTCAAATGGGGACATATAATGATGACTCTAATAGCCAGGTTGATCAAATTCCACTGTCTTTTGATGAGCTCTCTCCTTCTCAGCTTCACAGAGATGGTTTTTTCACTCCAGTCAACTTCAAAAGAAGAAAACAACTCTCTTTGGTCAATACAACCCTTTGAGAAATTGTTTGGTATGTATGGAATTGGAAGTGATCAAATACTGGTATGGCAGAGCAATGCTAGAAGAAATTTCAAATGAAATAGAGGATATTGAAATGCAAAAATTACTGAGAATTCTGCTCAGTTTTTCCTGTTTTGGGTTATTGAAGTAAAATGCAGACCACAAGCTAACGGAGAGGACTTTTTGAAAACCAAACGAGGTTTTTGTTCATAATATACCCATATACAAAAACCTCTCTCAGTTTTGAAACAGCTATCAAGTTTTGAAATATTCAGTTTAATCTTTGTAGCCTATTTTTCAGGGATTTTAAATATTTAACATTTTCTTGTTTTAGTGTGCATTTTGCAGGGCAGATTCTGATTGATGGGAGATGAATTTTTAAAAGACAAGAGAGGTTTTTGTCCATCATGGACCCATTTACAAAAAATTCTCTCATTTTTTACACAAGTGTCACAAATTGAGAGATATGGAAGCTTCTTTGACACCTATTTTCCCAGAAATTCGCCATATTTGCCAGGAATCCGATTTGCTATTTTTAGTCAATTAGTTGAATTAGTTAGTTAATGTAACTGCTGGGTAGTTTCAATTTATACCTAATGAAGGGGAGATAGAACTACTTCTTTGTAATTATAAAAAAGGGACTAGGGGACTGAAGAAGGGTTCGATTTTTGGGATAGCTACAGGAGGTCTTCAGACTGTTTTTGTCTTCAGACTTGTTCATGAGTTAAGTATAAAGCTCTTATATGCATTTGATGATGAAATTATGAGATATATGTGACTTTTACCCTTCATTTTTCTATGTTGGATTCATTTTTCAGCTTGTTTAGTTGCTTAATAGATATATTCATTGCTGGTTTATGTGTATATGCTGGTGATGCTTGTCTTTTATGAATGAACCTCAACATTGTGTTTCTGTTGGATCTTGTTGGATATATCATGCATCTTTATCGTTTCTTGTTTATGATTTAGTTATTATTTTATTCATGAATGTATTCCCTATCTGTCCTCAAACTTTACAACCACAAAACCTTTCAAAAAACCTAAACCTAGTTTATTTTACTGAGTTTTATTTGAGATTGTGTTGGCTTGGTTCTTTGGCCTTGGAAACAATTTCTGGCACAAACATTGGCCAAAGGTTAATAGGCGGTAATTTATATCGCAGAAGCGAAATGTGGGATAGTTGTTACACAAATAAGATAATGTATTATTGTATAAATACTGATAAAACAATCATTATAACATTGCAATTTACATAGACTAAAGTAGAAATACTTTGTAACTAAGATTATAATTCTTGGAGTCACAAACATATCTTACTGTTGTTACTTACTTCTGAACTTTATTACAAGAAAAACTGAAGAAATCCAAATGGTTTTACCTCACAGAAGCTGTTTAGAGTTTAGCAGCTTAATTACTAAGCTTTTTAATTGCAAATAAAATACTGTTGATACTTTAAAGAACTTTTAATACATACTCATTCAATCATACCTGTAAACCTGTAAGAACCAGTATTCATCTGCGTTAGCACGATTGCTAAGTAATCCCTGGATTCAATAGTAGATTCCACCTACTTGACATGAAAAGACTCATCGGTAAACTAAAGTAAAACAATACGCAAGAAGACTTTATTCTTGTTACAAAAATGAATTGTTGAGTTAATTGAGTTAAGATTTAGTAAAACTAATTACTTGACTATTTCTTTTATTGCTAACCATTAGGTGTTAGTAGACCGCGGGTTTTAGCATTTGTTGTTGTCTCAAAATTTTAAATTTTTGTGAAAATTTTGGGTTTTGACATAGAATATTTGTTTTGGAGCCTTCATAAGGGGGTTCGTATGCCTTTTCAAGTAGAGGCATATCATGAAAATCATCAAAGTCATCAATAGTTTCATTATCATCATCATCTTCATCATCATCATCCATTCTAACATTAAATGAATCATGGATCAATCTATTTGTATCATCATCTTCAACTATGTTATCTGTATGATCATCTTCTTCAATATGATCATTCACTTGTTCTCCATCAAGAAGAGGCGCTCCATCTTCCTCTGGTACTTGTTCTGAAAGCACTTCCTCTAAACGATATGTCATAGGATGTCTTTCCTTTATAATTATATGAATACATCAATAGATATAAGTTAATATAGTAAATATTAAAATAATACATATATTTACCAAAGCAAAAGAAATAAAAAACTTTATAATGATAAACTTGCTAATGGACAATATTCATTCCCCCTCGCTCAACATGTCCATGTTCCCTACAATGTTTTCTGGCTGTTGCAATCAATATTATTATCCTCTTAAATCCCTTGCATTGACTACATGGACAATAACATTTTCAATCACCCCTTCTTTTCGCTACATCCCATTGTCTAGAAATCAATTGTCGATTTTGTTCGTTTGGACCAGGAATATTGCTATTTGGCATTTTGTCACAAAATTCGTGAATGAAGGCTATCAACAATATTAAAAAATCAAGGTCCACACATCAGTATTTTTGCAAACTGTGGTTGTTGAAGAATAAAAACGTTTCTACAAACTATCTGTCAAAGAAAAAAATAACCGCGCAAACTGTTCCTCAAAGAATAAAAAAATTCCTCAAACTGTCCATCAAGGAATAAATAGTTTCCACAAACCATTCATCGTTTCTATAGAAAACATGTTAGAATGTTTCTGTAATTTATATATTTTCAAATTTAACTATTGTTGAATATCCAATGATATTAACCTAGTTATCGTTTCCAAACATCCTTAATATTGTTGCAATCCTACGACAGTATTGTCGCTTAACTAATGGTCGCAAAATCTACTTCATATGTGTCGCATTTTTTACAATTCTTCAAGATAACAAAAACATATAAAAAAAACAATACATTTCATCATTTTTATCCGACAAAAAATTACTTTTCGTCGGATGTCGTCATATTTTGGGATCAAATCCTATTGTGGTAACACCCCACTGGAGGAATAATAACATATCGCTTGGGTTAAATCAGTTAAATACATTTAGAATATCCTTTGAAGTTACAATATTCAAAAAAAAGGAGGATTATTAATAATACTAACACCCTCCTTTCATCCTAACTTTGGACAACCTAGGCCCTCGTAACTAAGACCAAATGTCACCCATTACAATCTAAAGGTAAAAAAATATTTATCCATGTAAAATAAGGAAAAAAGGAAAAAGCGCATGGGGAAAATCCTTTCCTCAAAAATGGACATGAGATACACCAAAAAATAAATTGTTCCAAATCCAAGTAGGTGTGAACTTGATTAGATATCAGGAGGGATATTCTTCTTGGGAAAAGAGGAATATGCTCAAATTGATCAAGAACATATACAGTGTCATAAGAGCTTATGGGGCCATGGAAAGAAACTGAGATAATCTAATAAAAGAGTAACATAGAGTGCTCATTCAACTTGATCTCGAAATTAGGTTCGAATGAGTCTTAATGTGCTTTATACTTCGAACCATGTGAAGTAGATTCAGCTCTAGATGAGAGTATCATGCATTCAAGTGATGTAAGAGGTCTCCATCATTTCTAGCACAGTGAGGAGATGAGTATGTGATTGAGTAGGAAGAGGCAGAAGACCTAGGACCATAGAGAGTGAATGCTTGAGATCCAAAGTCTCATGTAGCTTCTAACAATATCCTTAAAATCACAAATGTAATATCAACAATTCATAAGAATATACTGAAATCGAATTCCAATCAACATTTTGAAAGAGCCTTGAGGTGCTTGATTTTTCTCACCAAAATTGATGAGATCAGTTACAAGCATAACTATGAGGTATTGAATATATGAATTGGAACCAACTAAGGTGAGAGACTAAGTGGAGAGTTCTTCAACAGTAGAGGTTCAAATATCCTCTTTTGGAGTAGCTTCATTAAAACATGAAATATCAAATTTCTCTAAAATTTTGAGAGCACCAATAGAATGAGTCTGGTATCAAATTGAACCAGTTGAAGTCTCATCGGGATGGAATGAGAGCTATTCAACAATGGAGGTTTGAATATCCTCTTCTGGAGTAGCTACATGAAAACATAAGACATCAAGTTTCTCAAAAAATTCAAGAGCAGCAGCAAAATGAATCTGGTTTCAAATTGAATTATTTGGAGACTCGGCCACTTCTTCGTCTTGCAAAAATTCATCTTCTTGAGAAATAATGGAGGCTAGAAGAACTTAAAAGTAGATGTTAGATGCACACTCCTAATGCTATGCATTAATATCTTGAGTCTTCTAGCCAAATTCTTTATCCAATTTGGACCAAATTTCACTTGAGAATTCAACAACATCAATGAGATACCACATCCTAGGAGGAATGGCTAAACACATGGCTCCATATTCTCTGTCACATTTATTGAACCAAATACATTTATCATCATCAGATTCTAGCATTTCCAAAGTCCCAATAAACAAATCAAAGAGATCATGGCTCTTAAGATATGCAATCATCTTCAACTTCAACTCGGCGTAATTGAATGGTGATAGAGGAAGAACTGATATCAAATCCATATTAAATTTGAATAATAGAGGTTTCTACAATTTTCTTCTTCAAATTCAGGAACAAATTTGAATCCAAGAAGTTGTACATGTAAACCAAATCATGTATGTAAACTTAAATAAAAACTCAAAAATGTGATTGATGTCATGTTTCCAATTCAATCACAAACACTTCTAGAGTCAAGTGAATCAAAATCTGCCGAATACCCATTTGAGATATCGAATATATATTTTAAATAATATAAGAAACTTGACCTATATAATCCTATGGAGTGAGAAATATCAAGCAGAAATAGAGGGTGTGGATAGACGCGATCTATTGCGAACCTTTGATATTCAATTGAACATATATCTCAAACTAGAGACCCAAATTGAATTCCACAAAAAAAAGATTTCAGATCACGGAGATACCGTTCAAACAATCTATGGTAAGATATCTAAGAGGATATTTAGACTTCATGGTAACTCTTCAAAGTTGGTTGCAATTTTCAAATTTTGTTGTTGAAATTGTACATGCACAAAACTAGAAAGAAAAATTTTGTAAGATTAATCAACCTCTATTTCAACAATGAGCACATTTTCAGAGTTTGTCACACCTGCAGAGACTTCTTTGCATAGAATACAGAGTTAGCAAGGAAACGATTGCAGGATTTATGTTATAACTTAGTTTCTTCTAATGCATCAATGGAAATATCTAAGGGAGATTTGAATAGGTTGACCAAGCTATGATACCATATTAGATTGTGACAGGAAGTTCTTGGGATGAAAATGTTCTTCACATAGATTTAACAACATAAAATAAGATAAGATTAATTGAAGAAAAATATAAGAAATATTCCATTAATGGTTATTCACATTATGGGTGAATATATAATACAACATCGATGAATAATTTGAATACCTACACAGCTAGTTGAATATGCCAACCTAGACTAACTCTAGAGTTAACTAGGAGTGGGAAAATATCCAATAGAGATAACTAGTGCAGCTCTAGATAACTAAAATAGTTAATAACCAGTTACAATGAGTTAAATGAAGGGGGTAATTGAACAAAGGCACCTATATTCTCTTGAATCATGTAAACTGGGGCTAGAGACAGTGGAAGGGATATAACTGATGGGGATCAAAGCAAAATTGAACATGATTAAATACGTACATGAGTAAACTATTGGATACTACTGGTGGAACTCCGAGTGGGTTCCTATAAAATAGTTATTGACCCTGGAGCTCCAAAATACATGCAGACAAGTGTCGTAAGTGGCATATTCCCACTAGTCATGTCCCCCATGCACTGGTGACATGATGACACCTCCTAAGGTAGGGAAATTAATAAAAAAATAATTTATGTGGTTAAAGGAGATAAAGGGAGGATTAATAATAATCCTAACATTGTATAGCTCTCTTTCTTGTTCTAGAAGGTCCCTGGTAATGTGTTCTTCTTCCATTTTATCTTGCAGTATACATAGATATTTCACGAGCTCTTTTTTCCTTTTCCTTGGTTCTTGATAGTTCTATGCAGCCCAGTATTTAAGATTCATTTTGATATTATTTAACTTTTTCTCCCAAATGTATCTAGGTGATATAGATATGAAGATACTTTGGGAATTTTTTATAACAATTAGAGTGCCTTCTGATTATAACCACAGGGAGTTGAATCTGAAAGGAAGCGGGCCCAGATTATCAATGCAAGACAGAAAAAAGAAGAGATGTTTATGGTCTAAAAAAATAGAGGTTGATAGCTTAGTTTCATGGGTGGTTGGGTTGGTTAGGAATAAATCACTTCAGGATTGGACCTATCCTTGCTGCTCTTGGCCCAGGATTGATCCTTTTGTTGCTTCATGTACAAAATTTCCCTCCTTTTGGATTACTGTTGATTAGTCCCTATAACAAAATAATATCTTCTAGTCTTTTGTCAAACAAGTCCCAAACTTTTGAGCCTCCTCATATTTCTTCTATTGAAATGGTAACATTGAAGTCACCTCCTATGATACATGGAAGATTCATCTTTCTATACCGCTGATCTTCAAAAGTGTTCCAAAAAACTTCCTTATTTTTTTTGTTTATGGGTCCATATATGTTCCCAATCCAGAAATTTTCTTTATTATTTTTATCTTCTAGCTCTATGAACACCCAATTTCAATATTCTAATGTTTAGTGCATAATAAATATTTTTTTATCCCACTAGGTGAGTAGACCCCCTGAGGCTCCAGTGGCTCCAGTGGCACTAACGACTTTTCCTTCTACTCTTACCCAAATTATGTTCATTATTTTTAGGTAGTATTCTTCTTGCATTTTGTTCTCCTAGATGATAAGTATTTTTTTTGGTTCCATGTTCCTAAACTTTTGATGGCTTCTATATTTTTTCCTCCTCCCAACCCTCTGCAATTCTAGGAGACAAGCTTCATTATTTCTTGAGAGGGTGGATTAGCTTATCCGTTTTTTCCTCTTTGCCTCCTAGAGGTTGCTTTCCTAGTTAGGTATTTCTTACCAAGGAGTATAAGATGGATTGCTTCCCTACTACGTTTTCCTTGGCAGATTCCATTTCTCTAATGAACTTATTGGTTTTCCTTCCTTTTTTGTTAGTGGCTCTACTTATTTTCATTTGTATTCTAGTGTTTCATTCATTTATGATTTTTCCCTTCATCGCATTACTGATCATCCAGAGTTCATTGAGGCTTCAAATATTGCTTCTATGTGTACTTGAGAAGGAAAGGGTTGGATGCTATGATATTTCTGGGCGGTTCTTGGAGTATCTTCCTTTTGTCTTGGATCGTCATTGGGGATTTGCTCCTTTTCTGCATCCTTCGTCTCTCCATCTACATTGTCTTCATTTGAAAGAAATCGATACTTGTTTCCTATTGCTTTTTTATTAGTCCATGAATATGCTTAATGGAGGGTTTTTTTGGATACTTTCTTTCTGTCAAACTCATTCCATCCTTCTCGTGGGTTCTCTTATGTTCCACTTAGTTTTCTAGGACAAATTTTTGAAAAGTGTCCATATTCATGACATAATTTACATTTGAAGAGGATTTTCTCATAATCGATAGTATCCAAGTGATTCCTTCCTTCTATCGAAAGGTTAATGGACTCTAGGAGACCTTTCTCCAAATTGACTTCAACATAGATCCTGGCATAAGAAAACATTGGGGGTTTGGGCTCATATTTGTCTATGTATTTTCCCAATGTGTTACCTATTCAATGGAGGTCTTCATCATTCCAATAGTACAAAGGAAGGAGGGTAAGTTTCACCCATATTGGAACAACGATAGGGAAATATTTTCATAGTAAAAGGAAATATCCCATTTATTGAGATACATACCCCTAGGACCCATGAAGTATGGCCCATTCCTGAAGATGAGGTCTCGATCTTCCTTTTTTTTTAAAGATGAATACAAAGTATACTTTTCCACAAAATATTTGGTGAACCTCTCCTTGAATGAGTTGTCATTGGTTCTTTCTTAACCGATTTTCAATAGCCAGAGGAGAAGGCGAGAAGCCCATAAAGAGACCCATGAGACCTTTTTCAGGAAGAGGAACTATCTTGCATTTGGATGCAACTAAAGAAATATTCATGTCCTAGATTTCATTTTTATTGACAAAGAGAGATTCCAAATCAGGGTAGATGCTAGGAGGAGGTTGGGATGCCACAATGTTACTGAAGTAATCCTCAAGGAAACAAATTTCGTCCGACTTAGGATCAGGGGGGTCCATTAGATGGTGGATAAGGGACATTATATAAGAAAAAAACCCTAAAAAACCCTAAATATCAAGTGCAACGATCCCTATAGAAATTTGATCTCTCTGCCAATTAAATGCCCACAATCTACCCTCCAAATCAAGAGGAATTTATGTGCTTTTCCCAACCTTTCATCTACAACACCAGTTGAAGTTTACGGTGTAGTGTGATCTATGATACCAACTCCTAAAGAACGCTTGGTGAGGGGTCCTTCAACCAACAAACCCACCTACCTCCCAAGTTACAACAAGAACGTTGGTTTTACAACTCCAAATCTTCGCATTTAAATATGTTATGTATTGTAGATATGCACGGTGTGTTATATAAATGTGAATTGTTATAGTTAATCAGAAATTGACTACTACATGTTGAATTTGACTTTTCTTAATTTGACTTATTATCATGATGATTATTCAAAGTTTCACACTTTGTATCCATGAAATTGACTCGGTTCTTCCCCTCTAAAACTAGCGATAGGATTCACTTTGATACGGTCTATATTTGATTCATTTATGGAAAGTTTGGAGGTGGTTCGATTTCAGGTAATCTCCAGAAGGTAGACAAGGATAGGACTGAAACGATACAACCTACTATTCATAGATGGATTCATGCTAATGGGCCCTGAGCATACTATAGCTGGAGTGTTACTATAGAAGAATAAAAAGAATGAAGAGCATCCCGTTGCATTTTTAAGTAAAATATTAACGGATGCAAAATTAAAGTATGATATAATGGAGAAAAAATATTATGCAGTGATTAAGTCATCGAAAGATTTCAGAGTTTATATTTAAAGTCTCATGTTATTTCTTATGTTCCTAATAATGTTGTCAATTCAATATTCTCACTCAACTTGATCCTAAAGGGAAGAGTGCAAAGTTGATTGCATTATTGTTGGAATAAGATTTGGATATCAACCCTACCAAACTAGTAAAGGGTCAGGGGTTCTCCAAGTTGATGTCATATGCCAATTGTGAATCTTTGCAACTGAATTTATTTTCTAATATTTCAAGTGGGTTAGACTTGTGGTTACAGGTAATCAAATACTTTTCTTTATCTCCATGGTACAGTGATATTTTATATGTTTTGAAAAATTTACAAGCACCTACATGACTAAGTAAAACTAGATCCAGGTTTATGAATTTGAAAGCCTCAAAATTATTCAGTTTGAACCAATACTTGTATTGGAATCACCCCAGTAGACTATTGCTAAATTTCTTTCTAGATAATGAATCTCAACTAATATGAGGGAATTTCATTGAGTATGTGGAGGACATCATTCTTGGAAGGTAACTAATAATAAAATATTGAGAGGAGGTTTTTATTGGCCCACAATGTTTTTTGATGTGTATAAAGAGGTCACATCTTATCATGAATGCCAAATTTATGATGCTAAGATAAAGTTGGTGCCTTTAGCAGTTGCGTCATTTCACCAATGGGGCTTGGATTTTATTCTTGAGATAAATCAAAATTCTTCTGGTCAACATAAATGGATTCTAACTGCTACCGATTAATTCACTAAATGGATTGAAGCAATGCTAACTAGAAGGTGCACATATAATTTTATCCTTGATTTCCTGGAGAATAATAATTTATCAATATTTGGGTGTCCCAGGAGAATTGTAACTGACAATGCACCCGCTTTTAAATCAAAGAAAATGATATTTTTTTTCCATAATTACCACATCAGTGCAAACCATTCTACATCCTCAAGCGAATGGTCTTGTTGAATCATCAAATAAATTTTTGGTAAGGATAATAAAGAAGCTTTTGGAATAAAATAAAAGAACATCATAGAACACCAAGCAAAAATATTCTTTATGGGAAGGCATGATAAGTACGATAAGAGCTATTGGTATGTCACCTTTCATGTTGGTATATGTAGCAGAAGTAAATTTCCTAGTATCCTTGTGGTTTCCAATAATGAAGTTGTTATAGGAGCAGGATGAATAACCCAATCATATGTAGAAGAGGATAAACCAAATAATTGAATTAAATGAGTTGAGGGAGAAATCTTATGCAAGGTCCAGGTCCATCAGGGAAAAAAGAAGAAAACTTTTGATAGGAGAGTGAAAGAAGAGAAATTCCAGTTTGAAGATTTGGTATTGAAATGGGATGCAAGACAGGAGGTAAATAATGGTGAATTTGATCATCTATGGAAGGGTCCATTCATTATTTTTGCATACAGGGGAGATAATTGCTTCATTTTGAAAAATCAAAATGGGGTTGAACTTAAAAGGGGGCCTATCAATGGAAGGTTTCTGAAACATCATTTGTCATAAAGATGAAATCATTTTGTACATTAGTTGTATATATTTTTGTTGATTTAAGAATGAGTACAGATGACAAGTTGAAATATTTGAAGCTCGGAGTGAATGCTCTAAGATCTTGAGGTTTTTCATTTCTTTAATTTTATATACATAAAATAAAAATAAAAAGGTTGCAGCTTATATTGTTGTAGAAAAAAAATTTACAAATGGATAGTATTGGAATTCATATACGATTTCTTTGTTATCTCACTGAGAGGATAGCATCCCCAGTTGGATTCAGGTGCTATCATTGTTTTCGTTTATAGCTGAAAAGAGGAGCTTAAGACCAATAAGGAGCTTAGAAATTTGAAGAGTTTGTTAATATGACAAAGGGGGAAATGAGATGAGTATCAAAGTAAACACCATGGTTATTATTTTTTACCATGAAACCATAGGATAAGGTTTAAAGGTGGAAAAAGGAACAAAAAGGCACTTGTAATATATGATGAAAAGTTTGATTGTCCAGATTTATAGAGCAGAGAAATCGATGGTGGAGGCAGGATCCACAAGGAATATTTCCTCGAGATATAAATAAGTTCAAGGCTAGCAGAATAATTAGAGGAAAGGTTAAAGTTCGTCCTTCATCAATGGTGTGTGATAAATGGAAAAGAGATCAACGATTTGTGTTGAATCCACTGAGATAAGTTGCACGATGAAATATTAGGTTGATCATCGGAGGAAAGGCTAAAGGTCAGACTAAATCAACAGATGAGATGAAAGATAAAAAAGATCCATGGCGCTTATGGAATATGATGTGAAAAGTAGTGCATCAAAGGCAAGGACATGCAATCAATGAAAATAAAAAAATAAAGGATAAAAGGTGGATATAATCAATTTCTAGAAATGAAGGGACAAACATATCAACGAAAGATAATGAGTCTTCTACAGAAAGTTGTGAGCCAATCGAAAGGGTCGGTGAATAAAATAATATGAAAAGGAAGAGGTTAAGGGGGGAACATGATCGATGAATTAATGCTAATATATGATTCACAATAATATCTAGGAGCTAAGGGGATCCTCACAATTCAAGATGTCTACAAAATATGTAGAAAAATAGTGAAAAGATTGAAATTAACACATAAGAATGGAGCCAATAATAGAGTTTATCATCACTTCCCAACATGTAAATATTTATGGAACATGATTATATTAAAATCAGAGAAAATTAGTATCCTTTGGAGGAAAATTGGATGCATACATGTGGTAGGCTTAGATTGGACCTCAAAAACCCCCTGGGTGAACCAATGGGCTCCCTAAACACCTCAAACAGTCATGAATGTGGTTGGAGCATGCTAGGACATAAATGAAGGTAGGGTAGGTGTGGTGGAGTGTATTGAATGGGAGTAGCTCTAGGTAGCAATAAATTTTCCAAAAGGACCAAAAACACCCAAAAACCATGGATGGGGGCCTTTGGTCAACCAGTTTCCCTATTTTATGGAGTGTAAACACACCAAGGACTAAACTATCATAAATGAGGGTGCATATATAACCATAATGATAAATTATGGGTTATTGGGTGCATTGATCAGTCCAAAACACCAAAAGGACCTTTCTTGACCAAGACAACCTAGTTTTGGACATATAGCATAAGTATGAAACTAATGAAAATGTATCCTAGGTGTATTCCCATGGTAATAAGGTGCTATAATGCTCTAACAACCCCCCTTAAGCCTGAATTAGTGTAAATAAATCACAAAATTATTGAGTCCTTAGAAATTAAGGCTCAAGTCACCTCTTACCAAGTTTATTTGTCCATATAACCAAGGTAAGGAGGAAAACCTCATGGGAACAAAACCTCCCCTCAAACATGGACATGGAGCTAATCTAAGTGAAAATCAGCAATATCCATGAGTCACCCACTCTAAGAAGTGATCTCATATAGGTGAATGTATTCCCTTTGAATCTCTTGGTGAAGATGTCAGTATTTTTCTCTGCAGATGGGAAATACTACAACGATATCACCTCCTCATGCACCAAGATCCTAATGTAGTGCATGTGTATCTCTATGTTCTTGGTCCTCTATCACTATGCTAGATTATTGGAAATATTGATGCGACACTTTTATTATCACACCAAATTACTTTTGTTGAATCAAATGCAAATCCAAGTTCCCCAAGAACACCTTGCAACCACACACATTGTGTAGTTATGTTCACTGCTCCTCTATACTTGGCCTCAGCTGAAGAAAGGGATATAGTGTGTTGTTTCTTGCTTGAAAACCATATGGGACCATGTGAAAGAATTAATACATAACCTGAAGCATATTTTCTATCAATGTAATCTCTATCCTAATCAAAATCAGTAAATAAAACTAGTTCTAGTGGAGAACTAGCAGCGTAGTGTACCCTGAAGTGTTTGGTTCCTTGCATAGAATGGAATATTCATTTTGAATAATTCCAATGGATCTCATGAGGCTCCTGCATATATCTTGAAATATCACCTACAACATATTCCAAATCAATTCGATACTATGTAAGATACAACAAGATCCCAACTAGTTGTCTATACAACCAGTTGTCCACCAATGGAGATGCACCAAAATCACCTAGTTTTATTCCTGAAAGGAATGGGAACTTGGCTACCTTAAATTCATCCATATTGAAATTTAACAACAGGTATGCAAAATGCATTGGTTGGATGACCTTTATCCCTACATCATATTTCTCAATATCCAAGTCAAGAAATTGTTTCAACAATCCAAGGTCAGTCATAGAAAACTCATTATGCAAAGAGGACATTATTGATCCTATATCATCAATGAAACTTCCTATAATCAAAATATCATCAACATACAGCAGTATGACTGAAATAAATTAACATTGTGTTGTAAATATACATTAGTATCATATTTTCATCACTCAAATCCTAGTGAAATAAGGACGTTATCCATCTTGGCATACCAAGCCCTGGGGGCTTGTTTGAGGCCATAGAGTGACTCCGTCAACCTGCAAAAAAGTGAAAGATCATGAATGAAAACTTGATTCTATTGCATATATTTATTATCATGAATTTCACCATGAATAAAACCACTCTTCACATCCATATGGTGAACCTCCCATCACTCAAATGCAGCAATAATCAAAACTAGCCTCATTGAGTCCATCTTTGCTATTGGTGAAAATGTATTTGTATACTCCACTCCTTGGACTTGAGAGAATCCTTTCCAAACCAACCTGCCATTTTACTTGACATATTAACCATAAACCACCACTTTTTTCCTAAATAACCACTTACATTGCACTAGTTTCCTCTTGGAGGGAAAGGGAACCAATTCCGCAATCTAATTGTATTACAAAGACTTGTACTAATATTGCATGGTTTTTTGCAATATTGGGTCAACTGATGATTCCTTATATGTGTGAGGATCAGATACAAACATCATAAATCATATATATATAATATTCAATTCACAATTAGATAAGGAATTATGAAATTGATAGCTAATCTTCCTAGAGTCTAGTGGATCTCCAGCAAGATCACCAGCTGCTTGTATGGTTTTCTCAGCCAAATTTGTCTTAATGGGTGATTCATGATATGAATGCATGTCATCATAATGATAATCAATATCAGAATCATAAAAATGAGAAGAACAATCATCACTTACATCATCATTGAGTGGAGGATGTGAGTATTCCCCTTGAGCTAGTCTGCTCTCTTGCATGGGCTCTTCTTTGAACTATACACTCCTTTCGATGAATGTTTTATGAGATGAGGGATAAAAGATATTGTAGCCCTTTTCATATTCAATGTATCCAACCATAATGGAATCCTTACTTTGAGGTTTCAATTCCTTTATTTTCTTAGGAGGAATTTTGGCCCAAGCCTTTGAGCCAAAAACCTTGAAATGAGAAACATTGGGCTTGTGACCACTCCAAGCCTCAAATGGTGTTTTTCCTTCCAATGATTTTTTTGGATATATGTTGTAAGCATATGCAGCACAATTTATAGATTAATTCCATATCTTAGAATTCAAATCATTTGCTTCCATCATGCATTTAGCCATCTCCTTGAGAGCTATGTTCTTGCGCTCTGCAACACCATTCTAATGTGGTGTGTAGGGAACAAAGTATTGCACTTGGATGCCACACTATTCAAAAAGATGATAAAAATTCTTATTGAAATAATCCTTACCATTTTTATCCCTACCAACCTTCATCTTATTCTCACATGCATTCTCAACTAAGTCTTTGTACACTTTGAAAGTATCAAAAACTTCATATTTTAGTTTGAGAAAATGCACCCAGTAGTACCTTGATAAATCATCTATGAAGGTCAACACATACCTTGAATTACCATATGAGGGTGTGGGAATAGGCCCTATAAGATCTGAATGGATCATATCAAGCACTTGAAAAACCCTCCTTTCCTTTCCTTTCTCATATGTGTGCTCAGCATGTTTCCCCACTATGCACTGTTTGCAAGTTCCATTGGAAAAATTGATGCTAGGAATCCCTTCCACCATGCTTTCCTTTATTAGTGATTGAATGTACCTATAATTGAGGTGTTCAAACCTCTCATGACACAAATTTATTGTATCATTGGAATGTGACATTAGCACATTCCCTTGGGATTATGGGGGGAAGTGAGAGAATTTGTACATTCTCGAATCATGGTCAACATATTAACCCACTACAACAACTTGGCCTGTAGATATTTCTAATATATCCACATCCTTTTTATTAAATGTTACTCTCTTTTTTGTACCAATGTGTGTCATTTAATAAACAGAGAGTAGGTTTGCTGCAAGATCAGGAACAAACAATACATTATTGAAGTACCCATTTTCTATATTGACCCCACCAATCCCTTTGGCTCGGATATCTGAATCATCACCATGAGGATGGATGGACCACTGTAAGTATTTAGGGATGATAAGGAATCATGCATGGAGGTCATTTTCTTCGAGGCACATGAATCTATTATGAATGATGAAAATATTGAAGACCTAGCAACCAAAGCATGGCATCTTTCCTTGTTCTCCGATCTTGAACCTCCCTCTTTCTTCCTTGCGCCTTCTCGCAGTGGGATATTGTTCTTCTCAAGGAGTTGCATGATCCAGGAGGATATTGGTGGCCATCCACCTATTCCTCTTGGACCCCCACCATTTTTTCTTTCAGTTTTCCATTTTCCTTAATTGTAGCACAGTTTACTATTTTTGGCAGTTTCGGATCCTAAACTTCCGGAACCGTTTTGAGGCCCTAAACGACATTTTTTCATCATCGAATGGTCGAGAAAATATGATTCCATTCCTGCATAAATCTGGATCATTGTGCCTTATGGAATTTTTATGTTTTTCTTCTCAAGGAGTTGCACCATCGCGTCAATGGTTTTATTAATGCATGCACTCTCTATATTCCAACCTTTGTTACAATAAGTGCATTTTGTATTCTCTTGCTTCTTCTTCTCTTTGTCCTTGCTAGGATTTGAAACACCATATGAAGATTTGGGTTTCTCATGCTTCTTATTCTCTTGCTTATTTGAATATTGAACTTGCTTCTTTCCTCTGGATTGATTCGAAACACCTACAGTGAGGGCTTGATCCTTGGTGGATTTGATGTTACCAATTTGTAGCAACTTGTCTTTCTCTTGAGTCAATGACTCCATGAAAAATGCTAGTGAAGGAAATCTCCAATTTCAAACTTTTAGCTTGCCCAAATTGAATGTTAAGATAAACACTCAATATTCAGGGCCTAGCTTCGAAAGAATAAACAATATCAGCTTCTCACATTTATTATCAATACCACATTGTTTCAGTTGAAGCACCTACGATTTGAACTTTGTGAAGAAATATAGGATCATCTCAGAGTGAGCTAGACTCAATGAGATCAACTAATTTTTGAGTTGGTGGCCTCTCATTGTTAGAATAATCAACCCATAGTTAGCTACCTTAGACATTAATTAATCCATTTTTGTCTTATTTGCCTAGTTTCCATGTTCCACCTTATGCAAGTTGTCATCTACACATCCATAGTGGTCAAAATTGATAATTTTGAATCATGGAGTGCTTGGGAAAGCTCATGGAATCAAATCTGCTTTATTCCTGGCCTTCCTAGCACCCTTCTTCTTTTTTTGCTTTATTGCCTGCTTTTCTAGTGCTTTAAGGCAATTGGGAAGTTTGACTAGGCGAGGTTAACTAGTTTTTTGTCCTCCACATCCTCCACTCTTTTCTCCTATGAAAAGCATGTATGAGTTGTCCTTCCATTACCTTTTATCTTTCCTAATTGATTTTTCCAATTTGTGAGCTCCTTGACAGTTTTGGAAACTGCTTTATGCACCTATGGGGGATTTGCTTAGATTTAGTAAGCCTAATTTTTACTAGATTTGAATTGCCTCTTCATGCATTCAAATCCTTCATGTAACTATTTATTATGGAAGCCTATGACTTCACAGGGTTGGCTATTGTACACTTATTCAATACAGTTTAGTGTTCAGCTCCATATTCAGTCTCTTTTGTGAGTGATTTCGCATGTACAATTGATAATTGTTGTGAGTGTAATTGTTCTATCATTGGGTTCAATTTCCACATGGTATCAGAGCCTTTGTAGATCTATTTCTCTCCTTCCAATTTGTTTTGCAGGTTCAACATCAGTGACTGGGAGCCTTCTACTGACAGCCGGGACAATTTCTGAGCTATGGATCAATCTCAGAAGATCATCTTGACTCCATTTAACTTATTTAAATGGAAAGTAGAGATGGATATACTGTTAAGAGAGACAGGATTCTACAGAGTGACTATGGCAATAGAATCAGATCCCAATGTAGCTGCAGAGAAGATAAAATCACACAACAAGAGGGATGAGGCCTATGGTCTCCTGTGTCTGAGCATATCCAGAGACCTCCTTTTCCATATTGAGGGATTGACATCACTGAATGAAGTATGGGAGAATCTTGTCGATCTTTTTGGAAAGACGGATGAGATGAAGGGACATCAAATTGAAAATGAACTGATCTCCCTGAGTCCCAATAGCTTTGAATCCTTGCAACTCTATTTCTCCAAGTTCAAAGCACTTGTTTTGCAGCTAAAACAATGTGGGATAAAAAAGAAGGATGATCAGTTGGTCTTGGCCATACTATTGAAGCTTGGCCCTAACTATTCAGTGTTTGTTTCAACCTTCTATGCCACAAAGTTGACAGCTCGAACCTGGAAGCTGCCTAGCCTTGCAGATTTCATGGAATATCTCACACAAGAACAAGATAAGCTGGTGATGATGGGCACCATCAAACCATCCAAATACCAAGCTCTGGTTGCTGTAGATTCAAGGGTGGATTCAAAAAGCAAAAAGAAAGCTAAAAAACCACCTAAGCAAAAGAGAGACAAGAACAAGTCTCCGAAGGATCCTCAAGATTGCAAGAAGAACTACCAGAAGAAGAAGAACAAAGGAGAAATGAGCAAGTGCGCATACTATAGTAAGGGAAATCATTCTGAGAGATCCTACATGAAGAAGCAAATAGACATGCTGACCCAACTCCTGGAGAAGAATGGCATCTCCCTTCCAGACAGCTCAAAGAAGAGGAAAGAAGGATCAAGTTCAGAAGACAGAGAAAGAGTTCATGCATTGGTTGTTGGCACATCAAGCTCACCTAGTTTCATCATTGATTCTTGAGCTTCAATACATATGGTTTCGACCAAGGAGGCATTCACCTCACTTGACATTTCAAAAGGTCCACCAATAGTACTGGGAGATGACTCTCTCACTGAAATTTTTGGCAAAGGGAGGATTGACCTTGATCATGGTAAGTTCAGCAATGTGTTGTATGTTCCAGGTCTTTCCTCTAACCTCTTATCAGTGTATCATATGACCCACACAGGGTCTCCAAAGAAGGTCATATTCTTCCTTGATGAAGTTGAGATCACAGAGATCTCAAGTGGTAAAGTCATTGCAAAAGGAGTTGCAAATCATACTTCAAAGGTATACATGTTCTCACACTTCCTACCCTACTCAAATCCCTTTGCTCTTCTGATTCATGCTAATGAGGCAAGCAAGCTTTGGCATGAAATATTTGGCCACCTAAATTACAAGTATCTTTCTGATCTTAGTGAAAAAGAGATGGTCATAGGGTTACCAAAGATAAAATTTTCCAAATGAGTCTGCCAAGGTTGCATCCTAGGAAAACACCCAGAGCATAAATTTGAGAGAGCTAATCATGAAAGAACCTCTGCACCTCTTGAGTTGATCCACAGTGATGTTGCTGGCCCATTCCCTCATATTTCCATGATTCAGGCCAAATATGCATTGACTTTCATAGATGACTTTTTCAGGTATTGCTAGGTTTACTTCTGAAGTTTTTGGCCTCTTCAAAGTCTTTAAGGCTTTGGTTGAAAACCAGTCTGGGAGGAAACTCAAGGTCCTCAAATCTAACAATGGTGGTGAGTATGTCAAGTTTGAGTTCATTCAATATTGTGCAGATGCAGATATTCAGATACAGCATTCTATACCTTACACACCACAGCAAAATGGTGTTGTTGAGAGGAAGAACAGATCACTGAAGGAGATGGCGACATGCATGATGGAGGCTAAGACTTTGCCACCAAAGTACTGGGCCGAAGCTATAAACTGTGCAGCCTATATCCAAAATAGGGTGCCTCATAAACAGCTTGATGGTATGACTCCTTTCGAAGCATGGAGTGGGCACAAGCCAGATGTGACCCATTTCAGGATTTTTGTCTCAAGGGCTTGGGCTAGAATTCCAACAGAAAAGAGGAAGGATTTACAACCCCAAATCCAAGAGTGTCTATTTGTTGGGTACTCTGAATATTCAAAAGGGTACAAGCTGATCAATTTGAGCACAAAAAAATCCTTCATTGAAAGGTGTGTTCAGTTTCAAGAAGAACCCTTAGCAACAGTGGAAGTTGGAGAAGCCTCTTCACCACCAAAACCTCTGAATGTAAGTGAAGAGATAGTTGAACATGTTGATTCTGATATTTCTGATAGTGATGATTTTATTGCAGATCCTAACATCCCTAAAAGGCCAAAATGGGCAGCCAAGACCATTCATGCAGCTGGAGAGCTAGCTGGAAATCCTAATGACCCTATAAGGACTAGATCTCAATTTGAGAGTGCTCTGTGAATGAAGGATCATATGTTTGCTAAGAAATGCTATCTGATGGTGGAATCAGATCCTCAAACATATGAATATGCAGCAAGAGATCCAAGATGGCAAGAATCCATGAAGGAAGAGTTCATCTCACTCCAGAAGAGCAACACTTGGGACCTGGTTGATCTTTCCTCAGGGAGGAAGCTAGTTCAGTGTAAGTGGGTGTACAAGACCAAATTTGCTGCTGATGGTTCACCTCTAAACTGCAAGGCCAGATTGGTAGCCAAGGGCTACTCACATGTTCATGGCATAGATTACAATGAGACCTTTTCACCAGTGGCAAAGATGGACTCCATCAAGCTAGCCTTAGCCATTGCAGCTTCAAAGCAATGGGAGGTACATAACATGGATGTAAAGTGTGCCTTCCTGAATGGAGATATCACTGAAGAGATATACATGAAGCAGCCTCAAGGATTTGCTACTAACCCATCTCTTGTGTGCAGGCTAAGAAAGTCATTGTATGGGCTTAAGCAAGCCCCCAGGGCTTGGTATGCCAAGACTGATAGCTTTCTACTATCACTGAATTTTGTTCGATGCAAATCAGATCCAAATGTCTATTTGAAGTTGATTAATGATTCATTAATGATCATTGTGTTATATCTTGATGACCTTCTCATTACAGGAATCTCAAAGGATGAAATTGCTTCCTTGAAGGGTGCAATGAACCAAGCCTTCTCCATGACAGATTTGGGGATCTTAAGCCAATTCTTGGGGCTTGAGATTGCTCAAACCAAAGTTGGAATCAAGGTGCACTAGTCCAAGTATGCCTTGTATTTGTTTAACAAATTCAGAATGAAGGATTGCAAGCCAAGCAAGACTCCTTTCCTTTTAGGAGTGAAGCTTGAAGAAGTTGATTCTTCACCTATGGTAAACAATACACTGTATAGGAAATTGATTGGATGTTTGTTGTATCTTACACATACTAGACCTGATATTTCTTATGCAGTAAGTTTGGCTTCTAGATACATGGATCAGCCTCATGAGATCCATTGGAAAGCAGCCAAAAGGATCCTTAGCTTTGTTCAGGGAACAAGGACACATGGGATCTTCTATAAAGAAAAATCTGATCTTGATTTGATTGGGTTTACTGACAGTGATTGGGCAGGTGATAGCACAGATAGAAATTCGACATCAAGATATGTGTTCATGCTTGCAGAAGGGCCAATCAGCTGGTCAAGCAAGAAATAGAGTACCAATGCACTCTCATCTACAGAAGCAGATTACAGAGGAGTTGTAAATGTAGCAACCCAATGTTTATGGTTGAAGGGCTTACTTTGAGAGTGTGGCTTTGAATCAGAATACTCAACTACTATCTACTGTGATAATCAGAGTACCATTCGAATCTACAATGATCCAGTTCAGAAGCAGAGAACCAAACACATTGAGATCCATATGCACTACATCAGAGAGCTTGTGCATGATGGCACCATTCACCTACTCTCCTGTTCATCTTCAGAACAAGTAGTTGATATATTCACCAAAGCATTTTGTGAGAAGACATTCAGCAATCTCAAATCACTACTGGGAATTGTTGATCATGCTGTTAAGCATGAGTGAAGACAATCTTTCCAAATTTTATTTTACAGTCCATGTTTAAGGGAGGATTTTCCCACTAGGTTTTTGCCTCTTTCCTTGGTTAAATGGACATGCAGTATGTAAAGGGTGACTAAGCCTTGTTGCTAGGCCCTATAATTTTCTGATATATTACTCATAAGTTAGGATTAAGGGGGATTGTTAGAATAATCAACCCATAGTTAGCTACCTTAGACATTAATTAATCCATTTTTGTCTTATTTGCCTAGTTTCCATGTTCCACCTTATGCAAGTTGTCCTCTACACATCCATAGTGGTCAAACTTGATAATTTTGACTCATGGAGAACTTGGGAAAGCTCATGGAATCAAATCTGATTTATTCCTTGCCTTCCTAGCACCCTTCTATTTTTTCTGCTTTATTGCCTGCTTTTTCGGTGCTTTAAGGCAATCGGGAAAGTTTGACTAGGTGAGGTTAACTAGTTTTTTGTCCTCCACATCCTCCACTCTTTTCTCCTATGAAAATCATGTATGAGTTTTCCTTCCATTACCTTTTATCTTTCCTAATTGATTTTTCCAATTCGTGAGCTCCTTGACAGTTTTGGAAACTGTTTTATGCACCTATGGGGGATTTGCTTAGATTTAGTAAGCCTGCTTTTGACTAGATTTGAATTGCCTCTTTGTGCATTCGAATACTTCATGTAAATATTTATTGTGGCATCCTATGACTTCACAAGGTTGGCTATTGTACACTTACTCAATACAGTTTAGTATTCAGCTCCATATTCAGTCTCTTTTGTGAGTGATTTTGCATGTACAATTGATAACTGTTGTGAGTGTAATTGTTCTATCACTAGGTTCAATTTCCACACTCATCTCATTGGTATTCCCAAATAGTGACTCAAGATTGATACATACCTCATTGGGTGTAGTTAGACTATCTACATGGAAGAGAATATCTCTCGAAATACTGAGACAAAGCATCTTGAATTCCTCATATAGTATATTAAAGTACTTCAATTTTTCCACAATAGAATTGGGCTTCATCTCAGTTCCCATGGTACCTCTGTAGAGGAATTTAGACCTTAGCTGGATCACCATTTTGTCCTTCCATTCGAAATAGTTGAATGGGTTAATTAAAGCATGACTCTACTCCATTTCTTCTTGCGCATTGATGGATAGAAACACTTGAAATACCTGCAATGCAAACACTCAACGTTTTTTGGAAAATAACCTACATAGGAACTCAAACATTCAAGATTTCATTTTCAGCTCCAAAGAGCTTTTATACCATGTGAAAATATGACTCACAACAAGCTCTAGGAGCTAAGGAAATCCTCACTATTCAATATGTTCATGAAATCTGCAGAAAAATAGTAAAAAGACATAAATTAGCACATAGCATTGGTAACTTAATAGGCCCATCATGCTTACACTTTTCCACTCTAAATATATCCATCTACCTATGCAACTAAAATTGTATGTTCTACCCAGTTGAAACAACTAATAAAAATGTAAGGGTCCCAAATAAACTTGGTGAATCCAAGGTGACTATGAAAACCACCACTGCACTGCATAATCCCTACATAAAGAACCTCTTAAACCATCCAAAACCAATAAGAAAGTGAATCAAATTTCCATCCATCATAAGGTTCCCTAATGAGAAAACTAAACCAATTATCCACATAGATGGACTCCTAGAAATCATGGTTGGATCACTCTCCAATTCCAATAGCTAAATTGTTGCACCAATGCCATCAATTGTACTCATACCAAGCAATTCCAGGGTCCCATTTCTTATACTATAATCCAACAAACATTAATGAGATCCAAGATAATCCATCATGTTGAGGAACAAATAGATCCCATTATCTCAGTTGCTGCCGACCGATGCTTTTGACTGCGGAACTTGAAGTTTTATTTATGGATGATTTCCTTTATCATTGTCAAAGGCTTGTTGAAGATTGATTCGGGGTTTTAGTTCTCTTTGCCACTGCTATTTCGGAGATGAAATGAACTAATTTTACTACTGCACAACTTTAAATTCTTTCGAGCACTTAATGTTTTCGATAATTTTTCCCTGTTTTGATGATTTTTTCCTAATCGTTGTTGGAAGTCATTTGAACCACGAACTGGGGCATTAGTTCTCTATGCCGTCGATGGCTAGTCCTATTTTTCACCGATGCACCTTTATCTCTTTTGTTTTATTTTACTATCAGCGTTTTTGTTTTATCACTATCAGATTTTCCGTCTTCTAAGTCTTTGCTGTTTCGGAGGGAAGATGGTGAATGTTCGAATGGATAGCTCCAATTTTCGTCAATGCCTTGGTTTTATTGAGCAACTTTTTACTTTGCGATGTTTTGTCTTCACTATCAGAATGGTTCTGACGATCGATTGGGGACACTAGTCCTTTGCATTGCCGACACGGTGGCAACATTAAGCCTTTGGTTTCCGATACATAGTCCTTAAAGTTTTCTATAGCCGATGATTTTTGTTATTGTGGAACCCGTTGTCTATCCACTTTCCACCGTTGCAGTTTTCTAGTAAACTATCTCGCCGATGATTAGTCCTTCTAAGCTCTAACCTTTAGCGTTAGAGTTGCCGTTCGTCGATGTTTTTATGTTGACTGCGGAACCTTTAGTCTTTCTATCCCCCGCCGTTGCTACTGCGTAATGAATGGTTCGCCCGATGCTTTATGGTTAGTCCTTCTGCTCGCTGATGTCGTTGTTTTTAGTGGGTAGTGGTTGCGATCTCCGAGCATGGACAACAGCTTTTAGCGCTTTATTTTGCCAATGTTTTATTTTTCCCCAGAACCGTTATTCTATATGGTTTCCACCATTGCGGCAGCTTAATGAACTAACCATCTGACATATAGTTTTCCGTTCATCGATGAGGATTTTGGCTTAGTATTTTTCCCGTCGATGGGGTTTTTTCCCACCGTTTTTGTGAGCCTTTACCCTACTCCATGGGTGACGGAGGTTTCTAATTTTTTATCAAGTTAAGGATTTTGCGACGAGAATGCAGTACAGGACCTTACATTTGATGATTAGTTTTATATATAGTGTGGTTTACTTTTTATTGAAAAGTTAGATGATCTTGCATGCAGTACAGATTAATGATGATTTTTTCATTTTAAATGCAGATGGATTTAGAATATTTTTTCAGACCTAGTTTGATGATTACTGTTGCAAAGAAGACATATCTAAAGGACACAGTAGAAGGGAGTTGGATAAAGAAAGGAAAAGTAAGAACCAGAGATGTTGCTCAAGAATAGAGGAGCATGACAGTCTGATATCAACATGATGTCAAAAAGACCAACGGATTACTGAATAGAATCGATAGTAGCAAAGGCCTAGGCTTGGGAAAATTTCATCAGTTACCAAACTGGTCCCTTTTTATAAAATGCTCTTAAATCTTAATCTGAAATGTAACGTATTATATAAATCATGAGCACTCACTAAAAGACAAAATTGTGGGATTAAATAGTTGGGGGAGCCCAAAGGTCACCAAGGGGACAACCCAAAAGTTTTGTTGTTTTGTATAAATATAGGAGATTTAGATGGAATAAAGGACTTTTTCCTAGATAGATTTGTGAGATTATGTTGTAAGAAGAACTATTTCCTTTTGCAATAAGAATTACAAGTTTCCTATTGGAGAAATCTTGGTGGAAGATTTCAAATGTTGTGCTATGGATTTGTTGAATGTGAACTATTTCGTTTTCAGCTTGTGTACATTAACTATGAGATTGTTCTAACTCTTTGAACCTATGTTCTTGTTATGAAAGCACTCTAGTTTATTCCATGAAATTTCTACTGTGAGTAATGAAGGCTTTTCATAAACAATGAGCTATCTTGTTGTTCATATATCTATTAATGTTCATGTGTTTTGAAATAAGTAACAGCTATCTGTGATTTTTCTTAATGCATGTGCAGAAATAAATTATTCATTGATAAATGATAATATTGCTCCCTAGGGAAAGGTTAGATAGTTTTAGTTTCTTGTTGTGTGTGATTTAGATGCGAGAGAGTTGAGATGAGAGGCAAGAACCTGCGCATCACATTGTGACCGCTCCTCTTATTCTATATCAATCTTCATTCTTAGATAGGCACTTGCATATCATACTTAAACTAAAAAAAAACTAAAAATATACACGATGGACTGGGCCGTAACCGGTAAAACCTTGTATTTTGTTGCTTGACCTACGGTAGTCGGACCGTAAACTGGATGAATTCCCCATACCAAACAGTAATGGGCTAGCTGGGAACATTTACTGGGGAGAATCCCTAACTATTGTTACCTATGAATTTCCAGGAATCAACAGTATTTGGTGCTAGAAGGAGGGAAGCCAATGCATGGTTGGTCGAGGAAACCCATTTCCTCGAAACTATTCCATCGGTAACAGTTCTGAGAGAAATTTGTTTCCCAATCCAATTCTTGAAGAAAAGGGTAAAGAGAATCTGTATTCTGTCGATAACGAAGTAGTCAGTGATCTGAGAATATTTACTAGGGCATATGAGAAGAATATTGGAGGATTACCAATTATTCTTGTCTTACCCAGAAGAGAATATCGGAAGAAAGACTGCCCTATATTGGAAGATGCAGTGTTGTTTGTATATTTTGAAGAACTGGTAGAAACAGCCTTACAAGAAGCTATTCAACCTCTGAATCAGTTGGACCCAGATACACCTTACTGTTCGCCTCTTCATACCCATATTCATTCACCACCTCACTCTCCACTTAAAATCATGGCAAATGTAAACACAAATCAGCCACCCAACCCACCAAATCCACCACCTGCTTAGAGGGCTAGATCACCATTAAACCTAACACCTCCTTTGTATGACTTACCTCAGGCTTTTGAGAAAATGTTGCCTAAGTTTTACCCAAGTGAAAAGATTTTAGTAGATGATCATTTGCAAAGATTTTACTTGGCTATAGAAGGACTATGGGCTGGACAACATGAATATGTAGTCTGTAGATTGTTTCCTCATACCCTGAAAGGAGAAGCAACTTCACAGTATTTTGCTCTACCTGCAAATTCAATCACAGACTGGGACACATTTGAAACAATATTTAGAAGCAAATATGCAGTCCAGAAAACTCATGCAGCTCTAATGAAAGGGTTATGCACTTTAAAGAAAGAAAGAAAAGAAAAAGTGCATAGTTTCACTCAAAGGTTTGCTACTTATCTTTAAAAAAAATTGCAATTGATAAACCATCTGATAAATTTTTGATTGAATACTACACTTCATCTCTAGGGCCTGAATTGGCCATGTTTTCCAAGATGTCAGTCAATCCTACATTGTTAGAAACTTATGAAGAAGCTGAGAGAGTAGAAGCTAAAAACGAGAGCATAGAAGATTATCCTGAGCAGTTGGGAGAAAAACCTTTTGGAAAGAAAGCATTGTTACTGACTAAGCCTAAGGATGAGAAATCACATGACTTTGAACGAATGTTGAAAATGATGTGGAAGCTATCTAACAGAGTGATAGATTTGGAAAAAGAAAAAGAGGCTCATAAATCATACAAGCCTTACTATAAAGAGAGAGTAGACAACAATCAATCCAAACCTCCTCCACACAGTTCTGCATCAATGAATTTAACTGAGGTAGGTATGGATAATTTTTGCACCTTTCATCAGCAGCCTCATTCTGAGAAAAATTGTTCCCAATGGATAAATTTGATTACATTAGTAATAAATCAGCTATTGGACTCCAAACTAACAGAAGTTGATAATCAACCCACTGAAAAACAAGAAGAGGATGCTTTAGTTTTATGGCACTGTGTCTCACTTTTTGATACAAAAGAGGAAGGCTCACTGAAACAGGAAGAAACATCAGAAACAAATGTGACAACAAGAAGTCAAGGTTTGTTAAATAAAGACAATTCAATACTTCCAAAAATTAAGAGACTTCAAGAGAATATGAAGAAAATACAGAAGAACAACACAGATGATAAAATACCTGAATTTACCATTACCTGTCAAGATCTCAAGAAAGTCAACATGCCTGTTAAGCCTATTGAAGACAAAGTGGATAATGTCAAGGAAAGTCTCAAAGCACCTGAGATGGGGTACGATATTGTGGAGGACATTAAAAGGGATAAGGCAAATATTTCATTATTTGAAATGTGTAATGCACCTCAACAGAAAGAAAAATTGTTAAAAGCGCTCGAAGTACTAGACAAAGAGCTTCCCACTAACAACCAACCTGTAGAAGAAATTGTTGAAGCAAGTGTGGGAGGTAAGGCTAGGTTTAAAACCCCATCATTCCTTTTGACTTTTGATATTTTAAACCATAATGTGCACAATTGTTTAGTAGACTCAGGGTCAGCAGTCAATGTTATGCCATTGTCAATCTGCAAGAAGATCAATGGACAACCTAAACCAACTACCTGGCAGGTTACTCAGCTAGACGGACAAATGTGAAAATTTTTGGGGAAATGGAAGATGTTCTAATTCACTTATCTGCAAAAGAAAATATATGTCAGTACATTGATATTGTAGTAGTAGACATACCTAATGTTTATGTACATGTTTTGAATCAAGACTGGTCAGCAAGGCTAAATGGGTATTTTGCATCAAATTGGTCACATATGTGGTTGCCTCATAAGGGAAGTCCAAATCAGATAAAAATATTAAGAGAGCCCCACATGAAGCACAATATTACTCAATTGGAAGAAAAAAATGAACCAGTGAATTCTGTATTGGGAAATTATCTAATTGAGCTACAACCGGGAAACTACCAAGCAAAAGAAGCTAGAAATACACCAGACACCCAGCCCGATCTCCTTCAATTTTCATGGGATAATGAGATTGATTGTAAAATAGTAGATGTAGTTTTTGATAATGGGTAGGCCTTTTTCAATTTGCATTCAATCCTAGCCCCTCAACTTACAATTTGCTAGATTTACAGGGGTGGGCAGAGAACTGACCAGTTAGTGGTTTAGTCCTCAAACTTTATTTTTTCTTGGTTTTTATTTCTTGAGTATATTGTTCATAAATAAACTGATTTGGTTGTTTATTTTATATTTATTTTATTTTTGTTTGTTTTAGTTAGATTTTTATTGATTTCAATAAAAGAAGCAAACTTTTGGTTGTATGGAGAGCATCAGAATTCTGGATCCTTGGTCATAAGACTGTGTACTATTGATTTAATCTGAAAGAAATTCTTCTAGTTTAGAAGTTTTCCTAAATGGCTATGAACACATTGAAGTCCTACTTAATCCTTGTAAAATAACTCAGCATCAAAAGGTTTGGAATACTATTTCGAGGCTCCATCCATCACACATTTAAAAATGTCTTATGGCGTGACAGCAAAAGACCCATGGAAAGGAAGCAGAGTAAACAATATATTATATATAAATGATCCCATGCTAAGAATTAAAATCCAAAAGGAAAATAAGATTCAAAAATCTCCTAAGAAATCAATATGTATCAAAGTGAAGTACTGAACCAAATGAGTACAAAATTGACAAAGTTATTCTCCATCCGTGAGCTGAAAATTAAATACATCTCTCACACAAAAGGACACTATGGATAGAGGAGCCTAAATAAAATTTAGAAAGAAAGGCATGCAGGAGGACTCAAAAAGGACAAAAAGGTCCAAAAGCACAAAAAAGTGCAAAATGGCATGGGAATGAGGAACAAATGAATATTTCTATTTATCATATGTTATAATCCTGTGGTTTCCAAGCTAGAAGCTACCCAAAGATAGAGGTAAAAAATGAAACTCATATTCCTGGCCTCAAAAGAGTTATCTTGACTTTGAAATCTTGGGTTCCATTTTCCTAAATTGGACTATCATCAATGATTAAAAGTACATACATTTTCCATTTGGGAAATACATACATCTGGAAGAATTCAACATGTTGGTTTTATTGTCAAACAGTCTGTTACTTAAGGAAGAAATTGTCTAGAGATCTAAGTTCACCAGGTAGTCGCCAATTGTTGCAGTTGCAACTATTTTCCTGACATTTTTAAAAATTTGGACTCTCCTTTTAATTTTATCTTTCCTGTGAGTGTTTGGATTGCTGAACTTTGTTTTTTCCCTCTGCTACATTTTGGATTGTTTGAAGTTGAAATGAGGTCAAACTGTTTTTCTTCTTTTTGGAAAGTTGCTTTTTGTCAACCGATGCTTTTGACTGCGGAACTTGAAGTTCGATTTATGGATGATTTCCTTTATCGCTGTCAGAGGTTTGTTGAATATTGAGTAGGGGTTTTAGTTCTCTATGCCACCGATGTTTTAGAGATGAAACGAACTAATTTTACCACTGTATAACTTTAAAGTCTTTCAATCACTTAACGTTTTCGATAATTTTTTCCCTGTTTCGATGATTTTTTCCTGATCACTGTCGGAAGTCATTTGAACAACGAATCAGGGCATTAGTTCTGTATGCCGCTGATGGCTAGGCCTGTTTTTCACCTATGCACTTTTATCTCTTTTGTTTTATTTTACTGTCAGCATTTTTGTTTTATCACTGTCATAGTTTCCGTCTTCTAAGTCATCATCATTTCGGAGGGAAGATGGCAAACTTTTCGATGGATAGCTCTGATTTTCGCCGATGCCTTGGTTTTATTGAGCAACAGTTTACTTTGTGATGTTTTGTCTTCACTATCGGAACAGTTTTGATGATCAATCGGGGGGGATAGTCCTTTGCGTTGCCGGCATGGCGGAAACATTGAGCCTTTGGTCACCGATACATAGTCCTCAAAGTTTCTGATCATCAATGATTTTTGTTATTGCGGAACCCGTTGTCTATCCACTTTCTGCCATTGCAGTTTTCTAGTAAACTATCTCACTAATGATTAGTGGTTCTAAGCTCCAACCTTTATCGTTAGAGTTGCCGACCGTCGATGTTCTTATGTTGACTACGAAACCTTTAGTCTGTCTATCCCCTGTCGTTGCAGCTATGTAATGAATGGTTTGGCTAACGCTTTATGGTTAGTCCTTCCGCTTGCTGATGCCATTGTTTTTAGTGGGTAGAGGTTCCGATCTCCGATGAATGGACGGCAGTTTTTAGCGCTTTATTTCACCGACATTTTATTTTTCCCCAAAACCCTTAGTCTATATGGTTTCCATCATTGCGGTGTCTTAGTGAACTAGCCATCCGACGTATAGTTTTCTGTTCGCCGATGAGGAGTTTGGATTAGTATTTTTCCCGTCGATGGGGGTTTTTCTCGCCATTTTTGTGAGCCTTTAGCCTACTCCATGGGTGACGGAGGTTTCCAATTTTTTATCAAGTTAAGGATTTCGCGACGAGAACAAAGTACAGGGCCTCACATTTGATGATTAGTTTTATTGATAGTGTGATTTACTTTTTATTGAAAAGTTAGATAATTTTGAATGTAGACCGAATTAATGATGAATTTTTTCGTCTTAACTGCAAATCGATTAGGAGGATTTTTTCAGACCTAGTTTGATGATTTTTGCTACAAAGAAGACATATCTAAAGGACATAGTAGAAGGGAGTTGGTTGAAGAAAGGAAAAGTAAGAACCAGAGATGTTTCTCAAGAAAAGAGGAGCGTGAAGGTATGAGATAAACAGGATCTCAAAAAGACCAACGGATTACTAAACATAATCAATAGCAATAGAGGCCCAAGCTTGGAAAAATTTCATCAATTACCAAGATGGTCCCTTTTTATAAAGTGCTCTCAAATCTTAATCTGAAATGTAATGTATTGTATAAATCATGAGCACTCACTAAAAGAGAAAATTGTGGGGATTAAACGGTTGGGGAAGCCCAAAGGTCACCAGGGGGCCAGCCCAAAAGTTTTGTTGTTTTGTATAAATATAGGAGATTTAGATGTAATAAATGACTTTTCCCAGATAGATTTGTGAGATTATGTTGTAAGAAGAACTATTTCCTTTTGCAATAAGAATTACAAGTTTCCTGTTGGAGAAAGCTTGGTGGAAGATTTCAAATGTTGTGCTATGGATTTGTTGAATGTGAACTATTTCGTTTTCAGCTTGTGTCCATTAATTGTGAGAACGTTCTAACTCTTTGAACCTATGTTCTTGTTATAAATGCGCTCTAGTTTATTCCATGAAATTTCCACTATGATTAATGAAGTATTTTCATAAACAATGAGCTATCTTGTTGTTCATATATCTATTAATGTTTATGTGTTTTGAAATAAGTAACAGCTATTTGTGATTTTTCTTAATGCATGTGCAAAAATACATTACTCATTTATAAATGATAATCTTGCTCCCTAGGGATAGGTTAGATACTTAGTTTTAGTTTCTTGTTGTGTGTGATTTAGATGCGAGAGAGTTAAGACGAGAGGTAAGAACCTACGCATCACATTCTGACCACTCCTCATATTCTCTATCAATATGCATTCTTAGATAGGAACTTGCATATCATACTTAAATTCAAAAAACTAAAAATATACATTGTGGACCGGGCCGTAACCGATAAAACCTTGTATTTTGTTACTTGACCTATAGTAGACAGACTGTAAACCGGACGGATTCCCCATACCAAACCGTAACGGGCTAGTTACAAGCGTTTACTGGGGAGAATCCCTAACTGTTGTTACCTACGAATTTCTAGGCATCAACACATGTGTATATCTTGCTTCTCATGAAACATCATATAAATGGCCCCTTCATTGAATCAAGATTTCCATTCACATCCTTAGTTGCTAGAAGTGAAGTAAGGTAGGCTAGTTTCAACTCTCTACAAACTCATCCACTGAAATAGTAGATGCATTGTATCCATTGTTGTCTACTCCAACAAGAATGTACTAGTTTTCCTCATCCAAAGAAGTGAATTTATTCCACAAAGGAAAGATGAGTTCTTCCTTGTGTAAGGAAAATACTTCAACATGATGTATATCAATATCCTCATGGAAAATTTCTTGTGCAATTGTCTTCCACCTAACATGAGAAGAATTATTTATTCATGGTATCTCCATTTGTGCCATGTAATTTTCCACCCAATCGATATGTGGATGAATGGAATCAAATGGAAACGAAATGTGCATAGGTTGTTTCTAATCTAACTAGGCATTGTGAGATATATCAATGCAATCATAATATGTTCTCTCACCTCATAGTGTCATCAGCTCAGCAATGTGTTTTTTCATAAATGGAAATATATCTCTACTACTTGATCCTAAGGAAATGATCTCAAGATGTTTGTTGCTAGGTCCAAGTGTAGTGAATTTAAGCATATCCTCCACAAGTGATCCTTACTCACATAGAGAAATATTATGATCCTCTTAGTGTGAAACAAGTGCTCTGTAACCAATTCACATATCACTTCTACCATGAAGTACTTGCATCATTAAACACACCTCATACTCACCTTGTGCATGAAGCTCCTCCAATGCAACGTGTGTGCAACCAATGGCACACTCATCACATCACTAGTGGTCTTGGGAGAGGAAAAATAATCTCCCAAATCCATATGAATTTTATCTCCTTTTATTATTGATTTTTCTTTAGCAAATTTGAGACCTGTCTCTCTATCCAAAAACAACTGTAAGTAATCGTCTTTGAGTCCTTCCAACTCTCTTATAATGATGCAAAATTTAGAGATAGAGACTCTATAAATAATATTACCATGTATCCCATCCATATGTACTCTCTCAATGATATCCTCCATGAATCTATGTGCACCATTAGTTCTAGATAATATTTATATTATCCTTTCTTCACTAACTAGGAATAGGCTCTCCAAGTCACTCTATGTCTAATTGACTGTACAATGTGTGTTGTCACATGTGATATCATCCATCCAATGAGAATCATGTTTAATCCCATATAACAATCCAACATACCCCACACCATAAATTGGAGTCTCATCATCAATAGACTCCATCATTCCAATCTTCTCTTCGGGAGTGACTACTATCCCATAATGAGACTCAATGTTAAGAGAATCCACTATGACAAACCAAACTTCTCCACAAAAGTGGTGTAACCTCATTATGACACAAAGGAATATTGTAATATGAAATGTGATCATATGTTTTTATCATGTATTACCCTATCTAATCAACTTCATAATGAACCTCAAGTGGTGATTTGGAATTTTAGCCGTGTTCTACTTCTCATGCTGCAAGTTCCTTTTCTTCTTTTTTATGGGAACACTCTCTTGTGGAAAATTTCTCCCAAATAATCTCTATGTCACCATCATAGAGGATTTCACACCCACTAGTGAAGTACACTATTTACACACCATCTCTCTTATGTTTTTCCCCTAAATAACTAATAGAAGGCTCAGTGTATGATTCTTCTAGCTCTAAGTTTGTGTGTTCTTCCTCTATTTGTCAATATTCTTGCAACAGCTTGTGCTCCTTCTTAGCTGCCTCTTCTTCTTTCAATTTTTTTATACTCTTAAATGATTCCTCATATACATACTTGGGCCAAAATCCATATCTGAGATAGATATAATCCTTGAAGTTCATGAATACACAAATATCCTCACCCAATGTTAGGTACTCCTGTAGGAGGGTGCATGTTTCCACATACTTATATCACCTTTTCCCAAATATTTCTTAACCATTGGAGTATATAAACTTATTGTTGATGTATTTGTAACTTCAGAATGTATTCACTTGTATATTTTATGTATTTTACCCTGATGTTTATTCCGGGAAGTATCTGTAATGTAATTGAGTCATGTCATGCCCCGATGTTCCCATCGGAAGATTCAATAATATAAACAAGTCTTGTCAAGTCATTGTGGTAACCCTCCTATTGTCCAAGGGTTAAATTCCCTGCAGTTGTGGATCCCTCGGGTTATTAGACTCTCCTAGAGAAGTCAACCCTAGTGAGTTATTGTCAAGTCGGTAATTAGTATAAATAGAGAGTGAGCCTCTCTATTTAACACACTCACTCACACTCAGTTGTAACGCATAACTGAGAGAGAATAAGTTGTTGGGACAAGAGAGAGAGAGAGAGACTACTGTTGTCGGGAGATCATCTTACTGGTTTTGGGGTTTTGCTTTTGGTGTTGATTCTATCTCTGAGGAAGTTGCGGGGTTTTCTCCTTTATGGTTTCCCCAAGGAAAAAACTTTGTGTTCATTATCTCTTATGTTTGATTTTTGTGCTTGTTAATCTCTCAGTTAAAGATACTAAGATAATGCTAGCTTTAATGTTAAAAATCTAACATGGTATCAGAGCTAACCTAAGAAGAAGACACTATGCAGCTGCGGAAACTAGGGATTCCTATTTTTTGGATCTCGCTCCATATATTTTCAAAAAAATACGGTTGGGTTGACTCTCCTCTCCAGGGCGCATCTTTTTGTTGAAGCAGAATTTGATTTTGAGCATTTTCAGTTTTTGACCCAACACTGCTGCCGAAAATTAGGGATTTCCATAGAAGTGGAATTTTTGAGTGAGCCCAAGGCTGGATTTATCTCCTCCTCAAAATCAAATTTTAAAGATCAAGATCAAAGTTTTTGGTTGGACAGAACTTCAGGAAAATCAAACCCTAATATGCTCGTGAACCAGCACTACAGAAATTCAACTCCAAATCTAGTTCTGAAATCTTAACCTGGTAAGATCTAAAACTTTTGTATTTCCATTTGAGGTTCTCAGTTAAGATGTCTCGTCATACCAAGCTTGATGAAAATCTTGAGGGAGATGATAACTTCCAAGCCTGGAAGTATAGGATCTCCATGGTCCTAGAAGAAAATGAGTTGGACTCTTACATTAATGAAGAGATTCGAGTTCTAGAGAGAGATGAGGCTAATGCCTTACACAAAAAGAAATTGGTCATGGCTAAGAGGATTATTGTTGATTCAATCAAGGATCACCTCATACCACAGGTGTCCTCCTTAAAGACACCTAAAGCTATGTTTGATGCCCTGACCAAACTATTTGAAGGAAAGAACATAAATCAGAAGATGACTCTGAGAAACCAATTGAAGAATGTAAATATCCAGAATGCAGAAACCATCCAGTCTTATTTTTCAAGAGTCTCTCATATCAAGAAACAGGTGAAAGCAGTATATGAAGAAGTGGAGAATGAAGAAATTGTTATGACCACATTGAATGGCCTCCCTAGATCATGGGATTATTTTATTTAATGAATCTGTGCCAGAAAGAAGTTAGTCATTTTCAGTAGACTATGGGAGGAATGCTCACAAGAAGAAGCTCGAAAAGAAAAGATGGGAAGTGAAGATCAAGCTCTCACAGTACAATCCAAGAAAACCAGAACAAGCCATCACAGAGGTAAGCACTCTCACTAGATGAGTAGCTTTAGAAATCCTAGAGATATGTCTAAGTACATTTTCTATACATGTGATGAAAGAGGACACTTTGCAAGATATTTTCCTAGAAACAAAAATAGCTCTCACAAGAAGAAGGGAAACAAGAGAAGACATCATGGTCATGCTGCAGAGGATGATGAACCTTCCACAAAGAGAACCAGACAAGATAGTGATGATTCTTCAAGTGATGAAGAATATGTTCTGATTTCTTCTCTCACAGGAACAATCACACATGGAAGAAATGATTGGATTATAGACAGTGGTGCTTCCAAACATATGATAGGATTCAAGGAATCCCTTGTGAAACTATCTGAACATGAATCACCTCATAAGGTGAAACATGGATATGACTACCATTATCCAATAAAAGGTATTGGTGAATCCTCATATAAAATAGACTCTGGAAAGTCTATAAAGATGAAAGATGTATTGTTTGTACCAGAACTAAAGAAGAACCTCCTCTCCATATCTGCATTGGATGCAAAAGGAATGAGGGTTGCATTTGTAGATGGCTAAGTTATCATGTGGCCAAAGGGAAAGACTATTGACGATGCAGTAGTCATTGGGGAACAAGAAGGAGGTCTATACAAATTGAAGGGCCGACCAGAACAAGCTTTGGTTCATGACTCAGTAGAACCAAATGAACTTTTTCATAGAAGGCTTGTACATGTGCATTACAGAGCACTGCCACTTGCAAGCAAAGCTGTTGAAGGTATTTCAGAAATACAGACAAAACATGATGGTGTCTGCAAAGGATGTGCAAAGTGGAAGAAAACAAAGAATACATTTCCAAGTAGCGAGAGAAAAGCAAAAGGAATATTGGAAATCATCCACTCCGATGTATACGGTCCAATGTCATCTAGTTCATTAAGCGGGTATGCATACTATGTTTCCTTTATTGATGATTTTTCTAGGAAGACATGGATATACTTTATGAAGAACAAAGATGAAGTATTCAGCAAGTTCAAGGAATTAAAATCCTTGATCGAGAATCACACAGAAAAGAAGATCAAGACCTTTCAATCAGATAATGGCAAAGAATTCACATCAAATGAATTCAAATATTTAGCAAAGACTCAGGGATTAAGAGGGAGTTACCCACTCCATATAATCCACAACATAATGGGGTTGTAGAAAGGAATAATAGAATGATCATGGAAGCTATAAGGGCCATGCTTCATGATCAAGATCTTCCCATGCATCTATGGGCAGAAGCTACTAGAACAGCGGTGTATGTACAAAACCGTACTACACACATATTACTCGAGAACAAGACACCTAAAGAAGTATTTTTCGGTAAGAAACCAAAAGTCAGCCATCTCATAATATTTGGTTGTCCTGTATACATACACATTCCAAAAGAAAAGAGGATGAAGTTAGATCCTTCAGGAAAGAAGGGTATATTTGTGGGATACTCTGAAAGTTTGAAGGCTTACAGAATATACTTCCTAGGATTCAAGAAGATCGACATCAGGAGGGATGTAACATTTGACAAAGATTTAGCTTACATCAAATCCAAAAAGAGATCTAATGAAGAACCTGAAGAAATAGAAGTACCCAGAATTCATGATACAACCATGAACAAAGAAATTTAAGAAGAAGATTGAGAATTAGAATAAACTCAAGAACCTGTGGATCCACCTCAGGAGAAGAATCCTCACAATAGGAAACCTACTTGGGTACGAGAAGTTATCCAAGGTGCAGAAATATATGGGGCTTCAAAAGAATCACACAGAGGAAGAAAGAGAACTAGGTCCTGCTCGGGTTATGTAGCCCTGCTATGTGACATTATTGATAAAGAACCTTCTAACTATGAATAAATGGCAGAAAGAAAAGAATGGAAGAATGCTATGATCAAGGAGTATCAATTGATCATGAAGAATCATGTTTGGGATGTTGTTCCAAGACCAGAAGGGAAGTGTGTTGTAACTTCCAAATGGATCTACAAGATCAAGCTTGCCACAGATGGAAGTATAGAGAAATATAAAGCAAGATTCGTGGCTCGTCGCTTCTCCCAAAAAGAAGGAATAGACTATGAAGAAACTTTTTCACCCATAGCTAGATACACTTCCATCATATCAGCACTTGCTCTGGATACAGTAACGAAGTGGAAGATACACCAGATGGATGTCAAGACTACCTTCTTGAATGGTGTTGTGGAAGAGGAATTGTATGTGAAGCAGCCACTCGGTTTTGAGACATATGATAGGGGGTATTATGTGTGTAGTCTGAAGAAATCCCTATATGGTTTGAAATAGGCACCCAGGACATGGTACAGTAGAATTGATAGCTTCCTATCCAGTTTGGGCTTTACCAAGGGTAAAGCTGATTCCAACCTTTACTACAAGGTTGAAGAAGGGAACCCAGTGATACTCCTGCTATAAGTAGATGATGTGTTTGTAATAGGTATGGATGGTTTGATTGCTGATATGAAGAGGAAGCTTTTTGCTGAGTTTGAAATGAAAGACTTGGGTATGATGCACTATTTTATAGGCATGGAGGTGTGGTAGAATGTGGATGGAGTCTTCCTCGGACAAGGGAAGTATGCAGTAGAGATCCTGAAGAGGTTTGGGATGATGGACTACAAGGCAATAACCACACCTATGGCATCGAACCTGAAGCCATTGAGTGATGCTTCATCAGAAGTGGTTGATGCCACAATGTATCATTAGATGATTGGTTCCTTGATGTACCTAACAAATATGAGACCAGATATTTGCTTTGCTATGAACACCTTGAGCCAATTCCTGACATATCCGAGACATGTTCACTTGATTGCTGCAAAGCATATTCTGAGGTACCTAAAGGGTACAGTTGATTATGGGCTCAAGTATGAGGCAGATCAAAAGATTAACATAGAAGGCTATGTTGATTCAGATTGGGCAGGCAATGGAATTGATAGAAAGAGCACTTCATGATGTTGCTTCAGCTTGGGATGAGGTGTGATCTCCTTGTTTAGCAATAATTAGTCCTGTGTGGCACTGAGTATAGCCGAAGCAGAGTATGTCGCAGCTTGTTTAGCTAGTTACGAGGTAGTATGGCTAAGGAAGCTACTGTTTGATTTATTTGATCCCTAGTTGGATGCTACTTGTATATATTGTGACAACTAGAGTTGTCTGAAGTTGTCTGAGAACCTGGTATTCCATGACAATTCAAAGCATATCGATATCAAATATCACTATATCAGGGATGGTGAAGAGAGGAGCAGTGAAGCTCCAGTATGTTGCGACGGATGAACAGATAACTGATGTGTTGATGAAGCCATTAGCCAGAGTGAAGTTTTAGTACTTTAGGGAGAAGCTTGGTGTTCTCTATATCAAGGTTCCCTCCAAGGGGAAGTGATGAGTCCATGAGCCATTCTAACATGGTGAGAGGATTGGTTCCTTCCATGGTCAGATGTAAGGGCTGAGCCATTCTGACATGGTGAGAGGATTGACTCCTTCCATGTCAGATGTGAGTGCTGAGCCATTCTGGCGTGATGTGTTTACACGTGGTCAGATATAAGTGTTGAATGCCATTCTCTGGGAGAATGGAGGCACCTGGTCAGTTACCAGGAATACTCAGTTTGGGATGTGTTTACACATGGTCAGATATAAGTGTTGAATTCCATTCTCTAGGAGAATGGAGGCACCTAGTCAGTTACCAGGAATACTTAGTCTGGGACTGCGAGCCATTCTGATGCAGTGTGTTCTCACATGGTCGGATATAAGTGCAGAGCCATTCTGGCATGATGTGTTTATACATAGTCAGATATAAGTGTTGAGTTCCATTCTCTAAGAGAATGGAGGCACCTGGTCAGTTACCAGGAATACTCGGACTGGGACTAAGAGCCATTCTGATGTAGTATGTTCTCACATGGTCAGATATAAGTGCAGATCCATTCTGATGCAGTGTGTTCTCACGTGGTCAGATATAAGTGCAGAGCCATTCCAATGCAGTGTGTTCTCACATGGTCGGATATAAGTGTAGAGCCATTCTGGCGCGATGTGTTTACACATGGGCAAATATGAGTGCTTGGCCTTTCTGACAAGATGAGTTCAGATGTGAGTGTTAGGTGTGCCTTTCTAACATGATTGGTCAGATGTAATTCCTGGGTGGGCCATTCTGACTTAGGGTCAGATAAAGGCACTGAAGAAGACCTACATGGAGGCTAGGCCTACAACCAGCATGAAAAAGGGATGGCTCTGTAGAACTTCCTGTGATGAGAAGAATCATGAGATAGCACCTGTGATGATGATCCATATCAAGTGATGATCCATACTTGATGATGATCAGATCAAGTGATGATCCAAACTTTATGATGATCTAGTGATGATGATCCATATCAAGTGATGATCCAGACTTGATGATGATCGAGTGACGATGATCCAAACTTGATGATGATCCAGTGATGATGATCTAGATCAAGTGATGATCCAGAATTGATGATGATCTAGTGACGATGATCCAGTAGTGATGATGATCTAGATCGAGTGATGATCCATATCTAGTGATGAAGATGACTTGAAGATGAAGATAACTTGAAGATGACAATGTCTTGAAGATGAAGATAAACTGAAGATGAAGATTACTTGAAGATGAAGATAACTTGAAGATAAAGATATCTTGAAAGAGTAATATGATTTGAAGATGAAGATGACGAGAACTCGATGATGATCCAGAGAAGAATACTTGTGCTGATAAATTGTGTCAAGAAAATACCTTCCTAGTTAAGAGGGTGTGTTGATCTATTTGTAACTTTGAAATGTATTCACTTGTATATTTTATGTATTGTACCCATATGTTTATTCTGGGAAGTATCTGTAATGAAATTGAGTCATGTCATGCCTCGATGTTCCCATCGGGAGATTCAATAATGTAAACAAGTCATGTCAAGTCATTGTGGGTAACCCTCCTATTGTTCAAGGGTTAAAGTCCCCGCAGTTGTGGGGCCCTAGGGTTATTAGACTCTCCTAGAGAAGTCGTCCCTATTGAGTTATTTTCAAGTTGAGAATTAGTAGAAATAAAGAGTGAGCCTCTCTATTTAACACACACTCACTCACACTCAGTTTCAGTGCATGACTAAGAGAGAAGAAGCTACTGGGACAAGAGAGATAGAGACTACTGCTGTCGGGAGATCATCTTACTGTTTTTGGGGTTTTGCTTTTGGTTCTAATTCTATCTCTAAGGAATTTGTGGGGTTTTCTCCTTTATGTTTTCCCCAAGGAAAAACTTTTTGTTCATTTTCTCTTATGTTTGATTGTTGTGCTTGTTATTCTCTCAGTTAAAGATCCTAAGATAATGCTAGCTTTAATGTTAAAAATCTAACACTTATGTATTTTATGTATGTAATATCACAAGTTAAATCATACTCATGCAAAATAAACAATCCTCTATCTCTTTAAATAAATTCCTTCTCTTCATACTTCTCTCAATATTCATCACCCACTATTAGGAGCCTCATAGCTGCAAACTCGAAGATGTGATATACAATCTTTCTTCAAGTGAGATTTTATGGCCCAAAAATGTAGAGGACCATGCTACAATACCACTGTAATATCCCAAATATTAAAATAATATATATTTGGTAATATTAACTCAACTTCTAACTCAACAAATCGAAATTCCTCAAGACTAGGTGTTTTTGCTCCAAAATAGTCACAGGGAGACCCACTTTGAATACGATTTAGATAGTGCAGCATGTGAGGAATGTTTTGGGACACATATTTATGGATATTTTCAAGTATGATATAAATGGCTGGATATCATAATTATGCATGTATTATTTGGTAATTTTCACAAACAAATTGTGTGCAACCTTAGCGCCTACACTTTAACTAGCTAGAAATTGGCAAATTGGCACTAGTCTTCTTTCAACTTGATTCAAACACCTATAAACCTATACAAGTTATTCAAGGAGGTATTTTAGGGTATTTTAAAAAATTAGGAACCCTACATCATCCTTATATAGATTCCCAACTTCGAGAGTTGCACATTCGCTATGTACATCATGCCTAGGTAGACTCATTTGGATAAACAAAAGGCTTCAAGGAAATGACCCAATGACTTCTGTGGAAACCCAATGAATTTGTGTGAATATTTGGAAGAGGATAGTATGAAACTACCCATCCTTATTTGGAAACCACTAAATCAATATGTTAAATATTTGGCTGCAAAATAGGAAGATATGGAGAAAGTATGAATCTGGGACAACTAAACTAGGCAATTGCCAATTCGTCTCAAATGGCACCTAGGGATCACGATTTTATTTTTTGTCCCTTGGTGTTGGTATGATTTTGTATTACATTTTTTCACCGACTTACATGTCATGATTTTTATGTACAAAGTTGAGTTATTGTAGCCAAAAATTAAAAGTAGTCATTTTTACCAGTGAATTGAACATAGGAGGGAAAATACATTGAAGAAAGACATAAATTGCATAATAGGAAGAATGCATTACTTTAGTAATATGTATAGGACTTCATTTACATAAGAGATATGAAAATACAAATGCAAATATTCATACATGAACCATCATCCATCAAGAACATCACCACTACAAACAGAATTGCAAAAACAATACTGAAGTTGGATCCTGTCTAATGTGGAAAGGCCAACATAAATAATTGGAATTTAAATGAATAGGAACAACAATAGAATATATATTGAAGAACTGATAAAGATAGTATATGTCTCCTTACTTGATCACCAACTACATATAAACTGGCTATTGTTTTACAGAGGGGCACTTCTCTGAACTATTTGCAAGGGGCACATCTCCCAAACAAAGAAAAGCCCAAAGCTCTTCAATACAAATGAAAAAATAGAAAAAGATGTGTAATGGGGAACTCATGCCTCTTTTGTAACTCTTCAATTACATTTTCCCTCCTTTTATATTTTTCTCATGAAAATATTAATAAAATAATAATTAATATTATTTTCACTAGAGAATAGAAGTTGGCCCTCTTTTATAATTCGAAATTAGGAAAAGATTTCTTAGATTCCTGCCTGATTTCTTAATAGATACTAATCCTTTATGGACATTATTTAGTAAATTATAAAACCTGTTGCTTTCTTTTCTTTCCTTAATGCTTTCTTACTTTTTATGTGGTTCATTTCCACTTACTTGGCTCATAATAAGCTACTGAAATAATTTCCACGTTCACACTACTAGGGAGTTTCATTCCCTTTGAATTTTCCACTCAAATGCACTCAAACACATTGATGCATTGTATTCTATACTCATCAGTGTAGGGTAAAATTTCAAAAAACAATAGCGGGATGGAAGCTACTTTTATATTGTTATATTCATGATTAATGGGGTGTTGTCTTAAAAATGCACAAATTCGTCCAATCATTTAGAGCAACAAAGTAGGATAAACAAAAATACTCAGATGGAAAAAAAACATAATTTTATATTTGTGCGTGATGCATTTATAAATAAAAAATGAATAAGTTCTTCTTTAATGGAGAGCAATGGATTAAGGTAAAAGACAAAACCATGGATATTCCATTTAAACATATTCCATGAAAATTCAAATTAAACACATTATGACATGGTTTTGGTAGACAATAAACCATAGAATAGAGGAAGGTGTCTTCTGTCATCCATCCATGTAATAAAATATGTCATCAATTACAAGGAAAACACAAAAATGAGAACACATGGTGAATACAGGGTATGATGGTGGTTTACATGCAATTAAATATGAAATTGCATCACTCAAGTCAACAAGTTTACTGGAGCAACCAACACTAGTAAAACTGGTATTTAGAGGGAATGTAGAGTGTTATGGGTTGATTGCCTCATATTCCCCATTGGTATCTTCGTGATCCCAATTAGGCCTTCTCTAACAATATATGAATTGGGTGAGAATCTATAGAGGCTTTGGTAAGATTTGTGTCACTAATAATCATGATTATTAAAAATGTAAATGTGAGAATCAACTATAACATTTGGTATCCTTAGAACACTTATTATATTGAACAAGGATCTACAATGGTGATTGTGAAGGGATACAAAGAAATATAGTATGACACATAATCTTGCATCCGCAATCCATGGCATATCTAAATCTAGATTATTCCACTCCAAAGTCCTTACATGAATTTTGCATCAATCAGAAGCAGATTTTATAGATGTCATAGATACTTCCCCCGTGGAATAGAATAAATATGTTGATCATCACAACAGTTGAATTTGAACGGAATACAAAATTAGGATTACCTTCCTACATGTGTTGCATTACCAGTGGCCCCAAACATGAAAATTGTTGGATTTACACCATGATCATATAAATAAGTAATGAGCATATATAAAAGCTTCTTGCAATTTGTGAAACAATTCAGAGACATGGCCATAGAAGTACCTCAATTGTTGCTTCATTCACCTATTAAAACATTTATAATCATAGTTAGTTCTAATATGGAAATCTAGATGATTCATGGAATTATTTAATGGGCCTAAAGTTTTGATATGGCTAAATTGTTTTTATAGTGCAATAGTTATCGATAATATTTGTAAATAATGTAGTCATAAGAGCCTCTCTAGAATTTAAAAAGTGTTTTTTATATTATGTTTTTCTAGATTTGTAGAATGTGTCCACCCATATAGATAGCATCCATAATCTATCCCAAACTTGTTCACACTAGACTTGTCAATTGTTCACCTATAATTGAATAGTTGGTGTAATTATGCGCACTTCCTAAACATGCACATCTTCTTCGTCACTCGAAGATACATATCTTATGAATTCATTTTATCCTTTTGAATTAATTAAATTCTACAAAAATTCTTATAAGTGCAATAAAATACAAGGCGCCCATCCATTGCCTCAAGTGATATTATGGATAAGGCTACAACATTGAGATAGAAAGAGAAGATATAAAATTAAATATTGTTGAGAAAGAAAGACAATGATCTTTTATTTTTTTTGGAAAATATTCATGGATTGTTGTGAACAAGGTTTGGGTTATAGCGGTTGCTTTCAGAAATGAAAATTTATTAAGAGAGTGTGCCTTGTTGAAAACAATACCAAGAGTGCATTGGTTTATGCATGGTACTTGGAGTGAAAATTACCAGGAGAATTGAAACAAATATGCCACCCAAGAGGAAAAATCATAGAATTCTTGAAGCTAGATTAGATATAAAAGATGAGAACTAAGATAAATCAAAATTCAACAAAAGGGAAAAAGGGAATAGTTAGAAGCCAAATTTGTTAGCATTGCTTGAGATAATAAAGAACCAACTATAATTTATAGAAAAAACACAAAAACTAGGAGAATGACCCCATACCACAATTGACTAAAATTTTCAAACACAAAGGTAATAATATAATAGAACTATCTTGTTTGCATAGTATTTTAAAGGTTAACGTATTAATTCATTGGATTGGTGAATTATAAAGGCTCATTGATTTTGAGAAAATAAAGGATCGTATAGAAGAAAGTTTCATTTTGAAAAAGTGAAATGACATGCTACTTTGTGATTGATCATGTTAAAAAATATAGAGTGAGAAAACACTAGAAGTATTTTAAGACTTGGAGAAGATGGTAAGAAATATAAAGGAGAATTTTTTACTTACATAGTATTAATAGGCTTTTTTTTCCACGAGTTTGGAATTTGAGGTATAGAGATATAAAATATTAGATAATATATTGAAGAATTCTATATCTTAAGAATTTTCTATGGGTCCAATGAACATAAATATTTGAGAGTACAAGGTATGTAAATGGTTTGAAATTTAAGATTCAAAATGAACTTAGCACTTAGTACTTTCATTCTGTATAAGAAGCATTTCATCTTTATTTAAAGGCTAAAGAGAAATTGGATTGGAAAAAATAGAATATTCAAGAAGAGTAAACTTTGGAAATGTTCAAATAAATGAAATAGATAAAGATGAAGCAAGTAGAATACCTAGTTTTAGAAAAAGTACAAATGATTGTAGAGGTAGAGGAGGAGGGTATAACATCACCTATTACTAGTATGGTATAAAAATGATGGTAGAGGAAAAAGAGGTATATATATCATCACATCTTACTGGTATGGTATACAAGGGAACAAGAATGTTAGATGTCTAGGAAATTTGAAAGATGGTGAAAGGAATGACTAAAGAGATGTGTAGGTTAGCTAGAAAGAGAACTCAATTGTTGGTGATAATATTTCAAAGATTCATCATGAGCAACGATATAACCTTGTATTTTTAATAGTAATGCACAAGGTAGAGAAGAAGATTGTCGAGAAATCTTACTCAAGGAAAAATGTTGTCGAGACAAAGTGAAAAAACAATAATAAGTATTGTAACTTGATTATTAAAGCTAGAAGCACCAAAAACTTAGTTTCAATAGAAGCTAAAGAGAAATTGAAGTTAAAATGCACTTTCTATCTTAGTCCTTATAGGTTTTCATGGTTAAAGAGAGGCCATCATTTCATAACAATGTCTATTGAATTTTCAATTAGAAGATTATGAAGGCAAGGTGAGGTGCTTTGTGATGTTATGGACGTTTGTCATGTTCTTTTTGTATACTTTGGATGTATACTATTAGAACTATTTTGGTTAACATTTGGGATGAAAAAGATTGAGGTGAAATAAGGGTGTTGTATGTGAAAATTTTGACAATATGGACAAGGCGTGATGAAATAAGTGCTAAATTGGAAACCAAGGTTTTTATCTTCTCGTAAAACCATATGCTAAAGATTGTAAGAGGATAAAAATAAAGAAATAAATGCTTATGGTATGTAGTGCAGGTTTCAATGGTCTTGATTTTCGGCTGGGAATATCTACAATAGGTAGTGGACCCATTGCTTAAAGTTGCTAGGTGAAAGTAAATTTGGTGATGAGCAAAAAAGCTTACGACCCATTCAAATCAAAGATGGAGGTAAAAGGATGATAAGATTGACGACGTATATGAAATATGTTGTGAGAATATGCGTGGAAAAATATGAATTGAGAATGGGAGAAAAGCTTAAAACATAACTTAAATTGACGGTTGAGATGAAAGATAGACACAATCAATGGAGAAGATGGGTTTTGATTGAAGAACATGCACGACCAATAATAAATTGAGGAACAATGAAACTAATAAATACCATTCTTGATCAACAATCAATATAACATATGGATGAGATCGATGGTTGTTAGGTGATCCGCCAAGAGAAGTTGCACACTAATTTGAAAATGAAAGGATGGAAGAAATAAAGGTGATGGGTAAAGGGTAAAGGAAATCGACGTTGGGCGATGAAGATCAAATAAATATAAAGTGGATAAGTGATTCGGTGAGGAAATTTGTATGATAGATACCCAGGGTGTTATGTAGCGGAATAAAAAAGTGAAAGTTAAAGGAGTGGTTAAGATCAACAGTTAAAAGGAGAGACATATTCAATCTATGGTCAAAAAGAGATCCTCTCTCAGGACATGTGTGGAGGTTAAAGAACATTTCCCCATTGGAAAATATATTTCCTTCCACGTGGCTGAAAGAGAACGGTTCAGCTAGAAGGAAGTGGTAGGAGATAACTACTTTCCTCGATTCTGAAGCCACCCTTTTGAGAATATTTTAAAAGGAAGGAGGATGTGTTCAAGAATTATTTGTTATCTGGTATATTGGGAGAAGAAAGAATTTTCTGCATGGATGAATCCAAGTCATACAACCATCTTTTGAGCCGTCAATTTTCTAGGTAGGCCATGTTTTCACCCGCCTAGTAATATTTAAAATGGATAGCAGATGTGAAATTGAGATGCAAGATTTAGAATCCTAGAATTTGGATGAAGTTTTTGAAGATATATATGGTGGAATATTTGACAGTTTTCTACCTTTTGATTCCATCCTCCAGTTGGAAACCAAGATAGAAGCTTTCAAAGACCAATGCATTAACTACATGATGTATTCCAGACCCATTTTTACCATTTCTACCAAGGAAAAACCCTAAATTTCCCATATTTTATTGACTGGTGTGCATCAAATTACTCCTCTGAGAGCGTAATTATGGATTCCGTTAAAACCAAAATCCTATGCCATGTAAATTCCCTTGTTTTCATATATTCTCTTAAGGTATCACCTTCATTATCCTAGAGTCGAGAGCAAATTGTAGAAGAAGAACTAATTCAATCATTCAGCATGCAACCATTGAAGAGAATCAACCCTTTTTCTCCAGATGATTTAGAACTCATGTATCCCTTCCTAACCAGCCTTTTCCTCTGGATGTAAACTTATTTAATGAAGAGTCAAAACTTGTTATTTCAATGATAAGTCAACTTTTAGGTCTAGATATAGAAAGGTTTGTCCCTACATTATTAAAGAGTACGTTATTAAAAATCAGTGTGATTTTTTACATTCTCACATCATTGCTTATGTTCCTAGCGATGTGGTGAAAACAAATTATGACTTAGCATAATCCAGAAGGGAAAAGAGCGAAATGTATAGAAGTCTTGTTGGAGTATGATTTAGAAATCAGGCCTACAAAGTTGGTGAAAGGATGGGGATTAGCTAAGTTGATCACTTATTCAAAATGTGAATCTTTGCAATTGAATTTTGTGTCTAATTCTTCAAATAAATTGGATTCAAGATGACAGGTGTTCATAGACTTTACTTGATCTCCTTGTTATAGTAACATTGTTTATGTTTTGAAAAATTTACAAGCACCCGTAGGATTAAGTAAACCCAGAGCCATGTGAGTGAAGCTAAAGGCAGCAAAAATTTTCATTATGAACCAATATTTATATTGGAAAGACCCAGGGGGAATCTTCATGAATTATTTATTGGAGAATGAAACCAAGCATACCAACCAGGGAGTGTGTGGAGGACATCACTCTTGGAAAGTGACTGTTAATAAAATACAGAGAGCTTGTATTTATTGGCCTACAATGTTTTCGGATGTTTATAAAGAGGTCACAATCTGCCATGAGTGTCAATTATTTGATGGGAAGAGGAGGCTAATACCATTACCACTCAATCCTATTTCAGTAGAAGCACCATTTCAATAGTGGGGCTTGGATTTCATTGGTGAGATAACCCCAAATTATTTTAATCAGCATAGATGGATTTTGACTGCAACTAACTACATTACCAAATGGATTTAGACCATACCTACTACAGGGGATACTGATGTTGTTATTATTGATTTTTTGGAAAACAATATTTTTTCAAGGTTTGGATGTCTCGAGAAATTTGTGACTGATAATGCACAAGCTTTCAATTCTAAGAAAATGATCATTTTTTGTCACAAGTACCATATTATATTAAATCATTCCACTGCGTATTATCCACAAGGGAAACAACTTGTTGAATCCTCAAATAAAAGTTTAGTAAGAATAATAAATAAGTTATTGGAGGACAACAAAAGACCCTAGCACAGAAAATTTAAGTATGCTTTATGGGTAGATAGAATAAATACTGGAAGAGCTATTGGGATGTCACCTTTTCAGTTGGTATATGGAGAAGAGGTGGTATTTCCAATGTCTTCAGGTTTTCTTGTAATGAAGATGCTATAGGAGCAGGAGGAAGATCCTAATCATATGCAAAGGAGAATAAATCAGATCATTGAATTGAATGAGGTAAGAGAAAATGGTTTTGACAAAGTGCAGTTACATCAGGAAAAAGTGAAGGAAACCTTTGACAAAAGGGTTAAAGGAGATCATTTTTAGGTTAATGGTATGCCTCTAAACTGATATGCAAGGAAAGAATACAAACATGGGAAGTTTGATCATTTGTGGAAAGGGCCATATATCATTGCTTCTTTTAGAGGGCATAATTATTTTATTCTGCAACATCGAAATGGGGTTCAACTTAAAGGAGGACCTATTAATGGAAGCTTTCTGAAGCATTACGTGTCTTAAGGATGACGGTATTTTGTATATTAGATGTATATATTTGTTTTAATTGAGAAATGAGTACATACGAAAAATTAAAGGATTTGTATCCTGAAGAGAAGTCCCTATGATCTCAAAATTTGTGATTTTCTTTTATTTATTTATGGAAAAAAAAGAGAAAAAAATTGAGTTTTTAGATTTTGATGAAATTTTGTACAGAGAATGAAACTGGAACTAGTATGTGGGTTCATCGCTACCTCACAGGGAGGATAGAATCCCTAGTTGGAGCCAATTGTTAGCACTATTTTGGTTAAATTTTGAGATGAAAGGTTTAAGGTGAAATAAGGGTGTTATATGTGAAAATTTTGACAATGTGACCAAGCGGTGATGAAATCTGTGTTAAATTAGATACCAAGGTTTTTATATTCTCGTAAAATCATAGGATAAATATTGTAAGAGACTAAAAAATAAAGAAAGTGGTGCTTATGGTATGTATTGTAGGTTTTAATAGTCCAAATTTTCAGGTAGGAAGATCTACAGCGTGTAGTGGATCTGTTGTTTAAAGTTGCAAGGTGAAAGTAAAGTTACTGATCAGTGAAAAGGCTTATGACCCATTCAGATCCACGGTGGAGGTAAAAGGTTGATAAGATCAATGACGCATATGAAATCCAATGTGAGAGGTTGCATGGAAAAAGATGACTCGGGATGGGAAGAAATTTTAAAGCATAGCTTAAATTGACAGTGAAGATGAAAGATGGACAAGATCAATGGTAGAGATGGGTTCCACTGGGAGAACATGCACGGACAATAATAAATTGAGGAACAATGAAACTATTAAATACCATTCTTAATCAACGGTCAATATAACAGATGGATGACATCGATGGTTGTTAATTGATCTGCCAAGAGAAGTTGCACACTAATTTGAAAATTAAAGGATGGTGGAAATAAAGGTGATAGTTAAAGAGTAAAGGAAATAGATGGTGCGCGATGAAGATCAAATAAATCTATGGTAGATAGGTGATTTGGTGAGGGAATTTTCATGATAGATATGCAGGGTATTATGCAGCAGAATAAAAAGGTTAAAGTTAAAGGAGTAGTTAAAATCAATGGTTCAAAGTAGAGATAGATTCAACCTATGGTAAAAAGCAGATCCATTCATGGGACATGCGTGGAGATTAAAGAACATTTCTGTAACGAAAAAAATATACTTCCTTCCACATGGCTAAAAGAGAAGGTTTCCGCTAGAAGAAAGTGGTAGGAGGAAACCACTTTCCTTGATTTTGAAACCACCTTTTCGAGAATATTATAAAATGAAGGAGAAATTGTTTAAAGGTTATTTTCCATATTTTACATTGGGAGAAGAAATCATTTTCTGCATTGACAAAGCCAAGTCAGACAACCATCTTTCCATCCGTCAATTTTCCAGGTAGGCCACATTTTCACCCGCCTAGTAATATTTAAAATGGATAGCGGAAGTGAAATTGACATGGAAGATTTAGAATTCCAGAAGTTGGATAAAGGTTTTGAATATTGAGATGGTAGCATATTCGACATTTCTCTACCCTTTGGTTTCATCCGCTAGTTGAAAACCAACCTAAAATCTTTCAAAGACTAGGGCACTAACCTACATGACATATTCCAATCCCATTTTTACCATTTTTTCTGAGAAAAAACCGTAAATTTCCTAAAGTTTATTGACTGGTGTGCGTAAAATTACTCCTCGTCTGAGAGAGTAATCATGGAATCTGCTAAAACCAAAATCCTATGCCATCTAAATTCCCTTGTTGTCCTATATTCTCTTGTAGTCTATCCTTCATTCACCCATATTCGAGAGGAATTCTTAAAAGAAGACCTAATTCATCCATTCAAAAATGAAACCATCGAAGAGAAGCAGCCCTTTTTCTCCATATTCTTTAGAAATGATGTATCCCTTGCTAACCGGCCTTTTCCCCTGGATGTAAACATGTTTAATGAATAGTAAAAAATGGTTATTTCAATGTTGAGTTAATTTTTAGGTCTAAATACAGATAGGTTTGTCCCTTGGTTATTAATAAGTATGTTATTAAAATAAATGTGAGTCAATCTGAGTCTCAGTTCCCTCAACTCCCTTGTATTAAATTTGATGAATTCCTAGCTAAAAACATCCATTCTCAGCTATTGAATTTCCACACCACCAGAGGCTTTAGGTTTCAGTCATACCTAATATAAAAAAATTGTTTTCCAATGAGGAAAATTTGCAGTTACTCCCATAAATGGTACTTACTGCAGAGATCCGTGACAATTTTTTCAAGTACATGAACCTTTTCATGGAAGAAGTATATAAAATGTTCTTTAAGAATACATTTCCTAGAGCGTTAGTATAGATCCAGGAGGCTCTATAGTTTGCTCCTGATAGAAGGATAGGGATTAGTTCTTGTTTGAAGAGTATACGATAATCATGGTATATGGTTTTACTCATGAACCATATGTATTTCAAGAATTCATGACCCTTAGAATATTTTCTTTGGAATTTATAAGACAAAATATAATTGTATAGAATGAATATTTTATCAGTTTTAAGAAGTCTTCTAAGATCAAGTTTACATGGGTAGTTGGGTCATTAATTATAAAAAATAAAGATTCACTTCTTGTAGTTTAAAGTATGCCACTGGAGATTAATTTCAATAAATATCTTGCAGTCAATTATGGCCCACGCCATGTTATTTCACAAAGGATGTAACTAAACAAGAGCAAGGAATTTGAGCATCAGGAAGTAGAAGGAATAGTTTAAAGAAATAATTGGATGGATTATTCAACACAGATGGAGGATGCAGATGATTTGCAAGAAAATACATTGGTTATAATAAAATAAACATAAATAATAACTCATGTCACAAGAAAAGTAGAAATGGAAGGTAAGAGAACTAATTCGGAGGCCATAGAGACAGAGGAAGATGGAATTTCATAAGCATCCAAAAGAAAAAAGACCGGGTCTGAGGGGGGATTGATAGAGGTAACTGAAATTGGAAATAAGAAAGGAAAAGGAAAGGTCAAAATCCTAGCCTTTGAAATACAAGAATATGAATTTTTATACTATCAGAAACATCAAGTGATAAATACAAAGCTGATTTGTATGATAGGTATAAGAAAGTCAAGGAGATATAGTCAAAAGAATATTAAAAATTATATTCAAAATTCAAGAATATATCAGAAAAGGAGGTCTCACTAGTCATTGTTAAATACCATACCATAAACTCTTTAAATTTTGCAGTTTCTAGAAAGAACATACTAGCTGAGATGAGATTGAATTTGAAGACCATCCTAGTGCCTGAAATGACTCACTTGCATAAGAATAATAGGGAGGTTATCTACAATGATTTTATTAGAGATACTCCAAAGTATCCAAGCTACAATCCACTATTTCCAAAATGGAAAATCAATTAAGACAAGAGAAAGTGGAAAACAAAGTGAAACAACAGCAGATAAAGAAGATTCAGAGACATTTGTTGGCCATGGACCATGAAGAAAATAAACGGGAGGCGACACTGAAGATATTAGTTTAGAAGGAAAATACAATTTAATTGTTAAAGGAGAATTTAAAGATCCATGCAACTCCGCTATATCAGACTCCTCAATTAACTGGATTAGAAAAAGAAAAAGAACTGCTAACCCAAGCGCTAAATGACAGTAAGGCAAATCTATTGAATATTTTTGAAGAGAAAAATGAATGGGAAAAGCATAGAAGTATCTTGATTGCAAGGATTGATGTTTTGAATGAAAATAAATTGATTTTACGAAAAGAGAAAGAATACAAAAACAAATAAGAGGAAGTACAAAAATCCCAACCTATTGCACAAACAAATACATAATCTATTGTACAGTTTATGTCCCAAGTGTGTATAAGAGAACTAGAAATTGTTGGTTTAAAAATTCAGAATCAAAATTTGGTTGATGTAGTCATGAAGATGTTAGGATTAATTGATCCTCCTTTGTCCAATATAGTATATTTGGTCATTTTTCCTAAATTAGGAAGTCATTATTACTATAGTAGAGCATGGGGGACACACCTAGAGGTTATATTCCACTTACTGGATGTGCATGCATGATTTTATGTGCCTCTGGGTGCAATCCCTACATTATAGGATCCCACTCTGAGTGCCACCAGTAGCCTCCATCAGTTGGTTGTGGTAGGTAATAAATTATGCTGAGTTAAGCTCCAGTTAAAATCAGTTAGATCCCTTTTAGTTAGCCTAGCACCAATTTTGCATGCATGCAAGGAGAGTGGCGCCATTTTCCCACCTACCTTATTAGTTAACTGATTCTATACTGATTTAGACATCTAGAGTTAGAGTGGTGAGCTCCAGCGGTGATTTAGACACATTGAATTATCTAATCAGTCAATTAGAACTGATAGATTAGAATCCTATATTTAGAATTCAAATTCTATTTATTTTATAATCATTGTATTATTGATTAATGAACAAAGATTAATGTTGTTATTATCTGAGAAATTCTTGTCCAATTTATCTGAAATGTGTAGCATGAATTTCATGTTCAATGTACATTCTTTTTTATTATTCCACTACATAATTCCCTTCCTACAGCTTTCATATTTTCCTATAGATCAATAGTTCACAAATTTAGCATGGTATTAGAGCCTTGTTTAGGCTAGAAGAAAACCTTGTCTGACATCTATTATGCACCAGAAGTAGATGAGTTTCCACATAATTCTTGGAATCATAGCATTGCTCCCTACGGATTATGTCCAGAGAAGTCTATCCAGGTGTGACAGACTCTAAGAAAGTGAACATGTAGATGTGGAAAGGATTTTACTGAAATATGTTTATGAATTGGTTTATTTTATAGGTACAACTTCGATATGGATTCGAGATTACCAGTTCCTCCTCTTACTCCATTGACAAGATATTCAGAGTGGAAGATGAAGATGATCTCATATCTAAAGAGACAAGGTCTCTATGAAGTATATATTGGACTTGGTAAAGAGTCTTATGAATATGAGAGTGACTGGCTAAATGACAGTGATAGAGCTTTTGGAATGATATGTCTAAAATTTTCTCTAATCTTGTGCTACCTTATTGATTCTGTTGAATACCCAAAGGATCTATTGATATAATTGGATTGAACCTTTGGCAAGAATAATGGGGATCATTCTATCAATTTGGAGAGCACACCCAGCACCACAAGAGTTCTTTATTAAAAAGTATCATCCATTATTCTCTCTGATGAAGTTTCTTAAGATGAAGAAGAAGTAGAATCTTCCACATAGTCAATTCAAATTGAAGAAAGTCTCCTTGGAGTGATTCCTTCTCCTGCTGCTATGGAAGTTTATGAGATATCTGATATATAATATTCTAATATAGTTTATCCTGGAAAAGACATTCGAATATATTTTATTGAAAAAAAAAATCTCCTTCCATTATACTCAGGAATTCTCCGGTGATTCTTCAATTTTAAATTATGTACAAAGTTTGCGAGTGGTTGCTTCATAAAATGAAGAGGAATATTATTTCTCTCTCTCTCTCTCTCTAATGTTGTTTTTAGTGTGTAGAAAAGAAATATTTTGGATGTTTTGGAATAAATTTCATATTTTAGGAGTGATCCATTCACTCGCATTGATCTAGATCTTCCATAAAATTCCTACATGATTTCTTGCACCAATACTCAGAGTTTTATTAAAGAAGGAGAAAACTGTGCATCTACCATCTCAGGGGAGAACTTGGAACCTTTGTTCCACACTCTTGGATCTGATATGACCTTATTTCATTCAAATTTTAAGTTTTAAGAGCCTCTAGTCATGCTTGTAGTTGTTCTCATCAATTTTGGTGTGAAAAATCAAGTACCTCAAGTCTCTTTCAAAATTATTGTTGGGGATTTGATGTTAGTTTTATCTCATGATTTTGATGATATTATATTTGTGAATCATTGGATATTTTAGAATATATATCCTATTATGGAGCTCAAAAATCCACTCTCCATGGTCCCGTGACTTCTCTACCTTTCTACTTGATCACATGCTCATCTCCTCACAATACTAGTAAAGACAGAGACATCCTACATTCGCCTGGACACTTTCTCCTAACACTCAGAGCTGATTTTACCTCATATGGTTCGATGTTCAAGGTTTCAACATATAAGTTGCTTTTTTTTACCTAACATGGTTTGAATTCTCAAGAACGTTTTCTCTCTCATCAGTTGATTTTAGTTGCTCTACATGGGTCTAGTTTTCATCTTGCAGTTGTTTGTATTCCTGATTCAATTGAGCATATTCCTCTTCTTCCAAAGAGGAAAGTTCCTCCAAACATAAACATTCATTTTTGAGAGTTTCAAATGCACATTCACATGATGTTGATACACAAAATAACCAATATTCTGCATTACTGCTCCATAGTGTTGCGGATTGCAGAAATACTTTCACTATTTTTTTTAAAGCTTGTTTCCTGATTCCTGCTTATTTTGAGGGGGGGTTCCCATGAGGTTTTCCCCATTTTCCTTATTTTATTAACCATTATTTTATGGCATTTATATTGTATGGGTGACTTTTATCCTAGATGTGAGGGCCCGAGTTGTCCAAAGTTAGGATTAAGGTGGGATGTTAGGATTAATTAATTGTCCTTTGACCAATATAGTCTATTTGGTCATTTTTACTAACTTAGGAAGACATTATGACTATACTAGAGTATGGATGACACACCTAGAGGTTATCTTCCAGTTACTGCATGTGCATGCATGAGTTTATGTTCCTTTGGGAGAAATCCCTGCATTATAGGATCCCACTCTGTGTGCCACTTGCAACATCCATTAGTTGGTTGTGGTAGGTAAGCAATTATGCTGAGTTAACCTCCAGTTACAATTAGTTGGATCACTTTCAATTATCCTAGTGCCATTTTTGCATGCATGCAGGGAGAGTGACATTTTTTTCCCACCTACCTCATTAATTAACTGATTGTATATTGATTTAGACATCTGGAGTTAGACTAGTGATCTCTAGTAGTGATTTAGACACACTGAGTTAGCTAATGAGTCAGTTAGAATTGACATATTTGAAACCTATCTTTAGAATTCGAAATACATTTATTGTATAATCATTGTATTATTGATGAATGAATGAAGATTAATGTTGTGATTATCTAAGTAATTCTTGTCTGATTTATCTGAAATTTGTGACATGAATTTCCTATTCAATGTACATTCTCTTTGATTATTCCACTACATAATTCCCTTCCTACATCTTTCATATTTTCATGTATATAAATGGTTCACAAATTTAACATAAGAAAGAAGAGGAAAGGAAAGCATTGGAGAGCAAAAATAAATTGTTGTTGGATAAAAATGAGAAATTAGTTAAGCAACTCTCTAGATAATTACCAATGCATGGAGCCATATCTCTCATCTGGGATATGATAATTGTAGAATCTATTAAAATTAGGCCTTATGTAAATTATATTCAGGAGAAAGGGATGGTAATAAACATTGTTAAACAAATTTGTACAACAATAAAAGAAGCCTTTGTTAGTTTTTCTTAATATCTAATTAGATTATCCAGGATCTTTATTTAAAAGAATAAAAAGTACAACAAGATGCATAAGATATAAAAGATACACGAGACATAAATATTTTCACCGAGGAAACCATAAAGGAGAAAACCCCGCAAACTTCTCCAAAATAGTAAGACGATCAAAAGTAGTAAGAAGAAGTATTCAGCAGTTATCTATCTCCCCTCCTCTGACTATCTCTCTCTCCCATGCGTGCTTGAGAGAGTGTGAGCTGTGTATAAATGAGGGAGAGATCCTCCCTATTTATACCCTTTCAAGTCACTGACCAAATATAACATTCGAGCCTACATCTCATCTCACATGGGGACCACTAGTCCTAGAGAGACTACAAGTACATATTACATGATGTTACACTATGGACTATTTCCCCAACTTACAACAAAGGTTGTACCTCAAGGTCTAGACATAATTTAGACATCCCCTAAATGTGTAACACACATCCCCAATGTGGTTACAAAAACATACAATTATAATATAGATCATAATATATTATGAAGTTACAAATACATCAACACCCCCTCTTAACTAGGAAGGTATTCTCTGTCTACACAGTCATCAACACATCTGATCAGGTCTTCATTACATCATCCTCATCATGGAGTCATAGAGTCTTCATCATAGCTACTACCATCATATTCTTATAATTTTATCATCATACCTTACTATTTGTCATCCAAAGTTTCTACAGTTCCAACCCTTTTTCATGATGGATGTAGGCCTAGTCCTTTGTGAGGTCTTCATCTCATCTCAATCAATCCTTCTCGTAGAATATGTCTAGGGTATTCTTCACGTTGCCATGGAAATATCATGTGTATTCTACCTTCATCTTGCCGCATCCATATCATCTCTTTTGTCTTGCACAAGACAAAACAACAAACAACCAAAGCATCTACAGTCGACCCGCATTCTATTAAAATAACCACCTAGTTGCACCTCTTGTGCTTCATGACCTTATCACCTCATGATGGGAACTTCATATATCTCATATATATGGTAGGAATAATTACAACCTGCTACACCAGGACCTTTTTACGTTTTTTTGGTCAATCTCAAGGAATTACTTGTGAACAACCTACATCCAGTATCTTTTCCATTTAGATAATCTTTGAGACATATTACGTCTAAGTAAACTGCATACCACTCTAGGGTTGATTATTTACTGTCAAATAACCCATGAGACATATTACATCCGAATAACCTGCCTACCATGCCAAGGCTTAGTATCTACATTTGGATAACTTATCTCATTTCCCATGTGAGATAATATCCTTTGTATCAGGACCGATCACACCCAAGAATAACCTACGAGATTCACCAAGATATTACATCCAAGGATAACCTACAGGACTAGTTATGTATGAGAAACCTACAAACTTCTCCAGGATGTTACACTCAGACAACATGTCTTTCTAGATATGTTATAACACATCACTCCCTCTTTCAAGGGATCTCAATATGGATCACACCAAGTATTTCTCTCAAGTACTTGAACTTCACTCTCGCAAGAGGCTTGGTCAACAAATTAGCTATATACTCCTCTATTTCCATGTACTAGAGCTTCACTGCTCTTCTCTACACTATATCCTTGATATAGTGGAACTCGATCTCGATGTGCTTCGACTTGTCATGGAACACTGGGTTTTCTGTCATATTCACGCAAATCTTATTGTCGAAGAAGATGCAAGTCACATCCAACTAGATATCAAATAAGTAAAACAGTAGCATTCACAACCATACTTCCTCGCAACTATCCAAGTAAGTAGCAACATACTCTTCCTAGGTTGTAGTCGGCACCATACATGATTGCTTCCTATTGAACCAAGAGATCATGCTAGATCCCAAACTAAAGTAGCAACCTGAGGTGCTCTTCCTGTCAGTGGCACTACCTGCACGGTTAGAATCAACATAAACGTGTAGGTTTATCTTTTGATTCACATCATATTTGATCCCATAATCCACTGTACCTTTTAGGTACCTCGGAACATGCTTTACTGCTATTAGGTGAACTTGTCTTGGATCCGTCAGGAACTTTCTCGTGGTGTTCATTGCAAAGAATATGTATGCTCTCATATTTGTCAGATACATCTATGAGCCAATCATCTGATGATACATCATTGCATTGACCTTCTCTGATGAAGCATCACTCAAAATCTTCATGTTAGATGCCATAGGTGTGGCCATATCCTTGTAGTCCAACACTCTGAATCTCTTCAGAATATCCACTGCATACTTCCCTTGCCCAAGGAAGATTCCATATTCACTCTTCCACACCTCCATTCCTAAAAAGTAGTGCATCATACCTAGGTATTTCATTTTGAACTCTTTATCAAGTCTCCTTCTTGTATATGTAATGAATTCCTCATCGCCTGTTCGAAACAAGACATCGACATATAGCAGGAGTATCACTGGTATTTCATCTTTCTCCTTGAAGTAGAGGTTGGAATATGCTTTACTCTTGGTAAATCCCAAGCTCATCAAGAAGCTATCCATCATGTCATACCATGTCCTCGGTGCTTGTTTCAAACCATACAAGGACTTATTCAATTTTCACACATGGGTCTTCCTATCATGTGTCTAAAATACCAATGATTTTTCTGCGTGCACTTCTTCCTCAAATACACCATTCAAGAAGGATGTCTTGATATCCATACACTATACTTTCCATTTCATAACTACTTCCAAATAAAGTATGGTCCTTATGGAAGTGTACCTCGACACTAGTGCAAATTTATCTTTGTAGTCTATGCCTTCTTTCTGTGAGAAGCCTCGTACTATGAATCTTGCCTTGTGTTTCTTGATGTTGTCATTTGCAGCATGCTTGATCTTGTAGATCCACTTCGAAGTCACGAAATAATTCTTCTCCGACCTCAGAACAACCTACTAGACATCATTTTCAATGATTGAGTGATATTCCTCGATCATCACATCCTTCCATTATTTATTTTATGTAGCCTCTTCAAAGGTGGAATTTTCTTTATAAATGATGTCACATAATAGGGCCACATAGCTATTGTAGGGATTTTCCCTTTTTCTCTCTCTATGTATTCCTTCTGGAGTGCCATGCCTTTCAGCTGCTCGTAAAAGCTCCTATCACCATGTTGGATTCCTCTTGCAGATTCCTTCTCAATGAGCGTATCTACCAGCTCTTGTGGTTATTTAATGTCATGATCTTTAGGGTCTAGAATTGATTCTCCAATTTTCATGTCCCAAACTCTCGTCTCTTCAGGTTTCTCGACTTCTTGGATAAGAGTACAGCTGGATATGAAGTATGTCGAGTCTTCATCAAAGGTTACATATCTAATGATGTCAATATTCTTCAATTCTGGGAAGAACATTCGATAGGACTTTGATGTATCACTATATCCTATGAATAAACCCTTCCTCCCAAAAGGATTGAGCTTTATCCTTTTCTCCTTTGGGACATGTATGTACACTGAGAAACCAAATATTCTTAGATGGCTAAATTCAAGTTTCACTCTCGAGAAACCCTCTTCAAAAGCCTTGTTATCAAGTATTTGATCAGGAGTATGGTTTTGTACATACAAAATTGTTCTTATTGCCTCTGCCCAAAGGTGCATGGGAAGATCCTAGTCAAGCAACATTGTTTTCTCCACTCCCATTATGGTTCGGTTCTTTCATTATGCAACCCCATTTTGTTGAGTATTGTATGGAGTTATCAACCCCCTATTAATCCCAGATTCTATGCAAAGTTACTTTAATTATTCCAAAGTGAAATCATCATCATTATCTGACCATAGAATCTTAATCTTCCTATCTTTCTGGTTCTATACCAAGGATTTATATTCCTTGAACTTACTGAAAACTTCACTTTTCTCTTTCGAGAAATATATCCAATTCTTACATGAGAAATAATCTATAAAGGACACATAATACACATACCCTCTTAATGAGATAGAATACATGGGTCTACATGCATCCGAGTTTATTATCTCCAATATTCCTTTAGCCTTTTTCTCACTGCTGGGAAATGTCTTCTTTGCATTCTTTATTTTTGCACATCCTTTGCAAATGCCTTTATGCTTTTCTTGGATCTCTAGCAATCCTAAAATTTATTTACTTGCCATAAATATTATTATGTAGTGCACATGTGTAAGCTTTCTATGCCACAATTCATTTGGTTCAGTTGACTCATGAACCAATTCTTGTCCAGGTTGTCTCTTTAACTTGTACAAATGTTATAGCTAATTTTACCATACATGGTTGATCACATATTTATGGCCTTCCCTGTCCATCTGCAGACTCTTTAGACGCCATGGACTTATATTATCCTTTGATGTTCCAATATTGTCCCTTAAAAACCATTTTTTATTGTTGTACTTGACTTTTAATCCCATACTCGTGTGTACACGTGACTTTTGGCCTCAAACCCGCATACATCAGGATGTGAGCATAAGTCCAAACATTTTTGGAATTTTCCTCATATGAGTCCAAATAACTTGACTCTTGGCCTTCCAAATTCCTTGAGAATGTTCTTATTTGACCCTCCATTGCCCTATTGGAGTGCTACATAAGGAATCCCTTGGATACATTGAGAAGGAGGAATTGAAGAGCAAAGAAATTATAGTCCATTGTTGCCACAGTTTGTTTGTACTTGTGTCTCCATCCCTTTGTCCCTTTGGATCACTTTGTGTTCTTCCCAATATTTCCTTTTCTTTGTAAGCTTGCTATCAAGAGATGGAGGATTAAGGTGGTGGAGGACTTGGTTTCTCCGGTTCATAGACATGCCGACAGAGATTGTCATTCTTGTAATCTCTGATTTTATTAATAGAAATATCTTTTCCAGTCCATTAATCTGCATTTGAATATGATTATTGTATCCATGGATGTATTTAATTGCTTATACATTGTTCAATATATATGCTAGAGTAGGTATAACACATTATTATAGAGCATGCTTGTCTTGTTTGCTGTTGTTGAGAGCGAATTGCTAAAGCAAGCATTAATTGGAAATTTTCAACGGGGATCTACTTCAACCATCTGGAACAAGGTATGATTTGATATCCCTTAGTTTTAGATGTTTGGTTTCTCTTTCATATTGGGAAAGATCAATTTATGGTGTCTAGCTGTCTATTGTGGTACACCCCAATCCATAGGAAGTTTCTCTCCGTAACAGAATTGGCGACTTGTTTTTCTTTGGGGATGGGGGCACAATGTGTTTTATATTTGCTCTTTGTTTCTCCATGTTTATGTGTCACATTTCATAGTATGTTCATACATTGACACTCCCCTTGAGTAGTTTGACCCTTTTCCTGCATTTTACCACTTTCTTCTCTATATACACAGGTTTTTGGCTAAAATTTGCATACATACATGGGTGTTTGGCCAAAAGTCACGTATACATGCAGGTTTTTGGCCAAAATCCATGTTTACATGTAGGTTTTTGGCCAAAAGTCGCATACAGACATTTTTGTTCTTTATACAGTCGTGTACATCCCTCCTTTTGGTTGAGTTTCATGTTGTGGGAAGTTGTTGTGTGGGTTGTGAGTGTGGTTGTGTCTTCCTAGGTTCTGATGTTGTCTGTTGACTGCTTCTTTCATGAACAGAGACCATTTTTTCATTGATTTATCTTTGAAAATAGTTATAGTCATTTATCTCTTTTTTTTCCATCAGTGCATTAGTCTTTTTGTCTCGGTGTCTTGCTTGGCTTGTGTTTTATGCTTGCTACAGAGACTGAGAATTTTAATGAGTTTTATTGCATTTTCATTATTTTATATTGAAAATACAAAATATTTGCATTCTTACATGCATCTAGAGGTACTTGCATTGGAATTCTTGGATGAGAGTTGTGTTTAGGATTTCATATAGGAAGGATTGCATTGGCATTCAGAAAGGAATAATTTTACATGCATCTCATGTAGTGTCATACCCTGTTTTTCATTCTACATAATTGCACTTGGCATTGCTTGTTAGGTGTGCATATTTACTTCACTGCTGAGTCATAAATTCATTAGCTGCATGACCATTTACCCTTTGATCAATCACAGCCAATTAAAATCAATGCTTAATCAAAATGAATTACACTATTTTCTTTTATAGGGTGCATAAACAAGATTAGGTTTTAGAGTCTTGGAATAGTTCATTGTGAGCCAATTCTCCAAGACTACTAAAGAACAACAATTAGGTGTCTATCCAGGTGAGAGAGTAAAATCCTTGGTATAATTAGTGTTTCTGCGGGTGCTCCTCTTACACACGAATTAAGCATGAGGCATCATGCACAATTGTGATTGGGATAGCCCTTGGTCACTTTTGTGAGCACCAGAGATATTTCCAGGATTGTATTAGTATCTGGGGGCTCTTGCAGGGGCTTTGAGATTTGCTACCCTACCCATATGATCGATCCTACCTGTGACTGTCCACCTGAGCATTGGTTATATTCAGGTGACCTTAACTTCCTTACCTAGGTATCAAGGAGGTATTTGCAGAGGTTATTCTACAGGTGTCTTGGCCAAGTAGGGGTCAGACAACATAGTCACTTTATGTGTTGAAGCTGAGGGATACTATAAGTGGTTACACACCTCCTCTTGTAGTGTATGGGAGTCTTAAGCCTCTCCTAGGTGATACATACCTGCTTCATTCAAGAGCTCACTTATCTGTCCCTTGGCTTGGTTTGATTTTTGTTGTAGATTTTCTTAGGAGTGTGCTCTTTGTGCGTTAGTTGGCCTTTGGGATCGTGGTTACTTGAGTATATTTATTCTCTTTTGAGTTCAAATCCTTTTATTTTCAGCGTGTTTGGTATCTTGTCACTCGTCCTTAGTCCTAGTACGGACCCTGGTGTCGGATTTGGGGGAATCACAACCCCTTACTGTGCTCATGGATTTGGGAATGGTCATATTCAATCCTCTACTCCATTTTTGGAGGATTTTTATTGCCTTCACTCAATATTTACACCAATGGTCACCCTCGCAGGGGTGGTTGGGGATATGTGAACATTGGATATTCACCTTGCATTCGCTCTTATGTCCCATCGTCCAGCGCACTATTTCCTTTGAATATTTTTTTCATGATCAATCCTCCCCATATCCTATACTTTGGACTCTTTACTGACTATTTCGAGCTATTTTGGACTAATATTGTTGTCATGTAGGGTCCAGTTTTTGTACACTCTCTCCTATTCTTTGATTCGTTCGTACCTATTACAGGTATCATGTCTAAGCTGGCATATAAGTTAGGATTTCACATCCACTTTCATTTTGCATGATATTATTACCGTTTCATCTTAACCTTTGGTATGAACCCATTCCATGATGTCACAGAACCTTCATGTTGTTGTTAGAAGTGGCATTCCGTGACTGGTGGAGCATTCCTATACATGGGTTCCCTTGTTAGATCCTCTATTGAATTTGGTTCCCATGATGACATTTCTCCTTTAGGGTGTCGGAGTCCCTTTTTAGTCCCACCATGTCTTTGAGCAAGAGCTTCATACTCCTCTTAAACTTTATGTTGGCCATTTATCTTGGGAATCCCTTGTATATATCAAGTTGTAATTGCATCTTCATGAGTTTTTCTTGCCTTCTGGAGCTTTGTGCTGACTCCCTGACTTTGAATTATTAGCCATATATCTTGAGTTTGTCTCATGTCTATCCAAGCAAACCCTTTTTACATATCATTTTCAGCTTGATTAACCCTTTTACTGGACGAGACCTTCCCACAAGTGTTGTTATCCTGCACATATATCCTTGCATTGAGCATAGGCATGTTCCACTCCTTGAAAGTAGTTTTCTTTACCCCTAACACTTGTCTCCTCCTAGATTTGTACTATAAAGAACTTTTATTCTTCTTCAAGATTTTCAAAATATCTGAAAAAAAGTCCAAAAAAAAAATCAAAAACCCAAAAATTCAAACAAGAAAAGATGTTATCTTTAGCTGCAGTTGAGTCGTGTTGCCTTTAAACAGATGATCTAGGAGGATATTGGTAGCCACCCACCTATTCCACTTGGACTCCCACCATTGTTTCTTTCAGTTTTCCAATTTCCTTAATTATAGCACAATTTACTATTTTTGGTAGCTTTTGTGTCCTAAACTTTCGAAGCCGTTTTGAGGCCCTAAATGACATTTTTTCAGCATCGAATGGCTGGGAAAATATGAGCTTGTTTTAGTCTCAATATAAAAATTTGTGGCTTTATTCCTTCAATAAATATTTCTAACAATGTATCATGCACGTCAAACGAAGGTAGTATGCCAAAGTTACGACCCTGCAAAATTGATGTACCAAGTTACCCAACGGGGCCCACATTCTGTGTTTCACCTCCTAGGGTTAGGTTTTTGGATGTGTAGGGTTTCCATTGTTTATGAATAATATATAGGCCTTCAAGCCTCATTGTAACACAGAGTTAAGAGGCATGTAGCCACCACATCTCTTCTCAAATATAAGATACCCGCACTCTAGCTAGTTTATTTTCATGTTGTATGTAAACAAGTTTCAGTTCTTTGATTATTGAAATGAAGTGTTATTTCTGTTGCATATTTGTTTCTATGGTTATTTGTGTATTCTATTGTGTTCTTGCATAAATTCAATTCAGTGGTATCATAGCAATCTGCTCTATCTCTGTCCTTCTTTGCATGTCCCCAACGAGGGCAGGAGATGAAGAGTTGGGGCTCAATTTGGTTGAACCTTTGCAAGATCATCCTCGTAAATACCAACAACCTCCCATGGGCGATGAAAAGAAAGATGAGGGTGAAAAATATCCTATCAAAATGTTGCTTGAGGAGACCCTTGAAAAACAAAGGAATGTGATGATGGATAACTTCTCCCAGATCCTTCAATGACTTCCCACTAGTAGCGCAGCTGCATCTAGAAGCCACTCTGGAGGCACAACCCCTTTTAAGGTACAAGTAAACTTCTACATTCCCATATTTGATGGCTGAATAGATGCAGACATTGTAGATATATGGTTGAATATATTAGAAGGATATTTCTTGGTTCATGAATTTTTTTACCCTAAAAATATTACTTTTTCACTACTCAAAGTTTCCCCCATGTCAAGGACTCGTGGGAAACCTACTGTGAGAGAAAGAACGAGAAGGAACCCTCTCTGTTCTTGGTCGTACCCACTTGGAATTATTTCTGATATGCCATAAAGGGACAATATTATCCTGTGGGGAGCTATGAGGACAAGTACATACACTGGACTACGCTGCGGCAGCAAAGAAATCAAGATTTACATGAACTGACGAATCTGTTCCATACCCTGTGCACCAAGTTGGGTATCAAATATTTAGAGAAACATTTGGTGCTAAAGTAGCGCAGTTGTCTGCACAGATATATTCATTAAGAAATGGATTTCCTCAACATCTCCTTGCTTGGTAGGGCATATCGGTAGGCTGCCGAAATTGAGCAAAAATTCAAACAGAAAAAGCGAGACTTTGGATCTGCAAATCAAAAGCAAGTGAAAGGTGGCCCCAGACTACAGAACCAAGGACACAACCAAGGCATGGTGACTCAAGACAACTTTCCAAAGCCGCAAGAAAAAAGAAGCACTATGAAGACAAATAAGGAAGCAAGAAAGTGTTCCAAGTTCCATAAGATCCCCACTCACAACACAAGTGAGTGTCGGGCCAAGCAGTCACTGGTGGCCAAGATAAAGGCTTCCGAATTAGATGCATAATCTAACACTTAATCAAAACCCAAGAAGGGGAATGACAGAGGAAAAAATATTATCGACGCAGATCCCAATGCCATTATTCCCACCATAAAGATAAAGAAGGAAGAACCAGAATATTCAAAGGAGGAGGAGCCTCTTTTCCACTCCCAAATGTGGTTAAAGGGTTCCCCGCTACAGTTCATTGTCAACAGTGGAAGCCAAAATAAAGAACCTCATTTTAGCAGAGGTCATGAAGTGGTTGGGCTTGCCGACCACCGAACACCCGCAATCGTACACCATCGGGTGGCTTCACAAAGGACAGGATCTCCACGTCAGCCAGCAGTGTCACTTTCCCTATAACATGAATCCCTTCATCGATGAGGTATTATGTGATATTACTCCTCTTGATGTTTGTGATGTATTATTAGGTCAACCATACTTATGGAGACAACATGTTGTGTATGAGTCCCATCCTCGTGCTATTATTATTACGTTGGGAAATAAGTTGTACATGATAGCAGTGGTACCACCTCCTGCCACTGTCTATTTGGTTACTACAAAACAACACAATAAGCTCATTTCCAAAACCAAAAAATTTGTTTTCTTGATGATCTGACCTTAGGGAAAGAACAAGATCGTGGCCATGACCTCCAGACAAGAACCCTCCACGTGACAACAATAAATGGACAAGTTCATGGAGGAGTACTGGGACATATTCACCTCACCCACAGGGGTGCCTCTGCACTGTCAGGTCAAGCACCCCATCAATCTAACCCCAGGTGCGTTGTTGCCCAATGGACCGATCTATTGACGCCCTATTCTGTAGAATGATGAAATCAAGAGTAAAATTCAGGAGCTTCTACAGAAGGGTCATATCCGGACAAGTTCATCACCCTGTGGGAGCCCGATCATGTTGGTACAGAAGAAGGATGGGAGTTGGAGACTTTGTATTGACTATTGAATGCTAAACAAGATCACTGTCAGGAATAGGTACCCAATCCCACAGATTGATGACCTTCTAGACCAGCTTAAATGGTCGAAATATTTTACCAATGTTGACCTAAATTTAGGTATCACGAGGTACTGATCGAACCAACCGATGTGTGGAAGACTACCTTCAAAGCCAAGGAGGGCCTTTTGGAATGGTTGGTCATGCCTTTTGGGTAGACGAATGCTCTCACAACCTTCATGAGACAGATGGACGACATCTTATGTCCATTCACCAACTCATTTGTAGTAGTGTACTTAGATGACATCCTGATATTCAACCAAACTTGGGAAGAGCACCTCCACCACATCTGACAGGTCCTCCAAACACTGCGGAAGCACAAGTTGTGTGCCAATTTGGAAAAGTGCACTTTTTGCATGACCCATATTCAGTATCTAGGATACATTATTGATGAGTGTGGGGTGCATGTGGATCCAACCAAGATCCAAGTCATTCAGGATTGGCCAGCCCCAACTACTCTAATAGAGCTTCCCAGCTTTCTGGGTCTTGCTAATTTCTACCGCAGGTTTGTGTTGGGATTCTCCCATATCAATTGGCCCTTGAGTCAAGTCACCAAGTGAGGAACAAAAGAAAAATTATTCTGTTCGAAAACTCAACAGAAGGTGTTTGCAGAATTGAAACATTGCCTTTGTTGTGCCCCAGTGCTGACATTACTAGACTTGCAACAACCATTTGAGATCGAGACAGATGCCTCTAACTATGCTATTGGGGCAGTCCTTACTCAACAAGGGCATCCAGTGCCATATCATAGTGAGACACTGTCTGACATAGTCTGCAAATATTCCACTTATGACAAATAGATGTATTCCATTTTACAGGCTTGCCGATAATGGAAGCATTACATTTTGGGGAAGGAAACAATCATCCACACAGACCACCGACCCCTGCAATTCATACAGACACAAGGGAAGTTACAAAACAATCGCCATCAGAAGTGATCCACATATCTACAATAGATTCATTTGAACATCAAGTACAAGAAGGGAAGCACCAATAATGTTGCAAACTGCCTTATCCGACCACCGATCATGGCGATAACCACCGTGGTCAACTCTTGTGGGCACGATACTTCTGATTGGCCGCTTCTATACAAGACCAATCCAAAATTCAGCCAGACATACACGATGCTCTTAGAGGGAAACCAAGTTCCAAATTTTCACCTCCAGGATGCACTACTATGTCACATGGGACACCTTTGTGTTCCTTCAAGCGAGTGTGTCAATATGATTTGGGAAGCACACTACAGTCAGTTTGCTGGAAATTTTGGGTTCGAGAAAATAGTGGCAGTACTGCAGAAGTATTTCTATTGGTCAAACCTTCGATAAAACGTCGGGAAGTACATCCGATCTTGCACTGCCTGCTCCATTGCCAAACCATCCATCAAGAAGCAAGGCCTCTATACTTTGTTTCCTACCCCTAGTCGACCTTAGGAATCCATCTCTATGGATTACATGTCGGGCCTTCCTTCTACTAGGCACATCAATGACTATGTGTTTGTGGTCGTCAACAGATTCTCAAAGATGTCCATAATGGCGGGCTGCAAGAAGAATATCACAGCAAAATCCACTGCTAAACTATTCTTTGAACTAATGTGGGTACACTTTGGGATCCCATGGTCTATAATATCATATCGGGGCAGTCGGTTCCTTAGTACATTCTGGTCTAGCCTATGGTTAACGCTAGACACCAAGCTCACAAAGTCCACAACTTTCCATCCCCAGACTGATGGCCGAATAGAGGTCGTCAACAAGATGATCATACACATTTTTTCGCATGTACAAATCAAATAATCCATCCACATGGGATGAGAGCCTCCCCTATATACAACATAGCTATAACCGTTCCCTCCACAGCTCAACCGACCACAGCCCCTTTCAGTTGGGCTTGAGATTCCATCCACTATGTCCCATTGACGCAGCCATGCCATTTGTATCTACTCAGGATGATTCAGCTCATGTCCAATATGAAGTTTCCAAGGCAAACAACTTCATTGAGCACATTCATCACATTCACCAATAGGTTCATGACAGATTGGACAAATCCAATGCTAAGTACAAGCAGTGGCATGATCAGCATCGGGTGCAACACAACTTCCAGGTGGGTGACAAAGTGTGGCTACATTTGCAGAAGGAGCACCTCGCTGGACCCTACCGCAAGCTTTGCCCGCTCTGATATGGGCCATACACCATCACCAAGGCTATTGGGGATAATTCCTTCGAGCTTAGTATTCCACCATTCCTTGTTCTGCACCCAATGTTCAATGTGGACCACCTTCGGCCCTACTTTCCACCTCTACTAGACACATCAGACGTGGTAGAACAACTCACACCAACAGAGCTAAACCCCGACTGCATGGAACAAGACACAACTGATCGAATTATGGACACACATATCAATAACACCCACCAGCAAAAGATCTATATATATCGAGTTGTCAAAGAAACCCAACTCCTTCACCAGGAAAAGTGGCTCACTAGGGACTAAGTTTAGCAGAAGTTTCCTCATCTCATGGAGGAACTCAATGCAATGGGGACCATTGCTTCCTAAGGTGGGAGGAATGATCTAGGAGGATATTGGTGGGCACCCACCTATTCCACTTGGAACCCCACCATTGTTTCTTTCAGTTTTCCAGTTTCCTTAATTGTAGCACAAGTTACTATTTTTGGCAGTGTTCGGGTCCTAAACTTTCGAAGCCATTTTGAGGCCCTAAACGACGTTTTTTCGGCATCGAATGGTCAAGAAATTAGGAGTCCATTTCAAATTGAATATTTTTTATTTATGGTTGTATGCATTGAATATATCTTTCTAACGATGTATCATGCACGTCAAACGGAGGTAGTATGCCAAAGTTACAACCCCGGGAAATTGATGTACCAAGTTACCCAACGGGGCCCACATTTTGGTGTTTCACCTTCTATGGTTAGGTTTTTGGATGTGTATGGTTTTCATTGTTTCTCAATAATATATAGGCCTTAGATCCTCATTGTAACACGGATTTCAAAGGCACGTAGCCACCACATCTCTTCTCAGAGATAAGCTACCAGCACTCTAGCTAGTTTATTTCTATTATGTATGTAAACAAGTTTCTGTTCTTTGATTAATAAAATGAAGTGTTATTTCCACTGTATGTTTGTTTCTATGGTTATTTGTGCATTATGTTGCATTCTTGCATAAATCCAGATCAAGAGAGAACTGTATATCACATCCGTTGGTTGGGTTATTAGTTTGACTTTAGGAGTTGTACTCAATTTTCTCAGTTTATCTCCACCAACTAGCTAAGATTCCAGTCCCTATGGATACTTTGTTGATACCTACTGTGTCACAAAGATGTCCCAATTTTCATATCGATTCCATGTTTCCTACCTTCAGTCACCATTTTCCTTATGCTCTTGTTCAAAGGAAGTTGAAGCCTGAGTCGGCCATTCCTCAGTTATCTTGACTTTGCATGTCGGTCATTACCAGTACTGTTACTAGTTCGTGCACATCTTTTTCATTGAGTTCTTCCACATTATACAACATTGCTAAGTACCTCATGTTGGTTGATGGGTTATGCCTTAATTCCCTCCTTCCAGGGATTCCATTCCATCGACATCAAATCATTTATTATGGAATAGGATTTTATATTCCTTTGTGTGCCTTGAGACTTACAGTCATCAATGGTAGGTTCTCTCACCATCGACAATTTTTGGAATACATCAATGTCCCTTGATCGATGGATTCTTCCAAGTGTTTTACCTCAACACATTTATTCACAATTTTTAGATTGCACTCTGTACCTTGACTCCAATTTTCATTATTGGTGGGTGATCTCGCTTTTATTAATAGTATACATCAATGATCGGTAATCAGATGATGGTAGTACTATGTTTGACCTTGACACATCTATTTGCATAGTAGGACATGTAATTGTAGCAGTTTGCGTAGAATAACTTCTAGCTTGGTGGCATTCCATGTATGCTACCTCCTTGATCGTGCCAATGTTCATGAGATATCAGCTCTCATGATTTGATTCCAGTGTATATCAGATATCTTCATTCACTATGGAGATCTTGATTCGTTGTATATGTTTACCCATTATGAATATCTTGATGTATTGTATATCTGCATTCACTTTGAAGATTCTGATCTATTGTATATCGTACATGGCAATGACCACACATGACACATTTTGTATATCATGCCTATTCATGTCCATTGTACTCTTATGTATCCGGGACTGCTCCATGTATTTGCAGTCACATGCATATATTTATCATTGTATTGTACTGATTAGTGGCTAGTTCTTCCACCTAGGTCTTCATTACTCCACTTATGGGATGGATTTCATAATGTATTTTGGCCATCATGTTAACCCTCTAACCTCACACATTAGAGGGAATCTGTTATAGATTATTTTACCACACATGGTTGATCACATATTTATGGCCTTCCTTGTCCCTCTACAGACTCTTTAGATGCCATGGATTTATATTATCCTTTGATGTTCCAAGATCATCCCTTAAAAATCCCTATTTATTGTTGTACGCGACTTTTAATCCCATACTCATGTGTACACGTGACTTTTGACCTCAAAACCGCATACATCAGGATGTGTGCATAAGTCCAAACATTTTTGGAATTTTTCTCATATGAGTCCGAATAACTTGACTCTTATCCTTCCAAATGCCTTGAGAATTCTCACATTCGACCCTCCATTTCCCTTTTGGAGTTCTATATAAGGAACCCCTTGGATTCATTGAAGAGAAAATAAATTATAGTCAATTGTTGCCACAGTTTGCTTGTACTTGAGTCTGCATCCCTTTGTCCTTTTGGAGCAATTTGTGTTCTTCCCAATCTTTCCTTTGCTTTGTGAGATTGCTATCGAGAGATGGGGGATTGAGGTGGTGGAGGCCCAGGTGGAGGAATCGGTTTCTACGGTTCGTAGACGTGCCGACAGAGGTTGTCACTCTTGTAATCTGTGATTTTATTAATAGAAATATATTTTTGTGTCCAATTAATGTGCATTTGAATATTAATATTGTATCCATGGATTTATTTAATTTCTTATACATTGTTGAATATATATGCTATAGTAGGTCTAACACATTATTATTATAGAGCATGCTTGTCTTATTTGTTGTTGTTGATATATAATTGCTAAAGAAAGCATGAGTTGGAAAATCTCAATGGGGATCTACTTCAACCGTACGGAACAAGGTATGATTTGATATCCCTTAGTGTTAGATATTTGGTTTCTCTTGCATATTGGGAAACATTTATTTATAAGGTCTATCTATCTGTTGTGTTACACCCCAAGCCATAGGAAGTTTCGCTCCGTAACAAAAATCCTATGTCTTGTTCTCCAATCATTGTTGCATCCTCTATTGCCTTTCCTCTAGGCCACATCAGAACTTTTCCATCGAGAAATGAAACCCTAATTCCCTTTGCATCTAGTGCAGATATGGAGAGAATATTCTTCTTCAATCCTGGAACATATAGCACATCCTTCATCTTTAAGGATTTCCTGAAGTCAAGATTGTATGAAGCTTCACCACCCCCTTTTATGGGGTATTGATAATCATCCCCAAGTTTCACCTTGTGAGGTGACTCATGTTCAGACATATTGATGAATGATTCCTTTTATCCCGTCATGTGTTTGGAAGCTCCACCATCAATGAGCCAATCATTGCTTTTGTGTGTGATAGTGCCAATAAGTGTTGATATTAGCACATACTCTTCATCTGAATCATTATTCTCTTGTTTCAATATTTTGTTTGTTGTTTCATCATCTTCGGCAATATGAGCATGGTGTATCCTTTTCTGGATGGGAAAATATCTTGCCAAGTGTCCCTTTTCATCACAAGCATAACATCGAACATTTGAAAGATCTCTTTTGGTCTTCTTCAGTTCTTGTATTTCTTCTTATTGTGATGAAAATTCTCCTTCTTATCCTTCTTCTTAAATTTATTCCTGGTGTAGACTGCAAGAGATTGATCGTCAATTTCTCCCATCTTTTCCTCTCTTGTCACAAGTCTAGCTTCTTCTTATGCACATTCTTTTCGAAGTCCGCTGAAAGAAATCAGCTTCCTTATTGCACAAATCCCTTGAATGAATGAGTCCCATGATCTATGGATACCATTCAGGGTAGTCATTACAATTTCTCATTCTTCAACATTTTCTTCAAATTCTTCACGTTCTTCTTTGATTTGAGCAACCCTTGTGAAGTAATACTATATAGCCTCGAAGTTCAGTATCTTCGTATCTTTCAGGTAGTTCCTCAAATTCATATTCCGATTGATGATATTTCCTTCGAACATCTTTTTCAAAGAATCATATACTTCCTTTGGTGTCTTAAATGTAGACACATGGGGGATGAGGTCATCCTTGATAGAATATTCAATGATTATCTTATCCTTAGCCAAGATTCTCTTATGAGCATCTCTTTTCTCATCTTTCACTGGTTTTGGAACATCTCTAGAGATAAACTGATCCAAGTCATTTTCTTCAAGGATCACATAGATCTTGCACTTCCATGCCCAGAAGTTATCATCCCCTCAAAGATTTTCCTCAAGCTGAGTATGGTGAGTCATCTTTTCAAAATGAGAACCTAAAATGGAAATAGTAAATATTTGGATCTTACTGATTTGAGGTGTTCGACCAGGTTCTAGAGTAGGATGACCTAAGGTTTGTTAGAGAAACCCTAATTTTCCAAACTTACAGTTTGGGAATTCTATTTGGAAAAAATGATGCACCTCCTTGAGGCGAATTTCTCAGCTATGCCACTTTCTCGAAAATGAGGTGGGAATCCTCTGATACTTGATTCCCTAGTTCCTCTTGGCAGCAGTTGCAACTAAAAGTTGAAACTTCTTCGATTTAGAAACTGCTACCACCAAAATATGTGCTTTAGTGAGGCGAGTTATCCTAACCCTATTTTCTTGATGATATGTGGAGAGAACACCTTCAACTAGGAAGCCTTGGTTCCCGTTGCTTCACAGTGCCTTCCTTTAGAGAGGCTCTGCTACCGTGTTAGTTTTTCTTAACAACTGATTAGATTATCTAGGATTTTTTTTCAAAGAATAACAAGTACATCAAGATGCATAAGATATAAAAGATACACGAGATACAAATATTTTCACCAGGGAAACCATAAAGGAGAAAACCCTGCAAACTTCTCTATAATAGTAAGATGATCAAAAGCGGTAATAAGAAGTATTCAACAGTTATCTATCTCTCCTGCTCTAATTGTCTCTCTCTCATGCACACTTGAGAGAGTGTAAGGTGATTATAAATAATGGAGATTTCCTCCCTATTTATACCCTTCCAATTCATTGGCCAAATATAAAATTCGATCCTACATGTCATCTCACATGGGGCCCACTTCTCCTAGAGATACTACAAGTACATATTACATGGCGTTACACTTGGGACTAGTGCCCTCACTTACAATGGAGGTTGTACCTCAAGGTCTAGACACAATTTAGACATCTGGTAAAGGGGTAACACACATCCCCAATGGGGGTACAAAAACATACAATGATAATATACATCATAATATCTTCTGAAGTTACAAATACATCAACATCATTGAACAAAAATCCAGTGGACATAGCCAAAAACATAATCAATTTCCTAAACACTCTGTCTGAAGAAGATATGAGGACAATGGGTATCAAGGACATAATTACAGTGATCACTTGGGCAAGAAAAGTGGTAGCAAAATATCAACACATAGAAATTGTGCAAGACGAGATTGATATAATGTAGAATAAGGTAAATATTTTCAAAGGCTCAGAAAGGTTTTTCTTGCTTCTGGGAAGGAAATGGAAAACTTCTATCTCGGTCAGAGTATCAGGAATTATTGCTCAAATGTAGATTGGATCACAAGAAATTTGAAGACATGAATCAATATTTGTCAGGGAAAATTGAAATTGATAAATTAGCAGTAGATTTTGAGATAATCAATACATTCAGAACAATTTGTACCCAGTTTCCACCTATTTCATCTGTAGATCATGTGGAACTGAGAGTGTTAGAGAAAGAAATGGAGAATATGGAGTTGTCATCTGTAGAACAGTGGAAAAGAATAGAAATGTTTGGAAAAACGAAGTATAAATTGCATCAGTGAAGAATTTATTTATAAATTTCGAAAAAAAATTGAAGAGAAATTTTATTTTGAATAATGTAATAGATTTTTGAATAGTTAGTTTGTTAGGAGTCAAGTGACAAGTGTAATAAGGAAGTTTCTTTCACCTATTTTTAGTATGCAAGCAGTTATCAGTTCAAGGAACATTTTTTAATGTATTTAAGAAACATTTTTCAATGTATTGGGGGTTGGAACCCGTGAGCAAGAATTGGTTTTTGTAAGAGAGCTTAAAGATTAATTAAAAAATTTCAGAGCCAAGCAGGTTTTCTACCAGAGATTATTGTGTTATTTATTTTACAGTCTGTACTTTCTTTCCTTCATGTGAATGTGTTTCTCGTGTATCTTTCCATTTTGTTATCTTTTCATGCTTGAATAAGTGTATATTGGATAAGAATTCATAGACCTTTATGCTGTGATTCTTTGATTTCAAGCATTCACAATATTTTTCACTAAAGATAATATTGGATTCATCTTCAGATGCCCATATTAATGGATTGTTTCTTACTCTTTCTTACCACCAGACAACCAACATTTTGGCTGTAAAAGAGTAACTACCTTGCCTCTATTAAGAATTCCATTACAGAGTACTGTCTTTAATTATTTTTCACTTTGACTCCATGCCTAATGACCACCTGTTTCAGCCATTATTCCCATTAAAATTCATTTCTTATTAAATATATCTGGCCTTTATGTTTATATATTAACAAATCTCTCTCTGGTAGAAAAGAAGCCAAATTTCCTCCTAAAGATTGGTTTTGTGGTTACCTTTGGATTATCCTCTCACAACCAAGAGTAAATTCCGAGTAGTAACATATACCAGAAAAGAATATCATAATAGAATAAAAAATACTTATCAATTTGTGAAGGATGATAGAAGGTTTTGGTCACTTCCCATGCGAGAGGAAAACACACATATTAATTGTGATGTCTTTTGTTAAAGAATCAATGAAGGAAGAAAGTTGAGGTCATACACACTTGTTTTAATTATGCTCAATAAACAAGAAATGAAAATGTAAATGTGAAAGTTCATATATAATCTACCATATAGCATAAGGATATGTTGATGTCTAAAGTAGTGAAGGTGAAGGTGAAGTCTAGATGACGAATACATCAAAGTTGAAGATGATGATGAAGAAAGTTCTTCAAAGAATGCAGCATAATGATTGCTCGAAATTATACTGTTCAGAAAATTACAAAAGAGAACAGTAATAAGAAAGCTAACAACCTTATGAACAACTTGCTGATGTTTTTTCCAATCGTGTTTTTTCCAATCGTATCATATCCGAAACATTTCATTACTTTTAATAATTAATAACAAAATAGAGATTTGCATTTATTCTTATTCTTAATATTCAAAATGGTAATTTCTTTGGGTTTTATGTTGATCTATAAAGTGATTTTTTATTTATGAGATTTTATGTTGTTATAAAGATATTTTCATTGAAGAGTAAATAAAGTGATTTTTTATTTATGATATTTTATGTTGTTATAAGGATATTTTCATTGAAGAATGGTAAATAAAAACCATGGTGAAATTATTTCATAAATTTCATTGTTAAATAATTTTATATTTTTAAATAAAAAATATATTAATAGAACCATGGTGTAATTGTTTTAATAAATTTTATTGTTAAATTATTTTATACATTTTTGTTAAAAAAAATAATATTATTTTGTGAAAAAATTATATTTAAATATTTAGGATTTGAATAATTAGTTAGAACCACGAAGTTTACTCACTGAACTTGTTACATAGAATGACTGTTCGCGGGATATTAAAAAATATCTCTAATTTCACTAAATATTGGAAAATGCTTCATAAAATTATATTGTTGAATCCCCCTCTCAATATACCTTTCCAATTAAGAAACTTCCATAGTTTCACCTTATATTGTAGGTATCAATTTTTATCAACCCATTTTTAACACCGTTTTTCTATCATTTTATAAAGTTGTAACAACATAATCCCTCATGCATCTTAGTATAAATAAAGAGGACTCTAACTAAAATAATAGTATAATTCTAATAACGATCCCAACAGGATTACAAGGGCGACTGATCAATTTGTAGCGTTGGATAGTGGAATACCAAATGAAATATTAATGGGGAAAGAAAAACACGTAAATGAAAACCCAGTCAAGAGATCAATGTAACAAAGAATGTAAAAGATTGATAATCCAATCATGAGTGCAATGGTTAGAAAAGATAAGAATTGTAGATGTTTCACACCACAACCTACCAATCTAACAATGTTATATCATCTAAATACAAGTATAGTCATAGAGAGCTCATGTTTTTTATAATCTTAATAAATTAAACTCCATAAAATATTTTTAATAAGATTAATAAATGTTTTCTATTTATTGTTTTGATAAATTATGTGCAGATATCTTATTATGCTTAACGTATTCCAATTTTAGTGAACACAGATCCTTCCACAACAAATTAATCTTATTTCTATATCTATACAAGATCAAAATTAGTCCAAAATTAGAATTGATGCTCTTCATTTCATATCTAAATTCTGAATATAAATTAAATGGAATTCCCATATAAATTTAAGATTCGTTATCTAGGAAGTTATTGAGTTTTCTTGGGCAGAGAGGTATTCTATTTTGGAATATTTGTAATTTGATTTAATTGGGAAGACGTTTTTGTATGAAACTTAGACAAAAATCCTCATTTTTTTACATATATCATCCAATGATATAATCAAATTCTTTGGTATTCTTTAAGATGGATTTATAGAGTTGGATTTCAATTGGAATTAAAATTTCAATCAATAATATAATATAATAATATAATTAATGTAATAATATGAATATTTTCATTTATGAACTATTTAATGAAATTAAAAAAAATCATAAGCATAATGATAGTATTATAAAAAATATATTTGAAATTATATATATATATAATAAAATTATCAACATAATTATAATATTATAAAATATTATTTCATTTTAATAAAATTATTTTAATAATATACAACAATTTTATGACAGGTTAAAATGTCATTTTTCTTGTAGTGCCTAAGACGTGTTTGCATTCAACCATGGAATCGTTCAATAGGTCTCTATAGGAGGCCTCCTAATATATATATATATATATATATATATATATATATATATATATATATATATATCCCACAATTTGAATTTTATTCCTCGTCCAACCCAAATAAAATAACCCCCAATATTTATATTACTATGTCAAATTAAAAAACCCCTTGGTCCCTTAATACGAGACAATATATTTTTGAGATTTTTAGGAGTATTCAAGCTCCCAATATGAATGGATGTGATATGATATTGCCTTGCTAATGAACCCCCCCTGATTGGAATAATTTAGAAACACATATTAGAAACATAAGTATGAAGTTTTATTTTTAAGCTTTTAAATTTCATTTAATTTGGATTATAAATATGAAGTTTTTTAACAAGTTTTTAAATTTCATTAAGTTGGATTTTCATAGTGACGAATAATTTAGAAACATAGCTTAGAAACATAAATACGAGTCATGTTTTTAACAGAAACGAGAAAGAGGATTTTATATAAATATGGAGAATAAGTTACATATAGGTTGGCTTCAACAGATGCATAAGAAGTATTGAGCAAACAAAATTTGAGATTTCCGAATCCCACATAAAATCTTTCAAGAGTACAAAACAATGGAAAAATCCATAACCTAAACTAAGTCCTTTAACAGAGTAAACCTTAACAAACTTCTAACAATTTTTTAAACAATTTTTTTTTATCAAAATGTAGAGAAAAGCATTCAAAATCACTCTTGGGTCTAGTCTTTCATGGCGCCTAGCTGAAAACTGGAAGCATATTCTATGGAGGATATTTTATCTTGTTGCATCAGATCATTATTTTCCCTGCTCCATCTGGTTGCACCTGGATGAAGAATGGAAGAATATTCCATGGAGGAGATTCTATCCTGCTGCATCAAATCATTATTTTCCCTGCTCCATTTGGCCATGTCCCTTTGAAGAGCGCTAATATTGGTCTACGATTGTTCAAACCACCTCTTAGTCCTTTCGCTATTTTCCTTAAAATAGGGTTGATGTTTGGATTTGGCCCTCATAAAATATTCATTCCTTCTGAGATGGAGTGAATCAAAATTCATGACCCTTTGCATTGTTTTTGTAAACCTTAACAAAATCCAAACAAAGTTTTATCCAAAAAAAATTACCAAAATGTAGGGAAAAGCATTGAAAAACATTCCTGGTTCTAGCCTTCCATGGTGCCTCGCTGAATAGTGAAGCATATTCCATGGGAGAGATTCTATCTTTCTCCATTGGATCAATATTTTCCCTGCTCCATCCATCCATGTCCCTTTGAAGTGCATTAATCTTGTTCTACAGTTATTCGAACCACCTCTTAGTCCTTTCATTTTTTTCCTAAAAATAATGTTAATGTTGGGATTTCAAGGCATTAATGGCCCTTATACAATATTCATTCCTATTGAACTAGAGTGACTCACCATTCATGAACCTTTGCATTATTTCCTCAATTTCTTTGGCTTGAACTCTTACACTCCCCTTGATTTTGTTCGGGCGATAGGAGATGTTGATGATATACACTAATGACTTCTTATTCTCTTTGCATACCATCATACCTATCTCAAACACACACCTAAACATTTTCTTGTAATCTGCAAAGAATCTTTTTTAGCTTCAATATTTCTTTTAAGATATCTTCATAAGTGTTGGAATCCATTGTAGTAGACATACTCCCTTCATCACTCTCTTCTTACTTTTCGTCTTCGAGTCTAGAGGATGTATGTTGGCCCTATGATAAGACAGGAAGAATTTAGTTGGAATTCTTCCCAAGAAGGTGAAGATTCTAGTCACAGGAAGAAGAAGTTGTGACAAAAGTAGATGAAGAAGGAGAAGAGGCAGCGATAGAAGAATTCAGGGAAGGAAGAAAAATGTTGAAGAAGCAACTAGAGAGGAAGCTACGATAGAGGAAGAAAGATGCAGATAAGGAAGAAAGAGCTAAGGAAAAAAGTAGTCACATAGGAAGTTGCAACAACAGAACAAGAGTTTGTGAAGGAAGAGAGTTCACGAAGGAAGATTTCATGACAGTAGAAGAGTTATATACAGAAGAGTATCCATGACAAAATCAAAAGATGCGATGGAAGAACCAATGTTAGAAGGCGTGCAATGGTTGAAAATAACAGTTCAAGGAAGATCATGGGTATGAGGTCCTCTAGAGTCAGCGAGATTCACACGTATGTTAAGGAATAAAAATCATATTTGTAATTCAGGTTGTTAGTGCCTACTGACAAGTGTCACTAGAATAGGAATGACATCATGTTAGCTAACCGAATGAAGTCATTTGATAGCAACATGTAAGGGTCTATAAGAAGGAAGAAACCAATATGCATGCAGGTTACTTCTGGTTTCTTACCTACTTACTATTGTTGTTTACCTATTCAGTTCAATAGAGAGTCAGTTAGTTGTGGTGTGTCTGACAATAGAGCTGAAGAAGTCTACTTTTGAGTGTGGAAAAGTGTAGAGAAGATCAAGTTTCTCCAGGCTGTGTGTGTATTTATAGTAGAATCGAAGAATCAAGAGTCGTAGAGTTGTAAAGAAACTTGAGTCAATCGAGGTTGTGCATGGACCAAAGTTATATTCAAGTAGAGAAGAACCAGGGACAAAATACCAGAGGGTTTCAGAGGAGAGATAAATATATATATGAGAAGGTGATATAGAACAGAGTCTGCAACTCGATGCATAGACAAAAAGGTGCCATATACTTCTCATGCCAAATGAAGAGCACCTTTGTGGTTTTTCTCAGATGGGTTTCCATGTTAGATATTGTGTCGAATGTGTAGATGATGAATGTGTTTGTGTCGCATGAATGTTTACTGTGAATAAGTGTTTATGTTTTTTCTTACGAATTATTTTATATGTATATGTCACATAATTATAGTCGGAATCACCTATACTTCATTATATTTACTGTTATAATATATGTCAATGGATGGATAAAGTCACATATTAACTATTCATAATAAGTATAAGGAATACACCCACCGGCTTCAGTCGAGTGATCTAGAGAGGTGCCAAGAAGAGCAAATTCCCCCCATCCAAATGCGGAAACCTCTCTCTAGAAGTTACCCATAAAGAGATATCTCCATTCAGACTACATCTATGTCGTAGGTGCTTCCAATTGAACCTTTCTTTATTGAGCCAATATCTTGGATGCTTTTCTCGCAATGAAAGGTTTAAGTCTAGTTTGAAGGGAGAAACACCAACAAATGGTTATGTTGTTGAGAGTCGTGAATCATTTTGGTGAGGGATATGTTTTGGCATCCAATGAATCTAGAAACACAAGACTGGGTTGATTTTAAAGCATTAGAGTTTGCACAAGAAGAGATTAAAGGATATTGATTGAATCCGATGAAGTGGTTAGAGAGATACCTTTATACGGATATTCATGAGATTTTATTTTTTGAGTTCCCTATTGTGTTGCATGAATGGTTGTCGAAGTTAGAAACCTAGCGAAGAAATTTCCAAGCAGGAGAACCAAATGAGTGGAACCCTAAATTGATTCAGTGACTGAAGAGTAATAGCCACCCTGTGTCAAGGGCTATTGATTTTTGGGTAGACAGTATTTTGGAACGATACATTACTGAGTTTATCGTCGACACAATAACCTCATATAGTGAGGTCGAAAGAAAAAATTTCCAGGGACCACGAGGAAGATACTTGAATCTTTGAAAACTTGGATAAAGATTCTTCTATGCGAAAAGGGAATCTTGATAATGGAGTCTGATAGTTAGAAGGAATGTATGAATAAATTTGGGATATGTCACAGAAGAAGTGCATGAGAAATGGAGAAAAGTAAGTTGAGATGTTCCCTGGTGATAGTATAACTGAACTAGAGGATGGATATTTAAGAAGTGGAAGAAGATTTTGATCAGGAAAGAGAATAAAAAGTTGTGACATGAAGAGGAAGTTGCAGTATGACTAGAGGAGAATACAATGATCTCATGTTGCACTTTGATGAAGTTTCTTGCAATGAAGAAGAGGAATATCAATCGATATCTGAAAGAGAAGAAGAAGATGCAAAAGCTCCAGAACCAGAATACGAGTATGACACACCTACAACCCCACACACATTGCCAGAGGTAAGATATAGAAACTTGCCTCATAGTGGTTTTGTAAATACAAGTAATACTAATGCTATGAATAATAGACAAGAGATTCTGACTAGTAAAAAAAAATTCCAAGTGTAACAAGAGCCAATATAAAGGTTAGAAACCATATTAAGTTTTCTATATTTAATAGAAATGGGTTAGAAGAACCAGAACAACATTGGTTTCTATGTAAATTTGTATGTGTTGTGTGACAGTTCCAAAATGAAGACATAAAGAAAGAGCATATGATAACAACCTTAAGGGGTCGTGCACTATATTTGTACATGAAGTTTTTCGTAGTTCCAGTGGGAGTCCAACAAGAAGACGCTCGACCAAATTCAAGTCAGACTAATAGATGAATTTGGAGAGCCAACATATGAGTCATGGTGCAGCACAAAAATTAAATAAATCAAGTAGTTACCTACAAAGTCTCCATAGATTTAAGGCATTTATCTCCAAAGTAATATTTCAGATTTTAGACATGCAACACAAGGAATCGTTCATTGCAGCTATGTTTCCACACAACCAAATATTGTTGATGCAACATAATATTGTGTCGCGGACTGAATCTCTAGAGATATCAATGAAAATAGAATCCACGCCGATTGGAGAAACTGTTGCAAGTATGATGTAAATTCATTCGCATTTGGTTAATATTATGCTACAACTCCATGACATTAACAAAGGGAAATAGATTCAAGAAGAACTATGGTGTACAAGATGCAGAATAGAGGGACACCATAAAGATATTTTCTTAGCGCTCATGAACTATGTCACAGTAGGAGCATCGAACCCGATAAACACCCAAGAGATTCCTTGGTGTAGAATATGTCAAACCCGAGGCCATCAGTCAAAAGAGCGATTGTACTTGCAGAAGATTGTACGTACACCTACTAGTATGTATTGTAAATTTTGTAAATATGTAGGACATGATGAGAAGATTGTAGAGAAATCCAGCTGCTGCAGGAGAAGATGATGGATACCTACTTAATGAATAATGATGAGTAAATACAAGTTGAGTGAGCACAAGCTCAATACCAACCTGATCAATATCTATCGGTACAATATCAATAGAATCTGTATTCTCAGCCACAATACCAACAAAATTAGTATATGTCGCAGCAACACTACCCTCAACCTAGGGGAAGTGGAAATTTTTGGGGTTGAGGAAAACAACCAGGGGGAGGATTTTGCTGTGGAAGAAGCCAAAAAAAATGTTATGATTGTGGAAAACTAGGAAAATTTTCTTGGGACAGGTCAATTCCTGTGAAAGCATGTTCATATCGTAAATAATTTAACCATATTGTCGAACAGTGTCCATAATTGATTGCGAGGTGGCAAGCTCGAACTATGTGAAATCCCAATATCATGCAGAATCCCAACCTGAATCCTAACCATAACATCTAGATGATTTTGTTGAGCCAATAGAAGCAAACATTGTTTTCATGACAATAGGAGGTGATGTGATTGGAGCATACCAAATTGCACATCATGACCAACCACAGGTGCGACCGAAAGCACAAAAGAAAGTACGATTCGACGTCCAAACAGAAAAAGAAGTATTCTTAGACACACAAGCAAAATTTGTTGATAGGAATAAATCATCGACGTATTCTCATACACTACCAAGAGGAAAAGTAAGGGAGATGCCTGAACGGTTTGATCAACTATTCTGAAAGAAACCAATGAGAAAGGTTAGGAAACTTAAAGAATTTTTCAAAAGTTTCTTATCGCTAATCCATGATAAAGATGTTGTCACAAAATTGACAAGACTAATAGAAGAAATTGAGGAAGAGTTGTGACTAGGAAGAAGAGTTAAGCATGTGGGAAAAATGTTAAATATTGGTCGTGAGTTAAGAATGACTACACAAATAGGAGACTATGACATGGATTATACCATTTTAGACCTGGGGTGTGATGTTAATATTTTGACAATACAAACATGGGAAAGCATGGGAAAACCACGACTAGATTGGTCTCCCATTCATCTCAGGCTAGAAAATCAATCGAATATCCTACCTATTGGTATATTGAATCGAGCTCCTATCGAAGTAGAATTGCTAAGGAAATATGTGTATTTTGAACTGATTAACATTGTCAATGATACAAGCCAATATACTACACTTTTGGATTTCAACTAGGGGATACAAAATAAAATTATCATAAATTTTAAGAAAAGAATCTTGTCATTTGAAGATTCAGAGATAAGGGTGGTCGCTCCAATTGATCCACTAGAAGGACAGAGATATGTCGAACTAGTGCACATTAAAGGACAAGGCGACTATCTAAACCATATCTATAATACCACATCTATAAGAGACAACTATATAAATTCAACAACTAACAGAAAGATGAGTTGGAGGAGTGTTATCTCCTGTACATGTGATTCTAGCGAAGCATTGGAGAACTGACAGAATCAAATGCATGAAGTATCCTTGAGATGATGCACAAGAATTACATGATATGTACGATGGGTAGGAGTCTATGCAAGAAAGATATCTACATATGAAGGTTTACCTAACCTTGTGCCTTTTCTAATAAAGTTTGAAGTGAAGTTTATAAAATCATAGCCCATTTCCACCTTGGATTTTGTGTTGGAAGCTACACCTTCCAAATGGTGGGGCACACATAAACAATCTATCTCCAAATGGCCACAATGTAGAATATTATAGAAGATCATATTTGGAGAAGAGATCATCTATATGGGTCGTAGTTATACACAACTGACATATCCTGTCGAACATATTGAGTATTGTCGGATGACATGGAAAACATATCCGTAACATGAGTGGGTTAATCAATTCATACATAGACTAGATATGATACCAAGGAATTGGTATACATCAGTTGAGCTGCAACGAGGAACTCTTGAATGGTAAGATTTATTTACTAGCTTCACGCATACATTTGAGATCATAGATGACCATCCTTTGATTGATGTTGCATTGCAAGTAATCAAAACAAAAAATATTTGAAGAAATCTTTGTCGTAACAACAAACTTCAATCAATGCAGTGTGACAATCCACCATTGGATGGAATTATACAATGTGATGGGGGAACCACATCATGATGACTCACTTTACATAAACATACCTGAGTTAGAAGGTATGTGCACAGTGGAGGGATTTGGTATTTCTTGTGACCAATTCCTGAGTCCACTCAAAATTAAGCAAGCTAATATTGGTTCCCTAAAGAATCCAAATTTTTCCAATATCGGAGACTATTGGGATGATGAGACTGTAGGAAAGATCATTGATTTATTACATGAGTTTTAGGATCTGTTCCCTACCAAATTTTTAGAGATGAAGGGGATTGTTGGAGATCTGGGAGAAATGAAGATACCTTTGAGGCCTGGCGCAATATTGGTCAAGCAATGACCATACAGATTGAATCCACCATATAAGGAAAAGGTTTAGACTAATTTGGACCAAATGGTGGACACAAGTATTATAGAAACTGTTGAAGAATCATAATGGATCATCCCGATAGTAGTACAAGACAAAAAAGGATACAAGAGAAGTAAGGATTTGTGTTGACCTAGGAAAACTAAATAATGCTTGCTTCCATGACCCATTTCTAACTCCATTTATAAATGAAGTATTGGAGATTATCGGAGGTCAAAAAATCTACTCGTTCATTGATGGATTTTCCGGCTACCATGAGATCAGAATCACAAAGGAATACCGATACAATACTACCTTTGTGACAGAGTGGGGGTGTTCTGTACATGGTAATTCCATTTAGACTTAAGAATGCTCCTGGTATTTTTTCCAAAATAGTAGTTGTTGTCTTCAAATATTTCATACATCAATTTCTTGAAGTCTACTTTGATGATTGAACAGTATTTGGACTCATTAAATATCACATTGAGAGCCTTAGGATGATGCTAGAATGTTATCTCTGTTACCAAATTTCCTTAAACTTGAAGAAATGTATCTTTTGTGCTCCGTTGGGATTTTTGTTGTGCCATGTGGCCTGTCACAATGGAATTTTGGTTAACCCGTCCAAAATCATGATCATTCTCAACCTACCACCACCTAATACAGTCAAGCAGTTGAGAGAAACATTAGGACACACTGGATACTACAAACAATTTATCAAAGGATATGCAAAGGTGACTACTCCAATGGAAAATTTGTTGAAAAAATATGCTAAGTTCCACTAGAAAGAGATCTTCCAAGAGAGTCTGGACACATTGAAGAAAAATATGGCTAGAGCACCTATACTTATATTTCCAAACTGGAAAAAGTATTTTCATGTCCACGTCGACGTTTTGTCTAGTGCGCTCACCATGATACTAATGCAACCTAGCAAGGGATAAATTTATCGTCCTATTTCTTTCACTAGTAGGAAATTATCCATAGTAAAAAAGAACTATACCACGATAGAAAGACAAGGCTTAGCGATGGTATATGCTCTGCAGTAATTTAGACACTACTTATTGGGTGGACAATTTAAAATGTACATAGACCATTCCATATTGAAATACCTGGTCAATAAGCCAATGTTGGTGGGGAAGATCTATTGGCAGCTTCTCCTCTTCTAGGAATTTGATTTTGAACTAATTTTTAAGCCCGGTCAATTGAACTTGGGACCAGACCATATTTCGAGGATGAAAAGTGGTAAAGAGCATGGTAACCTACACGATACTCTCCCTGATATGCAATTCTTTGAGATAAACATGTTTGATGGTCAATATAGATATATCATACAATTTTTTAGTGTGGGTTATGTGCCAGCTAAATTCACCATTGCATAGAAAAAACAATTGGTTGTGTGATTTGCGTACATCTAGTTGATCAATGGACAATTGTATAAGATGGGTCCTTATGAGATTCTTCATTGTTGCATCTTAGAACACAAGTGAACATTGATATTAAATGAAACACATGTTGATGTTGCAAGAGGCCATTACACTAGAGAAGATACGGTGTGCAAGATTTTGCAAGCAGGATTTTGGTGTCCCACCATGCATGTGGGTGCCCGAGAATATTGTTGTAGCTATGATATCTGCCAAAGGACTAGAAATCCATCGCAATGGAATGAAATTCCATTGGTACTTCACATAACATCGCAGGAATTTGATAAATGGGTCGTTGATTTTATGGGTCCTATTAGTCCGATAGGGAAGCACACAGGTGTACCCTATATTACCGTTGTGGCCGGATACCTAGCCACATGGGTTGAAGCAACACCAATACAATATTGTACTGCTCCGAAGTTTCTGTTTGAAAATACCATGAAAAGATTTGGATGCACAAATATTTTAATAATTCATCAAGGTATGCACTTTGTCAACTAGTTGATTGAAGAACTAATGGAGGAATTCCATATTCAGTATCGAAAGATAACACCATATCACCCTCAATCAAATGGTGTTTTCAAATACTTTAACAAAATCCTGTAAAATACATTGACAAATATCGCATGACTTGTGAGAAATTGATAGACCACGCTCAATTTCACTTGGTGTATGGATAGGAAGTTGTGATTTTCATGGAGTATATTGTACCAAGTCTAATAATTGTCATGATCACAGAGATGACAAGTGTTAATTCCATCGAGGAGAGATTTTCGCAACTTGTGCACCTGGAAGAAGAACGTTTTTTCATAGGGTATCACCAAAATGATGAAAAAGAAAGACAAAACGTATGGCATGATCGACACAATAATAAAAAATAGTTTCAGGTCGGAGTATTTTTTCTTATGTATGACAACAAATTCTTCAAGCATCCTGATAAGTTAAAGAAACACTGGCTTAGACCATACATTGTAATTCATATCACTAATGGAGGCACAATGCAATTACAAAAGATAGATGGAACACATGTCATAGGAATAATAAATAGAAGTCGACTAAACTCGTGGCCTATATCACGATAGTAATGACTTGGTCACATAAAAAAAAACAAGAAAAAGAAAGGAAAGAGAAAGAAAAGGGAAAAGGAGAAAAAAAAATAGCCTTTTTGATGCATTTGTTGGTCACGAACTACTCGTCTCCCATAGTGAGAAGAAAAGTGTTGCGGACTCTTCTTCTATCGCAATAAGAAAAATGATGGAAAATACACTTATTCTATTACACCAAAGGAACTCTATCAAATAAATACTACAGGTCACAAGTAGTGCGACGCTATCGCAAGTAGCACTAGAATCACAAAAGTGACAGTTGTATATCATTAATTTGAAAATCCCAAGATATTTTGGCAGTGTTCTTTTTGGTCACTTTTGTCTTTACTACACCATAACCACCACTTGATTTGATAGCTAAACAGTGTCATGCATATAATTTTCCTTAATTATTCGGACAATTATCCCATGTGACTGAAAGGACATATAAATTTCTATTGGTTTCCCATGCATGTGAAGAACATTCACACAGAATGGTTACACGTTATCAACTTTCATGCCCAAGTTTCATTTCATTATATTTGCATGCAAGAAGAGAAACTATTTTTTGTAACTCCAAGAGCCAAAGTGAATTGTCCATAGCATGGTCATTTCAATTTCCAGCACAAGTACAACTCCTGAATCTGATGTTGCAACTGCATCACCCATGCCGATAATAGAAGATATTGTCATATATGCCTCACCACAGGTCGCGATTGCTCAAGATATTGAGAAAATTCCAGTTAGGCCTTCATTAAAATCACGTTTAGACCTACCAGGTCTATTTGGAATCTCATGGGGGAAGCGCACTGGAATATAAAGAAGAAAGGACAAACAAAAACACCACCAACACCACCACTACGTGAGAAGGATGAAGACTCTGAAAGTAGGAATGTGTTTCCACTATACATCCCACTAAGATGATCTAATGCGCCAAATTTTATATTCCCAATGAAGTCATGGTACCTTCCAGTAGCACCCACGATGTCAGAAGGAGTTAAGGTGTTGCAGAATATTGTATCGAACCTATAGAGGATGTCCTTTGTTGATCATGACATGAAGAACCAAGAATATTTAGATAGAAATAACTACATGCTTACTGTGCAGGATACACCAGATTCACTAAAGTGCCTTGTTTCGATGGAATGGGAAAGAGGAATGGACTAGTCAGGGTTATTATCATTGTTGTATATGCCACATTTTGGCCAAAGCATAGAAGTGAATATCTATGTGAAATAGTTATCAATTTCCTTTCATGGTGTCTACATTTGGATCAATGAATAAATATTTGTGGGTATCGAATCATCGCAGTAATTACAAGAAAACCATTAGAAGGTGTAGATGCAGCGTCATATTTAAGGAAATACCAAGACACTGCAATAATGACCAAGATGAAGGATAATTATGACTTGACTAGAGATAACAGAGGTTTCCTAATCGCATCGATAAATGACCATACTATTTGGTTTGTTGTGAAGGTATTCACTAGAAAATTGTTGTGTAACATACAACCGAACCAGTGTACTATGGGTGTGGTTGTGCTAGTTGAACAATGTGTGGAGAGAGTTCAACTCAACTGTTCACAGTACCTATTGAATACATTACTTGCAGATGCAGTAGAGTCGCATAAAAATAGGTAATGCATTCCACTATTCCTAGTTGTTGATTTTGATTTCATTTGTCGCATGGATGGAACCACCAATATACCAAGGGGTATCCCTTCCAGTACGATGTAGAGGAGTTCGATGCCAGAAGATCTAGTTCGATAAGGATAGGAATGACAAACAACAAGATAACAGCATGAAACGTTTTATGCATGGAGAGGCCCTGCGGCATCCGGTGAAGAAGCAGGATACACTTGCGGATGACACCATTCAACGGTTTCACCAAATTATCAAGTTTCAGATTGGACTACATCATATTTTTTATAGTCGCGACAATACCCACCATGCCAATGGTTGGCGACATAGTTTTTGTTGACCGAAGAAGAAGTTGAGGCAATCATCAAAGATTGGCTGAAAGAATGGTGTGTTCCTGTTTCGAATGACCAATTATATGTAGATGAATACGTAGGAAAATACAATCCACAATCACAAAATCATGGAGATATAGGAGGGGACCCACAGGAAGAAACTCAGTATCCCAACCCTCCCCAAACTGGTTCAAGCACAAATCTGGCAGATCTAGTCATAGCAGAGAAGAGAAAACAGACTGAGACAAGGAAGACGGAGTCAAGACATAAGGAAAGGAAGGATGACAAAACTGGAAATACCGTCAACCTTGATGGTGAATATTTTATCCTTCTAGTTAAATCACTGACATAAGTTGTGCAGAAGAGATTCATGAAAATAGATGAGCAACAGATAGAGCTAATAAAAATGATCACATATCTACTGACAATGCTCTGTAATGCTGTCAAAGAAATATGAATCGCAGTTGATTACACACCCCAAGTAACTAATTCGCAAGATGTACCTAGCACTTTAGAAGAGCAACAAAGTGAGATACCAATTCTAGTTCTTCCTATCAATATGCAAGTGGTGGGTGAAGCACTTCACTTGGGAACCGTAGAATTGAATGAAGTTAGCGAAAGCTTGGGACAGGTGACAATAGACTTCTCGCAAATGTGGTTGTATGAAATCTATGAAATGTAGAATGTCGCAGTCTTGGAGATGAAGGTAATAGAAGGTTCCTTGATTAAGTAGATGAAATTAGAAAATAAAAATGTCAATAAAATAAGAAAACAATGCAAGATATTGAGCAGAAAGAAAAAACTTAGGAGGAGAATAGGCATAGGCTCAACAAAGTTGTAGCCCTAGTGTGCACAAATTTTGTTGATGAAGGAATAATAGAGGAAATTTTTCAAAAAGACAAGAGCACTCAACTTGGAAATATAGCACAATACCTTCGCAAAAAGGTCACATAACTAGAATCATGGGTGAAACCAAATACACCCCCATATGTGTTAGAAGAAAGAAGAAAAGCAGTGACAAAGGTTGCAAGGAAGATAGCAGAAGCAGAGGAATTATGTGATAAGGTTGTCGACCAAGTTTCTTAGACATAGGAAGCATTGATATATGGAGAGCAATAAGAGAAATTTGCATAGGATCTATTCACCACTGAAACAGAGGCAAACAAAATGAGAAATGAGATGAAGAAGTTTCCCTTAGCAGATAAAATCGCTAAGGATGTAGAAATCAAGAAACTGCAACAACAAGTTACAGTGTTGCACACTCAATAGTATCAAAGGACCGAAAAATTCATAGAGTTGCATGCTGAAGAAGAAATAATTACAGGCATTATTCATATTGGGAATCAACAAGTGCGACAAGCAGTAGAGTCCGCAGAAAGTGTAACGTCGAAACACATCAATTCCGACCTTGTGGAAAACTTGAAGAAAACAAAAGAGGATGTGTGACATGAGATAGAGTAAATAGTGAAAAACTTCCAAAATTTTCAATTTAAGGTTATTAGATATTGAAAAATTTGACAAGTATCTTTGTGTGGCTTAGGACAATCCACGGGTGAGTGCTGGGCAGGGAAAACTTTAAGGATGCGATATTTATCCTAGAGTGTCTAAAGGGAGGTGAATATTGTATTAAATGTCTATTTTAAGGTAGGTGAATATTTCCATTTTTTAAAGGATAAGTATACCTACTTTGCGAATAATCCCTTATTGAAAAAAGTAATTAGATGAAATATTTATGATATGTGTTTTTGTGTTTTGTGAAAATTCACAATCTCAAATTCATCAATGTTTATCTAAAATGCATATTCCTCTTACAATTTACCTCTTATGTGAATTTTTTGAATTATTTTAATACACGTGCATGTAATAATGAAAAAATATCAATATAGGATTGAACACCCATGTATATTGCTAAAAATAATATTACCAAATATGCAAATTTCAAAAAATACTTCAACATAACTCCTAACTTTTTTCCATTCCAAATTATGAATTATACAAGGCATCATTAACAACAAACAACAAGTGCCTTTGTACACCACAAACAACAAAGCATCAAAGAAATACATGACATGAATTAGAAGAGGCGTCATAAACAACAAACAACAAGTGCCTTTATATGCCACTAACAGACTAGCATTAAAGAAATACATGACATAAGAGTTATTTAACGTTGAGATGGATGATATTCATTAGTTAATATAGGTGGCAGCATGAACAGAGGAAAATTCAATGCTAGTTGCATCCAGCGTTCAAAATTGTACCCTTCTCAACCCTTCCAAAGGGTTCTAGCACTTCTTGGAAGTGTAAAGTTAAAATTCCCCTTCAAAAAAAATTTAAATTATGAATTTCTCCCTTCCAATTAAGAAGGACATGACTTATATCAAAATTTCAAAAGAAGGGCAGTATTTGAAATTACCCATCCATATAAATTTCTCAGTATGTTGAAATTCTTATGCTATAAAGTTTAACTCATCATTCAAAATATTGGAAATATCATAAACTATAAGCACCCACTCACTCACATCACACTCCCTGCTCAATCGTTGAAGATGACAAGTGATGACTGGCGACTACGAGGAATTGGCCAAAGTCATATATATGAATTGATATACAGAGGTGGGCACTAGTATATGGAGAAAGAATGATTTAGAAAAAAAATGGGACCAAAGGATCGCAATGGTTATTAATGAAATTAAAAAAAAAATTGTTGTCTTAGGAAAAGCCTTCAATTTGATGGGTGGCATGATCATGATGTAATATCCCTCAATCCTTCCAAACATTTGTGGTTTCTCACCACATTTGTCCTTGGTGTTTGCCACCAAAATACATATAAAAATTACTTGTCTTTACATCCTCTTCTCTTTAAATCCTCATCTCACATTCATAACTAAGGATTATTATGCACGCACATCCTCAACTTACAATATCAATTGGGTGAAGGCACAGAGATAACCATAAAAAAAATATTGAATGTTTCAAGACCCAAAGAGTAAGAAAATATAAATTGTTTCAAGACCTAAAGAGTAAGAGATAACTATAAGTAAGTCTTATATTAAATTTACCATATAAGTATTTAATTGACACTTTCAACTGGGATTTGACATGTTGGATTGTTGTGATCTTCTTATCACTCCTTACCAATGTGATTGCAAGGCACTCTTTGAAGGTGAAGACAATAGTTTTACACATTTTTCCTCATTCTCATGCCTTTTGGTAGGACAATAAGGTAGTATCTTGCATCAACATGGGAAACAAAATTCAACATAGAGGTAAATACATTATCTAGTTTAGAGCCTCGAGCTCTTAATTATTCACACCTAGAACTTTCTCAAATCTAGCCATTAACATACTTCTTTGGTGTTGCGGTTCAATTTAAAAGGCAGATTGTCGAGAGTTAGACATGCAGCAAGTAGCAATGCTTCAACTGAATTAGGCTTGATTCCATTTCCCCTCCATCCCATCCCTATATGCTAAGTAATTGGATTCGGAAATTTTTTTCCATAAAAATAGAAAATCGTCAATTTTTTGTGCCTGGCGAACTAATTCAGCGATTTTAAAGGCGAATAACCCATGCAGACTACTTGTAAACCCTAGTTGATGACCCTCTGTGTAAACTATCTCTTCGTTAAACTGATCTGTTGTTGTGAATTATTTCATGAGTGAAGTTTGGAGCGTGGAGGTTGTCATCATTCCACAAGGCGCAGAGGAAACCTCAAGTCTGCAACTGTTGAGACCCTGAGGGATAGAGAAGTGTTTACTTGATAGTTGAAGCATTGCGATGTCGTAGGTTTAGGATATTCAATGCTGGTCGTTCAAGATATTCTATGAAACTAGAAAACGGGAATGGATACGTCCTAAGATTGCATAAATATAAATGTTATTTTGATTAATAAAGATGGGTGTTATCTCTTTGGATTAAGTAATCTAAATGTATTTTCGAGTGTAAATAATTTTTTTTTAATTTTCTCTAAATTGAGTTTATATTAATTATATATTTTAATTTTTTTAAATAATTATAATAAAAAAATAATGTTCTTTTATTTTAGTTTATTAATATTATTTATATGATATGATTTTTTTTATAGTTGAGTACAACCTAGTTTAATAATGTATGTTAATATTTACATTAAAATTTGAAAAAATGGATAAGAATATAAGTTTTTTTTATGGGATACTAAATAGATTAAATATTTTTTAGTTTCCAAATTTTATAGTCATTCGAACTTAATGTCGAATTTTATCGCCAAATTTTCTATTGCCGATTTTTTGTCGAATTTGAATGTCTCTGAATTCGAACACGAAATCGAACCAGGTGACTTAGCCTATATGTTGTCATGACAAGTGGTGAACAACAAAATTTGATGTCCTGGCCCGATGATGCTAGCACTGTTAACCTACTTGGTATGTGCAATTTTTTTTAATGTTTTAATATGAGTTTTGTATTATATTTTTTTATGCACCCAAATCCCATCATTCTTACATCTCTTGGTATTGGATGGATGCCCTCTCTCCAGTTTAAATTAGGGTTTTGGTTGTTTTTATATGTATTTTTTGTCAACTTCCTTTTGCACATAGTTAAGAGTAAGTAACTCTCTCATGGTTCTAGTTTTTTTTTATACTATATCCAATTGCAATGTCCTCAACTATGCATAAGATCATGCAGATGCCCAAATATGGTTATTGCATAGATCATCTAAATTCCCCAATATGAGTATTTCATAGTCTAAGTAGTTATTTTGTATAATAAAGTGTGTTCTAACTTGGAAAAATACAATAAAATAGATGTTATATTACTCAACTTTAAAATTAATGTTACAGAAATGTGTTCAGATTAAATTTTATTGAAAAGTTATTATTTTTTCATGTAGATACTAAGAAGTACTTAATTATTAAAGATTATAGAAAATTGGAAGAACAATATTAGTTTTTTGTATTTTTTAAAAGAAAAGTTAGTTAATTTATACTTGTCAATTGAAGTACTAATATTTATATTAGCTTTCATCTTTGAAGGTCTCTTGAATTAAATTCCTTTCCAATTGAAATTAAGACCCACCCTTCAAATTTGATCATTGGTTTTTCAAGGTTTAATCTTTCAGTTGTTTCTTTTCTTAAATTCAATGTTAGTTATGTCCTTTTCGAGGTTTAATCTTCAAGTTGTTGCTTCTATGTGTTTTTCTTATATTTTGACAGCCAAACAAAATAACTTCTCCCAAATATCTGTTGTCGCTACAATTTGGAAAACTAAAATTAGATCGACTCTTTAGGGCCGGGACTATGAGGGGATTAAGAGTAAATTTAGTGGAACGTACATATAGGGCTCGAACCGTAGACCCTTTCGGTAGAACAGATCATAATTTTATGGAGAGGGAATAATAAAAAGGAACATTAGACATCGTTCTCCTCTTCACAATTATGTGCAAAATATTTGAGATTCACTTTCTTAAAAAGGACGGCCCATACATTGATTGGAATAGAGAGAGTTAGTTCTATCACTCCAAAAGGCTAATATTATACCGTCAACATAGAGTGAAAATATTTTTAGGTAGTTTATTATATTTATTATGCATGCCTTCCATTGAATGGGAACCATCCATATTATGTAATTTGAATTGGATCACATCGCCTAGATCAATCCATAAATCCATAACATTTGGCCTGGAGCTAGGCGTCTGTGATTCAATATATTCAATATCACTTGGATTTCAATCTCCCATAGTATACTGAATCCCTGGATAGGCAAATTTTGTAGCTACCCTTCTGTTGCAAATTTACCAAGGATTACTCAATTTCATTATTGAAGTGCTGGAAATGAAACTAATTTTTTTTTGCATGGCAAAATTCCTTGTGGCCTTCTATGACATTTAAAATGGCCTTTGAAGGGCTCTGAAGGCTTCAAATTTGAAGCCTGCCTCCGACCGATCATGCTTGTCAATGAAGTTTTTCCATTTTTTACTTAGCCATCGGTTCTCATCCTATGATCACATGGTTCATCGAGGCTTGTGCTAGAGTGCTAAGCTCTTATAAGCCCCAAGATGAGTTTTTAGTGATCAGGTGCTAATGATTGTAATTCCTAGCTTGTAAAACTAGAAACTAGGCTAATGTGGTTGGTCCACATCACATCCTTCATCTAGGTGGAAACTCCACATCATCGTGTATCCATTTTGCACCTCCATGTCACACTATCCATGAGGCCATTGTTGACCCACGTTAAAATTTGAAAAAAAAACAAATTTTCCATAAATACTTAAATTTCAATTTATTGATTAGGTGGCTACATGAAATGCACATATTATATATAGGAAATTACACCTGGATTTTCTTTGGTTGGAATTTTTTTGTAACTAACTATCATTTATGTTAATTAACAAAATTGTAATTTCATGACATCGATTTAAATTTACCAAATTTTTCTAAGAACTGAATTGTTTCATCACAGATTCTTATATCAATAGCTCACATGCTAGTTCTGATCATAACATCTCATCATTTTAAACTATAATTTCCATAAGGGAATTTCATCAAATGCTTTACTAATAAACTATAATTTCCTCCTATTATAAGAAAAAAACCTAAAAATGGTAAGCTTTCACTATGATTTCTCTCCATATATGGTCCAACCAATAAAACAACCATATATATGTTCATTCATCCTATGGATTTAAACAATGGAGAACCAAAACCTATTTCTTTCCCCACATTATTTCTATGATACCTTTCATCAAACACTTCATGTGCAACATGTAAATATGTTTACAGATTTCAAGTATGAAACATGATGTCCCAGTGTTGCAATCTTGGGGTCTAATACCAATATGTCATGTACCCGGTGAAGTCATGATGCCTTTGGGGCAACTATCTCTGAAAAACACCTTCTTTCTCAAGGATTCGTCATTTTTCTTGTTAGACTTAACATGCCTTTCTAGAGGTTCAATTACCGATTAGGGTCCCAAGCTAATATCCTTAAATTCCTCTTTGATAAATCTTGGAATTGAGGTGTCGCTTATGGATAAGGAGTTGTACTTGAAGGTTACTATGAGCAATCTCTACAACCCATATCTCAACAGACAACCCTTTTGGAATGATCTGGACTTGTTGGTAGTGTTTAATGACCTGAATTTAATCATTGGTGGCGACTTGAATTTGGCAATCATTTAAAGAAGTCTAGGGGAGCATTTCTAACTCGAACTCTTGGGTAATTTTTTCATTCACCCATTTGAATCACACCATCTAGTGGATCATGTGGAGTCAAAGAAGTTAATTTCAACTTGGTGTAATGCAAGACAAGGGGAATAAGGAATTGCAGAATAGTTGGATAGGTTTCTAGTATTCAAATATATGTTACAAGGTGATCTTATGATTAAATCTTGGGTCAGATCTAGTGGACAGTCTGACCAAATTCCAATCATTCTAAAAGTGAAAAAGGAAGATGTTAGACTCCCTTGCCAGTTCAAATTTAGTCAAACTTGGTTACAATACAAAGAATTTACTACGATTATAAGTGAGTCCTAGGTCCTAGTGCATGAGGGTGGAGAGTCCTCCACTATGAACTAGGTCACCTACAATCTTGTCAAGGTAAATAGACTATAGAATGATTGGGATTGATTCCAAAATAAGAAACAACAAGTTGATTTAGTGGAAGTGGAGGACGATATTTGATCTCTTTATGAAGTTAATGGAATCGATTGTTCTTGAATAAATATTGTGAATAATTAAAGGAGACGGAAGTAAGGAGAAAAGAGCTCCTTGAACTAGAAAAAATAAATTGGAAATGAAAATTTCACGCAATGTGAATTTTAAAAGGTGATAATAACACATAATTTCCCCCTAATTATGTCATTTATCAGAAACAAATGAACATGATGTGGGAAATAAATGATGATGAAGGAAATTGGAAGAAATTTCTCTATGATAAAGTCGATGCAGGGATGCAACATTTTAAAAATTACTTAAGGAACTCTTGGGGTGTAACATAGGAGAGATCATGAAGATCTTGTCATTTGTGCCTACTCATATTAATGAAGACATGAAATGAAAATTAGAGGCAGATGTTATTAAAGAAGAAATATTGGTAATATTTCAAAAAAGAAAGAAGCCAAAGGATTGATGTCTTATCCATAGAATTATTTCTAGGATTTTATGACATTCTTAAGGAGAACCTGGTTGAATTCATACAAGAATCCATGGGCTCTAAGAAATTATTAGGGCCTACAGTGTGTTGGTTTTATGTTAACCAACTCAAAAAAACATAAAAATTGTATCCATGGAGTCTATTTTCCTAATAGGTAGGTTATTACATCAATTTGCAGAGGCTTGGCATGCCATGAATAGGTCGTTTCTTTGAGGTGATTTGCAATTTTTCATCAATATTGTCTAGTTATATCAATTCACTCTGAATTTCTAGTGGCATTATTTATGATTTTGTAGTGGGTTTATTATCCTTCGTTCTCCACAAACATAGTAACCAACTGCATCTATGTATTTTCAACAAATTTAGGTTTGAAGTAGATCAGTTAAAGAAATTTTCCATGAGTTCTCCTCCGGAGCAATCCCATCCAAGGGAAATTTCAATAGGTATCCATGGAAAAGATACCCATGTTTCTATAAGCTTAGTGAGGACTGAGCTATTTATACCTAGAGAGGCATAGTATAGGAAAATAAAAGATCGATTGAATGCATTTTCTTTCTGTGGTGAACAAGGGGGATTCAAGCTTTTCCGAGCTCGGTGTGCCGGAAGACAAGAAGGGATTTCTCCTTTTTTTTCCTTCTGGTGGGAAACGATACGTAGAATAATAGCACAACAAATAATATATAGGAAATTACAAGAATCATCCATCCATTGGTTCATAGACCCACCAAGAATATAGGCAATTACAAGAATCATCCATCCACCAGTTCACAAGATAGATATGAGTTTGGATGGGAGCCTCACTAGATGCAGCCATAAGTAAAGGACTCACCAAGCACAACTACACTAGCCATAATTAAAGGACCTACCATGCACAACTACATCACCACCACCATCATTCCTACCCTCATAGCCATTGTTGTAGTTCTAGGAAATGCTTTACTGGTGGTAAGTTACTACAAGGTTTTTGCTAAGTATTTCAAAGCTTCTCGATGGAGACCTTTTTTCACGTGGAGACGTAGGATTTTGGACTCTGAAGAGAATATATAAGTCCATGCTAGAAGGATTCCAAGACCCTAGAAGACTGATAGATAATTACTCAATCATATGGCCTGGATGAAGCTGTGATCAGATCCATTCCTCTATGCAGATTCACTAAAGCAGAGAAGCTTATAGACAAGATGGAGTGTGCAATTTGTCTAGTTTCATTTTAGGATAATGAGGCTCTCAGGATTCTTCCCAAATTCAGCCATGCATTCCATATTAATTGCATGTCAATATTTTGTATTTATATAAGCCCTTTGTCCCTGCCATGGCATCCCGAATACATCCTAGTATCGAACACGAGATGGATGGGGTTGTCCACGATAGTTTTAAATCAGAAGACTTAGGTGTCACCAGAGCTAGAAATAATGCAAAACACGTGAATAATATGGATTTTCAATAGTGTGGGGATACAGGACTACAAGGCATAGGCTTAGATTTGGAAACTGAAGGCTTTAACGAGTATGCTGATGGGATTAATGCCAAGAGTAGGGGTATAATATTGGAAGTAAGGGGAGATGAAACTATCGCAGATGGTAAGGGAGACCCAATAATGGAAAATGACCCATTATCTGAATCATTTCCCATTTTACCAAGATCATATTTATTTGGATATTCTGGGAATGAGTAATGAACACTACAATTTTACATCTAGAGATTCTAGAACCCATCTTTTTTATTCTCTACCTGCTACAAATAATACTGCATCTCCATGGAGATACATGAGGACTTTCAGATGGAGCGGGAAAATATTGCACCGCCATGGAGATACAAGAGAAATTTCACATGAAGCAAGAGGTTTCATTCATAATTCAATTCAAAGGGCCTATTTTCATTAAATCCATAGGATTAAAGTCACTATTTTTTAGGAGGGGATCAAGCTCAACAAAATAATCTAAAAGGAGTGCCTTTTAGGGTTCCATAAAAAAATGGTGCAGGTCTCATATTGAATTCAAATAATAAAAAAATGGTTTTTCAACCCGATGCAATGCAGATAGAATTCACTAATGGTGAAAAAGTATAACATTTAGATATTTATGCAGATAGAATTCACTAATGGTGAAAAAGTATAACATTTAGACATTTATTTCACACAAACCTGTTGTTACTATCTATTTTTTAAATCTACAAAAACAATCAAAATTCACAATTAGACTATTAAAAAATGAAAACCACATACCTTAAATCGTGCTAAAAATAATTAGCAGGAATAAATAATCCTTGTTTGTAGTGATTGCGAAAATTTGGTCCCTTTGCATGAAAATAGGCAAATATGATTCCAAAATTTTTTTAACACTAAAAAAACAAGTGAATATGACTCCAATTTTTTATTCTCCGCTTGAAAATAGGGAGTATGATTCCTTATGCAATATATGATTTTCCTATTTATAGCTAAAAATAATATTAAGGTTTTGAAATAAAGCGAAATATAATATAATTAAACATTATAAAATATTCGACACTAAAAAATTATCCTTAAATTCGCCTTTTGACTATAATTCGCCACTAAAAAATACCATGGTGTTGGGGGCCTATTGGCCCTAGGAGAAGACATGAAGAATTCAGTTAGAATTCTGCCCAAGAAGGTAAAGAATCTATTCGTAGGAAGAAGATGTTGCAACATAAGAAGTTACAACATAAGTAGCACCAGAATGAAGAACAAGGTAGAAGAAGTAGCTAGAGAGGAAGTTGCGATGGAGGAAGACATAAGAAGATAAGGAAGAAAGAGTGAAGGCAAGAAGTAGTCACAGAGGAAAATGTGACAACAAAAGAAGAGTTCATGAAGGAATATATTTCGAGAAGGAAGAGTTCGTTATAGTATAAGAGTTAGCAATATAAGAGAAGTTGTGAAAGAAGGAAAAAATGCGATGAGATCAGCTGCGACAGAAGAAACCATGTCATAATACGTGCAACAGCTGAAAATAGTAGTTCAAGGAATATCATGCATATGAAGTTGGCTAGAGTTGGAATGAGTCATACATATGTTAAGGAATAAAATCATTTTTGTATGGTCGTTAGTTCCTATTGACAAGTGTCACTAGAATGGGAATGACAGCTTGTTGTCTAATTGGACGAAATCAGTTGATAGCAACATGTAAGAGTCTATAACAAGGAGGAACCCAAGTTGTGTGTGGGTTAATTCTGGTTACTTTATGGTTTCTTACCTACATATTGTTGTTGTTTACCTAGTCAGTTCAATAGAGAGTCAGTTAGTTGTGGTGTGTTTGACAGTAGATTCGAAGAAGTCTACAGCTGAGTGCGCAAAAGTGTAGAGAATATCAAGTTGATCAAGGTTGTGTGTGGATCGATAGTAGAGTAAAAGAATCAAGAGTCGTAGAGTTGTAGAGGAGTTTGAGTCGATCCAAGTTTTGTGCGAATCAACTGTAGAGTCAAGTAGAGAAGAACCAATGATAGAAGACCAGAGAGCATGAGAGGAGAGAGAATTTGGTATATATAGGAGAAGGAGATCTAGAACAGAGTCTGCAACTTAGTGCATAGACAAAAAGGAGCCATATATTTCTCATTCCAAATGAAGAGCACCTTTGTGTTTTTTCCCAGATGGGTTTTCATGTTAGATGTTGTGTCAAATGTGTGGATGATGAATGTGTTTGTGTCGCATTAATGTTTACTATGAATAAGTGTTTATGTATTTGATTATGAATGAGTTTATATGGATTTGTCGCACTATTCTAGTCAGGATAGTCTATACTTAATTATATTTATCGTTATAATATATGTCGACAGATGACGATATTTGCATCTTAACTGTGCATAATAACTATAAGGAATACACCCACTGCTTTCAGTTGAGTGAGCTAGAGAGGTTCCAAGAAGACTAAATCCTCCCCCCATCCAACTACGAAAAATTGGTTCTAAAATTTACCCATAAAGAGATATCTTAGCTAAGACTGCACTTCCGTTGCAAGTTCTTCTCATTGAGCCTTGCTCTATCGGTCCGATATCTTGGGATTTTTTGCACGCAACAAAAGGTCTAAACCTAGGTCGAATGGAGAAATGCAAACAATGTCATCCCAAGTCAAAGTCCCATAATTAAAATATTCTCAATATTTTTTAGGATAAAGAAATGCAGGGACCTAGAAACTTCCTGAATAGTAGTCACTAAATATCATCTTGCAAGAATGATGGGTTCTCTTATCATATTATGTTTACTGCTCACTAATGTTGGCAGTGGCCTACATTCACTTGTTCAACCTTCATCAATGGAACTAGCAATTTCTAGCACATTTTGAGACTATTGGGAAGAAAATCGAATGTGCAAGAAGTCAAATCGGATGGCCTCTATAAATTCTATCACATATCCTGTAGCCAAAACACATCTCCTGATGACGGGAGGGAAAGCTTCAACCAACCTACATTTATTGCTCATATAATCTAGGGAGAGCCAACGACCACCTTCTCGACCATCAACCATCTTAAAGGGGTGCATGCTTGATTTATGTTTCACATGTAGAAAGATTTAGTTACTTTCATGTTGGATCCATGATCCACCCAGCACTTGGCATTGTTTGTCAAAGATGACGGATTCCAATATCGAATTCGACAAATTCTGCACCTCAACATGACATCGATAGGTTCAACATCAACTTCAATAAGTTTCTCACCTCGACATGACGTTGAGAGGTTCAACATCGACTTCGACATGTTCAACATCAACCTCAACAGACTCAGCACCTCGACATGACTATAATAGTTTTTTTTTTTCTTCCAATCATCTGTAACGGTTGAACTTCTAAAATCATTCCAACTGTTCTTGTAACTGAACATAATAGGGATACAACCCAATTGTTCTCAGGAGTCTATTTAAGCATGTACATTATTGTAATTTACAAGAAATTAATAGAACAGTAATGAAGTAACAAATATTGTTTTGAATTCTTCCATATTGTTTGTGTGTGTGTGTGTGTGTGTGCGTGTGTGTGTTTCTGTGTGTAGTGTATTTCCTACTTTTCTTATTATTAATATCCTTCCGCCATAATAGTATTAGATTCATACATTCAAACTGTTGTCCCCACTATGCACCTAGGGACCCGAATCAATCCAAGGGGCATTTCTAGCTCTTCCCCTAAGCTTATTTCAATGAGACTGCTAATTATAAGTGGAAACACGATATCATTTTTTTGCATAGAGTTTGGTTATTAATCAAGACTTCACCTTTCCTGAGACAAGACCCTTTCCCAGCTTCTCTATCTACTTATGTTGTATTTGTTTACTTGATATGAAATAAGTGAAGCTTTTAGACATCATGGATGAGTGTTATAATTAATTTCTGTACTCTCCCAACAACTTCTTCCTTATTGGACTGATGTTTCTCATCTTCTAAATAACTACCCAGGAATCGCCAAAGACTTTATAGTTTCTTATTTTGAAGTCTATCATTATTTCTAGTCCTTGTATTAAAGCAATCCAGTCTTCCCTATTGTTTGTATTGATTCCTAATCCCCATGCAAAGGAGTGTAACCTATTTCCTCCAAGTTCAAAGATGAACCCCCCACCTCCTCGTGATTCTTCCTCCATTGGGTTTCCTTTCAAGGAACCATTGAAGAATAAGGCAGGAAGAGATTGTCCCTACCTCCAATTCTGGAAGACCTTCAGGGGAAGTTCTATAGCCCATGCATGAATGGTGCTCTAATTTTGGACTGAAGGGAGTCGCTCTAGATATACATGGAGAATCATTTGAACTCAGACATAGAGAGGGATTCTTAATGGTTGATGCTCCATCCCTGGGATGCGAGGAATTCTTTCATTTTCACTGTGACTTTCATGGTAGCTCTAGAGGGTGTGGAAATATTTCACTCAAAGGTATCCCTGTTCCTTGAGATCCATATTTTCCAATTTAGATACTTGGGAAGGTCATACTACAAATTGATCAAGGAACTTTTACTGTTAAAATTCCCTAGATATCAGTGATTCCATCCAACGAAGAACCTTGAAACCTGACTCTAGAGAAAAATATCGGGCTTCCATCACCTTGATAGATTCTTCCCAAAATTTCTTGGTGAAGGGGCAGTATGAGAATAGGTGGGTGATTGGCTCTCCTTCCCTCTTGTAGAGGACACATCTATGGGATTTAAATGCCTCTCTTCTTCATATTTTCTACAGTTAATATTTTTTTATAGACTTGTATCCAAGTAAAAGCATTGATATTTGATGGAAAATATGGTTTCCAAACCTCTTTAATTTGGAGCAGAGGGGAGACCTCGTAGAAAGAGTTGATATCCTTCTTTAACACTGTAGCAACCTTTTAACCCCCATCTTAAAATATCTTCTCTTATATGGAGATGAGATTTCCCATTTATCTTCTCTTAAAATATCTTCTCTTCTTCCAATCCTTTCAGTCCCACTATCGGACCAAATAGAGATATCGTAGAGTTTCATCACTCCTATCCCTCTTAGATAGTCTTTTATCTCCTTTAATCCTTCCTTTTCCTTCAAGGGAGGGTTGTTCAAAATCGTATCCTCCCAGATATCAATTTTGTTGATGTATTTGTAACTTTAGAATGTATTCACTTGTATATTTCTTATTGTATTTCATTATACCCCGAAGGAGATGTTTTCTCCTCCAATCGAGAGAGTCATTAATATAATAAATTCATGTAAAGTCATTGAGGCTAACCCTCCATTGTAAGTCAACGAAATAGTCCCCATAATTGAGTTGAGGTTAACCCTCCGTTGTAAGTTGGGGCAATAGTCCCCACAATTGAGGGGTATTCGGGTTATTAGACTCTCCTAGTGAGGTTGGCCCTATAAGAATAAAAGTTAAGTGGAAAAAAAGTATAAATAGAGAGTGAGACTCTCTATTTGAGACACACACTCACTCAACTGCAGCGCATGAGTGAGAGAGGAGGAGCTCGCACAGGTGAGAGAGAGAACAACTGTTGGAGATCATCTTTGTGTCTTTGGGTTTTACTTTTGCTATCGGTGCTCATCTATATTTGAGGAAGTTGAGGGGTTTTCTCCTTTATGTTTTCCTCAAGGAAATTTTTTTGTCTCTCTTATCTCTTATTATTATTGTTGTATATGTTATTCTCTTAGATAAGATCCTAGATCATATTGATTAAATGATAAAAACACCGTGCAGCTGCAGAAGCTATGGCTTATTACTTTTTGGGTCTCCCTCCATAGATCATCAGCAAAAAGAGGCTAGGATAACTCTCCATTGAAGGGCGCATCTTTCTGTCAAAGCAGAAATTGATTCCGGGCATTTTCAATTTTTGACCTATCACTACTGTGGGACACTAGAGATTTTCACAAAAGAGGAAGTTTTTAGTGATCACAGAATAGGATTTATATCCTCCTCAAAATATAAATATAGAGACCAAGATCAAAAAATTTGGCTGGGTAAAACTCTGGGAAATTCAAACCCTAATTTGACCACGGACCAAAAAACCTTAAAAGACTAAAACTAGTCATTTTGGTGCATTTTCTATATCTCAATATTCGAGAATGATCGAGATCTGAAACTTTTACAGGATGAATATAAATTCATTATGTACCTTGTGTAAAAGTTTAAACCTCATATTCACTATATTCTAGAAGATATGATTCCTCCAGATCAGGGTTCCAGTCTCTCCCTAGATTCATCCCTAAACAGAACACCTAGGGAAAATTACTATATCTCTAGCTGGGAAGGTCCAAATGAAATTTATCAAGATGCTCCATATAGGGAACATATTTTACTTTCTGTGGTAAACGTTTCTGACCCCAAAGGTGAAACAATGATATGTGGAAGCCTATACAAGTTCACTATGTTGAACAGTCCTGAAATAAGTCACCTTGGTAAAATTCTCATAAGTCCCAATTGGTGAAACAAATTCTGCTCAAACCTACGATGTTGGAAAGAGGACAGTTGAGGCTACCTTAGTGCGAAGTTCCAAATACAGAGGAGTAGTATTTTTGGAGATACCGCAGAAACAATATTAGGAATTTTTGCAGAAGAAATTGGAAAACTAGGGCTTTCTGTTCTGGGAGCTTCCCTCCATTGTTTTCAGAAAAGGAGTACATTGGAAAGCTCGCATTGAAGAGGCCCCATGTTCTATCCAATCAGAAGTTCGAGATTCCAAGTTTTGAGAATTAGGTTTTTTTTTACAAACCCTAGATAAACCAGCTCCGGAACCAGAATGGACACCTTAAATCAGTAAGATCTAATCTTTTGTTAGTTATAGTTGAGGTTCTCATTTCAAAATGACTAATCACACAATCTTGATGATGAGCTTGGTGAAGCTGACAAATTCCAAGTACAGAATTATAGGAACTTCGTGATCCTTGAAAGAATTGACTTAGATCAGTATTTTAGTAAAGAATTTATAAGATCCAGAGGGAGATGAGGCTAAGTCTAGAGCCAAAAGAATCATTGCAGATTCTATTAAAGATCATCTCATTCCTCATGTCTCATCCTTGAAGACACCAAAAGGAAGTGTTTGATTCTATGACGAAGTAATCGAAGAAGAATAAGATATTGTTATAACCACCTTGAATGGCCTCCCAGGATCATGGGATTCATTCATTCAAGGAATATGTGCTAGAAGAAAGTGATTATCTTCAACAAACTCTAGGAAAAGTGCACATAAGAAGAAGCTCGACTCATAATAAGAGAAGAGAATATGGGAGCAAGTGAAGATCAATCTCTCATGATTCAAAGAAGATCCCTCAAGCAATGAGGAATATGGAGGATTCAATTCTTGAAAAACCTCTTATCCATCTTAGCATTTGGATAAGAAATGATGATGTTGTGAAGGTGCAAGAAGGAGTCTACCCACGAAGCATATAATGATAAGTGTTTGAATTGTATTTTTCCATATATCTAGTTGTTTATATGACATTGTTTAGTTGTGAAATGTATTGTGCATGATAGAATAATGAATAGTATAATATTAATATGCATGTGATGGGTAAGTATCCCATGGTGCTATGAAACAATCCATTGCTACTTATCTATAATGAAACCTCTTTTCTTACATATTGGATTAGTACACAATCTCAATGATGGCATGGTAGAGATGGAAGGAATCTAGAAAGTTTCTGTGAGATATGGATGAATGTTGTATTGGATAAAATAGTTGCATGTTTATATCTTTATGCATAAATAATTTCCCATTATGAATATGCCTTATGAAATGTTTCTAACCATACAACTAGTGCATTTGACTTGTAGGAAATATCACGTACAATTGTCTACAAGAAAAGAAGGATGAGACTTGTTTCGAAGAACAAGTGATTATAGTTCAAGAAATAATCCAAAATGAAGAATAGTATAATTAGACTTCAAGAGGCCTCAGACATGTGACACTGTTGAGTGACATCATTAATGTAGAGCCTTCCAACTATGAAGAAGTAGCCAAGAAGAAAGGGAAGGAGAGTACCAGTTCAAGAAGAATGATGTCTAGGATGCGGTATCAAGACCTGAAGGGAATTCCATAGTATCTTCCATATGGATATACAAGATACAACATGCAGTATATGGAAACATCGCGGGATACAAGGAAATATTCATAGCACGAGGCTTCTAACATAAAGAAGGAATAGACTATGAAGAGACATTTGTAGCCATTGGGAGTTGAGACACATGATAGGCAGACTCATGTGTGCAAATTAAAGAAGGCCTTGTACGAGCTCAGAAGGCACCCATGGGATAACACATACATGAGGAGCTTGAGGATCACCTATAGTGATGAATATCTCAACCTTTGCTATAAGTTTGAAGATGAAATCCTATAGAGGATGACAAGCTCACAGTTGGGTGTGAGAAGAACTGTTGAAAAGGTTCAAGATAGAGGATCTTGGTTTCCAGTGACCCTAGATGGATACATAGAATATTAGTAGCAGAGTAAACTATTTGTCACTTGAGTACAAAATGTTTCAATGCATAGAGTACAAAAGGTTGAAAGAGAATGATGCTTTGCTTTAGAGGGAGTGACTACAGAAGATCCTGAGGTTCACGACAGGATGGAAAGCTTACTGATGGCTCTAGGCTTTAGTGAGAATAAAGCAGATTCCAACCTTTGCTTCAAGGTTGAAGGAAGAAGACCAGTGATGATCCTATTATATGTCAATGACATTTTCCTGATAGGAAAAGAGGAACTCTTTAAAGTTGCAAGAAGGAGACTCGCTGCCGATTTCGAGATGAAGGGTATGATGCACTACTTTCTAGGCATGGAGGGGTGGAGTGCAGATGGAATCTCCCTTGGACAAGGAAAGTATGCAGTGGAGATCCTGAAGAGGTTCAGGATGATGGACTGCAAGGCCATGAACACACCTATGGAATCAAACCTGAAGCTATTGTGTGATACTTCATAGAGTCAGTTGATGCTATGATGTATCTCCAGATGATTTGTTCATTGATGTACCTGACGAATACAAGGCCAGATATTTTCTTTGTTGTGAACACATTGAGCTAGTTCCTAATAGATATGAGACATGTTCATATGATTGCTCCAAAGCATATTCTAAGGACCAGAACAGTACAGTTGACTATGGGCTCAAATATGAAGTGAATCAGAGGATTAACCTGGAGGGTTATGTGGATTCGTATTGGGAAAGAAGTTCCATTGATAGGAAGAGAACTTTGGGGTGCTACTTCAATATGGGATCAGGTGTGATATGTTGGTTTGGTAGGAATCAGTCCTGCATGGCACTGAGTACAGCTGAGGAAAAATATGTTGCCACTTGCTCGTCTACTTGGTAGAGAGGAGCAGTGAAGCTCCAGTTTGTGATCCAAATCAATATCTCTTGAAAGAGGGAGTTCTAGAATAGCCAGTGAGACAGGTTGTCTGAGCATAAAATATTGGCGAAGCCCGTAGGTTGCTCAAACGTAAATGGTCCTATAGGTTGTCCTTGGATGTAATTAGTCCTGGTGAAGATCGCAGGTTATCCTTGGGTGTAATCAACCCTGATGTGATTCTATGCTAGAAATGGCCAGAGTGAAGTTTGAGTACTTCAGGGAGAAGCTTGGTGTTCTCTAGATCGAGGTTCCTTCCAAGGATAAGTGATGAGTCCGATAGCCTTTCTCACATGGTGGTAGGATTGGTTTCTCCCATGGTCAGATATAAGTGTTGTGCCTTTCCGACATGGTGGCAGGATTGGTTCCTCCCATGGTCAGATGTAAGTGTTATTACTTTTTGACATGATGGTAAGATTGATTCCTCCCATGGTCAGATGTAAGTGCTATGCCTGTTTGACATGGTGGCAGGATTGGTTCCTCCCATGGTCAGATGTAAGTGTTGTTCCTTTCTGACATGGTAGCAAGATTGGTTCCTCCCATCGTCAGATGTAAGTGTTGCGTCTTTCTAACATGGTAGCAAGATTGGTTCCTCCCATCGTCAGATGTAAGTGTTGTGTCTTTCTAACATGGTGGCAGTATTGGTTCCTCCCATGGTCAGATGTAAGTGTTGTTCCTTTATGACATGGTGGAAAGATTGGTTCCTCCCATGGTCAGATATAAGTGTTGTTCCTTTCTGACATGGTGGAAGGATTGGTTCCTCCCATGGTCAGATTAAAGTGTTGAAGATGTGAAGACCTATGTGGAGGCTAGCCCTACATCCAGCAAGGATATCTTTGTAGAACTTCCTATGACAAGTAGAATTGAGAGATAGCACCATTTGCTTGAGATGGTGGAAGCAATTATGATGATGATCCATCTTTGATGATGATCCAGTGATGAAGACTTGTGTTGATGAACTGTGTCAAGAGAATACCTTCCTAGTTGAGAGGGGGCATTGATGTATTTGTAACTTCGGAATCTATTCACTTGTATATTTCTTATTGTATTTCACTATACCTCGACGGAGATGTTTTTTCCTCTGATCGGGAGAGTCATTAATATAATAAAGTCATGTAAAGTAATTTAGGTCAACCCTCCGTTATAAGTTGGGGAAATAGTCCCCACAATTGAGTAGAGGTTAACTCTCAGTTGTAAGTTGGGGCAATAGTCCCCACATTTGAGGGGTATTAGGATTATTAGACTCTCCTAGTGAGGTCGACTCTGCAAGAGTAAAATTCAAGTGGAAAACAAGTATAAATAGAGAGTGAGACTCTCTATTTGACACACACACTCACTCAACTGTAGCGCATGAGTGAAAGAGGAGGATCTCGCACAAGTGAGAGAGAGAACAACTGTCGAAGATCATCTTTGCGTCTTTGGGTTTTACTTTTTCTGTTGGTGCTCATTCTATCTCTGAGTAAGTTGCGGTGTTTTCTCCTTTATGGTTTCCCCAAGGAAAACTCTTTGTGTCTCTTCTCTCTTATGATTATTGCTTTGCATATTATTCTCTCATATAAGATCATAGATCATATTGATTAAATGATCAAAATCTAACAAAATCTCTTTCCATTCCCAGGAATCTAGTACAAGCTTTCTCTGATTAAATTTATGGCACCTTTTCACATGTCCCAGAATTTTTATTTACTCCCATATATTCCTTGTCAATACTTCTGATCCTACTTCCTTTCTATATTTTTTATTTAGGATTTGTTTCCACCATTCCTTTCCTCTTGAGTGATATCTCCAAAGAGTTGTATCCCCCATGGCGATGCTCATCATCCTTGGTTTTCTAATAGAGATCCCACCCTCTCGTTTTGTGCTACAAACATTTTCCCAATTAACCAAATGAAACTTCTTAGTCCCTCCCTTTCCCCCTTTCCAGAGGAAGTTGTGTATCTCTTTTCTAAGGCTACTCAAGAGTCCATCCATAGTGAAGGGAATAGAGCGAAGGAATATAGGAATGGATCTAAGAACGTAATTTATCGAAGTTATTTCCCCCACCATATTTAACCAATTAACTCCCCAATACCAGATCCATATTTTTATTTTCTAGATTACTTCCCCCAATATTCATCATTACTTTTTGTCCTTAAGGAGATTGGAATTTCCAAATATTTAAAGGAGTTCCACTTTCCATTTACTTTGAAGCCTAGGGTTCTTCCTATCTCTCAATTCAGAATCATGGAACAATTCCATTTCTAAATGCAACATTTATCATCTTTGATTTTCACTCTTGAGGCTCTTAGAAGGGAGAACAGGGTGGATTTAAATTTTTTTGAAAAAACCTTTGAGGAATTTCCTAGGAGAATGGCATCATTCGCAAATTGTGCATGATTCATTTCGTTGACTCCTCTAACAATCTAGATCCCTGGGAGTCTTATGTCGTCAATATGCTTGTTGAGATTTCTACTCGAAACTTTTGCCACTATGATGCATATGAAAGGAGAGAGTGGGAAACCCTATCAGACATCCCTTGAAAATCTGAAAAATGTATGGGTATGTCGTTAATCAAAGGGGAAACCTAGGAGATATTGATGCAAGCACTAACCCATTTTATGAAATCACCTAAGAAATTGAATCTTTCTAGAACTTTGAAGATGAATCTATGTCTTACTTTGTCAAAGGTGTTGACCAGATCTAATTTTAGGGCCATTCCTTTCTCCTTCCTTTTATGGCTTGAGCAAATGGCTTCCTGAACAATGATAATATTATCAGTGATTTCCCTTCCTTCTAAAAAACTACCCTGATTATTAGATATGATCCTTGGGAGAATCTTTTCGAGCATGTTAGTGATATTTTTTGTCAAAATCTTATAAGAGGCATTGCATAAAGAGATGGGTTTGAACCTCTTAAGAAAGGTGGGATTTTTCTCCTTTGGAATCAAGGCTATGAAGGAAGAGTTGGTTGCCCTTCCAAATTTATCTCTCCCCATGGAGAAATTTAACATTCTATAGAGATCCATCTATATCATATTCTAGTACTTTCGATAGAAACAAATGGGAAAGCCATCGGGTCTAGGGGCTTTGTCTAGATGGAGGGAGTAGATCATCGCTTTAACCTCCTCCTCCAAGAATCATTTGACAAGAAATTCATTATCCTCCAGGGTGATGAGGGGGGGAATGTGATCACATAGAGATGCTGCAAGGTCTGATTCTTTGACATGCTCTTCTTGGAAGTGCTCTCTAAAGGGATGAAAGGACTTGTCTTTTATTTTTTTAACAGGGTTCAAATCATCTCCCCTAATGCTTTCAAGTTCCAAAAGCATGTTGCTCCTTATTATTTCCTTATGTTGAAGATGAAACTAATTAGTGCTTTTATCTCCAGACTTGAGCCAAAGACTCCTAGACCTAATTCTCCACTCCCCTTATTCCCTTATTTCCATACTTTGTTCCCTTTTTAGGGTTTCCTCTGTGATTTCACGTATTTCATTTCTTCTTGATAATCCTTGATTTCTTTTTTAAGTATTTGAATCTCCTTCCTGTGAAAGGGGTTCTTTTATCCCATTGCTTGAGTAGGCCTTTAGTATCCCCAAGCTTAGCCTCCCAAATGTAACTAGGAGTTCCTTCTAAGAATTATTTCCAGACATTCTTAACTATTGAAAGCACCTCCTCTTCTCTGGTCTGGGTGGACAAGAACTTGAATGGGAGAGGTCGTAGATTCTTCGGTTGCATGAATTTTAAAAAGATTTGGTTTATGATTTGAAACTGAGGATGGAGATTTTTTTGAAGAGGGAATCTTACTTTTCAACAAAAAATAACCACTTACCAGGAAACGGTCGAGCCTTGTTGCGATGTGTCTCATTCCCAAACTTATGTTATTTTAGGTGAAAGTCGTTTTCCTTGAATTTATGTTTGTGATATTCCATGCTTCTTGTATCTCCTCCTGTTGCTCGCCAAAGGTGTCTCTAATCTTCAATCATCCTCATCATTCCAAAGGGGAGACTGTGGAATTAAAGTCCCTGCCCACGATGCAACTAAGGTGGAGATCATGTTCCTTAAGATCCTCAAAAGATCTCCAAAGGTCATATTTCCTGTGGTGCAAGGCTGGTCCATAAACATTGCATATTTTGATCTTTTTGTTTTCCTCTGTATCTTCTAGCTCTACCATAGTCCAGTTGGGGTTCCTCCATTCAAAGATGAAGGAAAATCACCTCTTGTCCCACGAAGTGGTGATACCCCCAAAGCTTCCTAGAGCCCCAACTAAGCTTCCTTCTCTACTCTTCCACACTATTTTCATTACTCCTCTACTTTCTTCCTTGGACATTTTGGTCTCTTGGATGAGATGGATGGAGATCCTTTTGGTTCTGATCATACTCCTATTATCTTATGCCTATGGTTTCTCTCCTAACCCTCTGCAGCTCCAAGAGACTAGTTCCATTATTTCTTGTTGTTGAGGGAGGTGTTCCTGCTCTTTTGATTTTCGTTAGCTCGGGAGGTTGTTTTTCTTGAGGACTGGAAAATCTTGAGGTGTTGATCCAGACATGCTTGTTTCCCTTCCACCTTTTCTTTTTTTTCTTGTTCCTCCCTATGAGTACTATTTGGTTTTCTTCCCTTCTTTATTTTTTGATGTTTCCTCGTGTGTGGACTTGGACATTGACCTTATCACTGATCCAGAGCACCTCTACATAAGGCGTTTTTGGCAGGGCTAACATGAAGTTCTCTTCTTGACCTATTATGTTATAACCGGTTGTTCTTTTGTGATCTCTTCTTGTGGTTCCTCCCCGATCTCCCCATCCTCTGTTGCATCCTTTACTAGAGCCTAAAACATATTAGAGAAAGGACACTCTTGAGGAGAGAGGAGGGGTTGGGTTTTCCTCAAGGGGGATTTCATTCCTTTTTTGGAGACCAATTTCCAATAGTCACCCTTGTTCCCTTCTCCATAAGGGGGATTTTCTTCTTTTTTTGGAGACCACATTCCAATCGTCATCCTTGTTCCCTTCTCCATCCTAGAATATCTTCTTAGCACAATTTTGGAAAGATGTCTATATTCATGGCATATTTTGCACTTTAATGGTATATGTTCGTAGTTATCTTTTAGAGGTGGTTCCACTTATCCATTTTGACGTTTTTTATCGCCTTTGGTAAGCCTTTTTCCAAATTTACTTCTACGCATATTCTGGCATAAGAGAAGAGAGGGAGTTTTTGGCTCTGCTCTATCAATATATTTCCCAAGAGTGTTTCCAATCGCTTTAAATCTTCATCCCCCAATAATGTAGAGGCAAGTTGGGGAGCTTGAGCCACACAGAAACTGCAGTAGGAATACCATTTTTTGAGTCGAATGAAGTGTTCCAATGGTTCAGATACATACCTCTAGGGCCAAGAAAATAAGGTCCATTCCAAAATATTAAGTCTTTGTCCAAGAAAATAAGGTCCATTCCGAAATATAAGTCTTTGTCCTCTTTGTGCTCAAATAAAAAAGACAAAGAAGCACGATCTCTAGTTCTTGTTCATTTAGGTTTCAATCGATTTCGGGGATGGCCATAAACTCCTGAAACGCCTGACTAACACTTTTTCAGATAGGGCAATCATCTTTGCAAAAGCTGAGGAGAGCGTTACTTTCGAAGTATCCAAAAACCTGACAAAGTGAGAGTCTGAATCCTTGTGCGAATTGGAGGCAACATCAGTCGTCGTGGAGATGGTCGACCTATAGCGGGTAACGAGAGAGGTTGCTCCCCCACGCCAGTTTAGGGATCGAAGGGCAATCCATGAGAGAGGTGAAAGCAGAACTACAAAGCAAAAAACCCAAGGCGAAAAGCATATAGGTGTAAATATGAAGTTTTTTTAAAAGCCTTTAAATCCGATTTAATTTGGATTATAAATATGAAGTTGCTCGAACAAGCTTGATTTGGATCATTTAAATCTCATTAACTTAGATTTTGGAATAAATTTTAAAACATATATTAGAAACATAAATATGAAGTTTTTATAACGAGCCTTGGATTATAAATAAGAAGTTGTTTGAACAACCTAGATTTGGATCATTTAAATCTCAATTTGATTGGGAATATTTTGGAAACATAAATATGAAGTTTTTTTAACGAGCTTTTAAATATCATTTAATTTGGATTATAAATATGAAGTTGTTTAAACCCTTTTGAATCTCAATAATTTGCACTATTCCACCAAGTTTTCAGTAATTTGCACTATTCCACCAAGTTTTCGAGATGCAAGAGCTTGGAAGAGGGAGACACCTCAAAGTACAGGGAGACACCTCAAAGTACATTTTGAGGGATGAGAGGCGAGAGGCATCGAGGTCCCTAACATAGGGGTCGGTCTCTAATATAACAAAAAATAGAAAAAAAAATGAACCTCAACATATAAAAACATATCAATTTGCGATCCCTTACCATTTGCATACTAGCATCCTTATGTTCCCAAAGAGTTTAGAATAATGTAAATTTAATCGTTATAGCCAAGCATATCATGTCAATGTTTGTTTCTTTTTATTTGTTTCTATTTCAATTTATAATGACCATTTAGTGTAGAAACCTAAAATTTAAGATGAATCATTTTTGTTTTCAAGTAAAAAAATTAAAAATTCAAAAAAGGTGAAGATGTGTGGGAGCCCCCAATTTCTAAGAGGGGATGTGTGGGAGCCCCCAATCCGGGAACCTCATAGACCCATGTTTCCCCACGTTTCTTAAAAAAGGCATTGAGAAATGTTTCCCATGAAGCCTTCCAACCCCGAAGCGTTTCCCACCCCGAAACCTGAGAAATGCATCCCTATGAAACACTGCTAATTTGGATAAGGATCATTTATAAACATAATTTGGATAAGGATCATTTATAAACATAGGTTATGAACAAGCCTTTAGAGTTTGCATAGAGAAGGATAACACTGCTAATTTGGATAAGGATCATTTATAAAAATAGATTATGAACAAGCCTTTAAATCTCACTAAATTGGATTTGCATAGAGAGACTAAATTGGGTTTGCATAGAGAAGGATAGTGACATTTGAGCAAGCCTTTAAATCTCATTAAATTGGATTTGCATAGAGATGGATAGTGACACCGGTTGGACTACTCCTAGTTGTGCCACTAGCCTGACATTGTTGGTTCAGCTGCGGAACAGGACTGGCTCTGCCACTAGCCTGACATTGTTGGTTCAGCTGCGGAACAGAGCTGGCTCCCTAAGCTGTGGGCTCCTCCTGAATTGTTGTGAGTGAAAAGCGAACAGCACATGCATGCCATTCAGTCTGTAGGAGACCAGTCTGGATATCGATGTAAGAACTTGTTTCCTCCAGGTTCGTCAGCCTAGCCTTTTCATCTAACCTTGGGAATATAGCCCTTTATCCAAGTAATCCCTACCTACTAGTTATGCAATCGTTAAATTTGATTTGCATAGAGATCAATAGTGACACCTAATTTGGATTTGCATAATTTAACTTGGATTTGCGTTGTTATGGATGGTTACATTTAATTTGGATTTAATTTAAACATACATATCATTTATGATTTTATTTGATTTAGATTTGCATACATTCTGGTAGTTGACTCATTGATGATACACTTGTCTATTGTATTAACATTTAATAGATTTATATTGATAAATGACAAATATACTTTCAATTTAGATTTATATGGAGTATGCTTTCATTTAATTTGGATTTACACTAAAGCTCTGATAGTTTACTCATTGATACTACACTTGTTTTGTAATATTTAATAAATTAATATTGTTAAATTCATTTGTCATTGTGAATAGATTAATATTGATAAATGACAAATATACTTGTCCATTAATATTTAATAGATTAATACTGATAAATGAATTTGTCATTTAGCAAAGCATAGGAACATTTGTGATAAGGAATATATTTTAGCATTTGTGATTATAAGGAATATATTTGGTGGTGGAACAATTGGTGTATAGATTTGTCTATGAGTTATTTAACATGTAATGCATGTAATGCATCAGTGACAAATACATTTGATGTGTCATTGATAATAGGCTTATATGGAATGTATATCAATATTTAATACAGTTGTCAATGCAGTGATAAGACATTTGTGGAATGTCTTGTCATTTTGGGGTTGTGTGACTTTCATTGGGGGGGCAGGCATTACATCACTGACAAAATTGCATTATTTCACCACAGTGGCAAAGTTCAAGTCTTCTTCTTCCCCTGTTTCACTTAAACTGAGTGAAACATAAACGCTACTTATTTGTTTGTATGTTATACTATCGATCGTTCATTTGATACCGTCTCATACTTAAACTGAGTGAAACATAAACGCTACTTATTTGTTTGTATGTTATACTATCGATCGTTCATTTGATACCGTCTCATACTGTATGGTATCATCCACCAAAACCTGAGTGTTAATCTTATTCAATTGCCTTCAAACAGCATATATATTGTTTTATGTAAGTAGAAAAACAATACCTTGTATTAATATATACTACCCTGCAAAACTTTCAATCTGATCCTGAATCCTGGTATCAGATTGAAAAAAGAGCTGTCCACAGAAAATTACAAACGTTGTTCTAAAGAGATAGATAACCTCGCCTTCAAACATATCTAAACCTAGCATTTTATTCGTGGAGGAGAGCGATAGGGAGGAACTTTTCTTCGGTTTAGAGTTCACTCTGGTTCAGAAGTGATATGAGATGATAATAATTATTATTAGTGGTAGTTACGCCGGTTCAAGCGCCATTAGAGATAAATGCAATAGCAGCATTATCTCACCTTGATCAACTAGCTCACATCAGCTCACCTGATGGTCAGTGTTACCCACCATCATTTTAAATGAGATGGACTGAATGTTAAATACAGCACAGTAGCTGTCGAACGACAGACTGCTTTATATATTCCAGGTTCTGTACTGTTAAGACCTCAATGCCTCATAATCTCCATTAATGTTATCTTCATGCTCATCAGCTTTTCTTGTCCTATAATAGATGAACTGGGTAAGAATCTGCAAAAAAAATTGTTAAGGATTTTCAAGGAGATTAAAAAATGCTTAAGGAGAATGGAAGACTTGATTCTACCATTTGATACTACCAATTCACTTATTGTATTGAAGACAAATCTGAAAAGGTATGTTATAAAAGGATACAAAGCAATCTAAAAGCACACAGACTGCAGCGTCCACAAGCCATGGCATATTTGGCTTTAACATTTTCCATTCCAAAGTCTTTACAATGATGCTGCAGTATACATAAACAAGTAGATTTCACAGATACATTAGTTAGTTCTCCCTCGGAATATATTGAATCCAGTTCTATGGCCAAAAAAAGGACAAAAGAATTACCTTGCTACATAGGCTGCATTACCGATCAGCGCAAACAGGAACATGAATGGATTTAGCCCCTGTTAACATAAAAACATTATATATCCCTCAATCTTAACAGAATAGTTTTCAGATTTGATTAATTGTTGCTTGTAATTTGTGAAACGGCTGACTTATTTAAATATGTAAGTACCTCAACGGTTCCACGCTGCACCTGTAAAAAGATTTTAGAATGGGCAATATAGTTAGTTCTACATATGAATTCATAGGCACAAATATGGAAATCTAGACAGTTCAATTTACTGGGCTAAAAGATTTTAGACTGAACATTTGATGGAACAAAAAAATCAATAACAGGTATATCTCCGGTAGGCTCTATGTATTAAAGTTATAGGACTCTGTCAACCGTTTAAAACTGTTTTTGAAATCTTACATTTTTCCAGATTTGTGGAAGTCTTCCACCCATATAGATAGCAGCCATAATCCATCCCAACCATGTTCCTGCTATACTGACGGATAGTTCACCTTTCTTTGAGCTCTTGAATGCAAACGTGCTCGCTTCCTGGACATGCACAGCATCAGTCAATAATTACAGAACCTAGAAATTCATGTTATTGATGATGAATTTTGCTAATTTCTACATCAATTTCTTATGGATAATAAGATCCTGAAAATTACAGTTACCTGCAAAATTTTCCTCCCTGTTAGTACTACTGCTGCCCTTGAATCTATTTTAGTAGAATCAAATGTTGGAATGCTTTGTATATGAAAGTAATTGAGTCCACCAACAAATAAAACTGTTGCAGCTACCTAGAGATTACAGAAAGAGAAAGCAAAGTTAGTACTACAAGAATTCTCCTCACAGTGAAAGTGAGAATTAGATTTGGTACTAATCAACAGTACAGTATGAAAACCTACACTGCGTAGTATGGTTTTTGAATTCTTAGGAGTAGAATCGGTCTTTTCTAGAAATGATTCTTCATCTACAGAGGACTGGTTTAATATATTACTAGGCCCACTCCTAGCAGACCCACGGGATGATGGAGCCAGATATGAACCCGGAGTAGGGGTATGACTGCTTGCTAAAGATCTCGCAGACCTGACAAAATAAACATTTAACAAAGCCCATTAAGGTAACAGGAGTAGGGGATTTGGAAAAACAAAGTCCAAGAGCCGAATATGTGATTCTGGCATTTACATGTAATACAGGTTCTTTCCAGTAGATCTGTCGCGACTCGGTGAAAAGGTGGGAATAGGTAAACTAGATGTAGGAGTCCCATTAGATAATTTCTTGAGATTATCTGCGTCATTTTTTTTTGCTAGCTCTGTAGAGTAGTCTATGTTGTCAGGTACGTTCACAGGCTTTGTAATTGTATTCTGGTACTGATCCTTGTTTGCAGAGTCTTGGTGTTCCTGCAAGAGGAATAATATAGCATTATACAGCTATAAGCCCATTAAAACTTCTATAGGATTCCCAGGGGAAAAATGAATTTAATAGAATCTAATTCATAAAGCAGATTACAGCCGTGTCAAATTCATATCATACATCATACCTCGGGAAAAGAGTTCGCTTTCCATGTCTTCCACCAGTTGTGTGAGTGGTCATAATATATAGTTTGCAAAACTAGGACCACAGTGGTGATTGTATAAACCTGCACAGAATAAAATAAGTAGGAATCTAGACAAATAAAACAAAAATATGGCAATACAAATAGAAATTGAAAAGACAATTTTATTTACCAGTGCCGTATAGAACTGTGTTGGGAGCTGCATAAAGAATCAAAATGGAACTGTCAGTAACTTGGCAGCGTACAGACAAGACAATACACGTAAGATACTTGTACTAATTGCATAGTTTACAGTTAAATTTCATAGAGAATGCAAATATTAGATTAAAAATGAATGAGAAGCAGCCAAAAATTTTAATAGAAGGGAATCTTGAATGTCGGCACATTATAATACACAAGGGAATCTTGAATGTAACGTGTTCTTATCATTGAAGATAGCACTAGGGCAGAATGTGTCAATAAAGCTGTGGGTCACTCTGCAAGCTTGAATGTGGTGTGTTCTTAGCATTGAAGATAGCACTAGGGCACAATGTGTCAATAAAGCTGTGGGTCACTCTGCAAGCTGAAGTTAGAGTGCGCATTATATTCCACTTCATGATGACTTACAGAGACCGAGAAAAATTAAAAACTACAGGAGCACTGGCATTCTTCTTTATTGTTATTGGAAATTGGGACGCTTTTGGACAAGCATAGCTTGAAGAGGATGACAACCAATTTTGATTTATGTTTGATTTAATCAAACTGGAGTCTGAGGATTGGTGGTTCTCAAAAGTAAGCCCCATTAAACAGAAACTTTGGAAGATGTAATCTTCTGTTAGACCCAGAAGATCCAAGGAAATCACAACTTGATTGAGTGAGAAATCCAAGGAGATCACAACCTGATTGAGAGGGAATAAGTTAACCGCTCAGCTAATAGAACTACTTTCATGGGCGGAAGATTGTACACATTTCGAAATTGTAGATTTGGAAATTGGAAATATCAATAACTCTGTAATTAAAATTGTTTTGAACTATGAGTTCTATTGAGTTGAGTGAGTGAATCTACAACCAGTCTTAAAAAGATAAAAAAAATTACAAGTAAAAAAATTTCCAGGTTTGATCAATTCGGTCTTCTAATTCCGGACAAGTCAAAAAATTTCCAGGTTTGATCGATTGGGTCGTATAAATCTGGGGTTTGATCAATTTGGTGTTATTAACCGGAGTTTACAAGTTCGAATCCCAATTAACCTGTGCAACATGCTTGTGGGCTGTGTCAGTGTGGTGCACCTAGTGTGTGACTGAAACACCAGGAGGTGCTGGTGATATGGTGCACCTAGGGGTATATACAAACCAGGAAGTGGTATGGTGCAACTAGGGGTATATACAAGTTTAAATACCAATTAAACTGTGTATATATACAAGTTCAAATAGGTATGGTGCACCTAGGGGTGTATACATGTTCAAATACCAATTAACCAAGTTCTAAAAACCAATTAACCTGTGTATATATAAATTCAAATAACAATGAACCTGTGCAACATGCTTGTGGGCTGTGTCTGTGTGATAGACAGAGGGATACATAATGGTATGGTGCACATAGGGGTATATAGTGGTAGCCGACAGGAGGGGAATGTCGCGCAAGTATCCAAATCGCCAATCGCCAGTTGGCGAAAAAAACTTTGATAGATCCAGAGTTGACATACACCGCAAGTTGCCCAAAAAAACTGGCGAAAAAATCTTAAATTTGGGGTTGACATACACTGCCAGTTGCCGAAAATATCAGTTGACATACATCTAAGCTTGTATAACACATATTGCTCATGAATGAACGTTTTTCCATTATCTAAAAACGCTAGCTCTAGAGCTAGGCTAAATACCTTTCTCAACCTGATAAATTAAATTAATCATTCACTCATGAGTCAAGAACAGCTAGAAACAGTTTTAAAGACTCACTGTGGATCAAAAAATTGAATCCAATCTTGAAACATACAATCCGATCTTTAATATATATATATATATATATATATGATCAGATCATAAAAAATCAATTTACACTTCTTTCTCAACTTGATAAATAAAATCCGAGGTTAAGATGCATTTAAGCTGGTATAACATTAATAAGCTGAAACGTTTTTAAAGATAACAAATTCACTATAAACTCGACTAAGGGAATAAAGATAACACTTCCAAAATAAACTCGATTCTGCAAATAACTTGTCCATAATTAGTTCGACTCTGATCCTGTTTAAAGAGTAGAACGGATTTCAATATTAGAAATGACATTAAAAGCACTGAGTTTACTCATAACTTAAATTCAAGCTTATTAAACTCATTAAACTTAATAAGATTAGTAACCAGAAACTTTGGCAAGAAGCAAGCAATTTATTTGAGAGAAAAACCAGCTAAGGCAGTTACACACTCCAAATAGTTTTATGTGTTATTTTGTTATTCCAGAATGACAACCAGTTTCAAAAGCGACTTACAGTTGCTGGCTCCATCAAACATCCAATAACGTTGAATAAATCCCTGCAATATTTGCAGCATCTCTTAGATCATGAAAAAAAACATATTGAAAAAGTAATTGAAGTTTGAACAAAACAGCTTATCTCACTTATAAGAAATCTAACGAGACAGCTTCACTTAATTATATTTGAATATCCATAAACAAGAACACCTCTCACTCAAAACTTTAAAGAACAAACATCACCAGGAGAAAAACTCAAAAAGCCTGCTGCTGCTTACCCGACAACCCATGTCATGAGAAATGCGAGCGAGACTCCCTCTGTAGATCCTTTCTGGAAGTTGGTAAAAATCTGTGGAATCTCAGCAACCGCCCAGCTGAAAACACTAATCAACCCAAAACCGAATGAAACATAATCCCTCACTCCGCCCTCAGAGTTATTGAGATATCTCTCCACCGACCATAAGCAGCTTTCTACAGAATCACAGTGCGCCATTACTGGAGCTTATGAATGCTTAAGCCTCTGAAAAAATCTCGGTGCTTCTGAATCTCTCACTGAAAATGAAGTAGCAGTAGAAGCGGCCTAGGAGCACAATATATAAACACAATGAGGGCTTTATTCCATAGAACATTCCTTGAACTGATCCTCTGCCCCCATGTGCCCTGCCACTAAACGATTGACAATGGACTGCGGAAGTTTAGCGGTGCATTTACTACTCGCTATTAACGATAGACGCGTACGATGGGTGACGTCTCACGCTTTTAAGGGACGCTGCGAGTCGAGGCTGCGACTTGACAACTGTATACTTATCACCATTGCACTTGTCGATATTTTGACACTTGTCGTTTTCGGGGCAGTTTGAGAAGAACTTGTGTGTAATGTAGAAACCTTAGGTGTCACAACTTGTGTAACATTCTTAGCTCACTGTAACTCATTTGCTGTCACATTGCTGCATGTCATAAGCACGGGTAACCATCGCACTGGAGGTCTTATTACTAGAACTTTGTTATGTTTGTAACCATCGCACTAGAGGTCTTCTAAGTTTAGTAAAACTTTGTTTGGTTTGTAACCGTCGCACTGGAGGTCTTCTAAGTATAATAGAACTTTGTTAGATTTAGCTGCGATACCATGTGCACATTCCGAGGTCATTGTCCTTGTTTGGTAGGGTCACATTGGTCCGTCATGTACTTATGGGTTTTAAGAGCATGGGAGTGCCCACTCCCTATGGCACGAGGGATGATTACAAGTTCAAGGAATGTGGACAACTTCATGTAAGGTTCATTGTATTTGGACAACACCATATTGAGTTCAGTGAATGTGGACAACTCTAGGGTTTATTGTATTTTGATGACCTTATATTGAGTTTAGTGAATGTGAGTAATTAATGATAATGTAGGTTGTTTAATGTCAAATATTTTCATTAAAATGTTTTTATTAAGGTCCACTTAAATCAATCTAACTTGAGATATTTAAAAAAAAAAAATTCTTGGAAAAAAAGTGTAACTTTATTTTTTCAAACAAAATTACATTATGTAGATACACTTTTAAAAAAGTGTATTTCAAGTTAAGCTATAAGCTTCGGAAAATAAGCATAGAATATGGAGATCTTCACAGTTCCAAACCATGACAATTCAAAACATAGTCCACCATACATTCCTTTGGGAAGATGTTCTTGTCATGGGTATGACAATACTACCAAAAATGTGATCCAAAAAAAGATCTTTTCAAGTATCATTAGGCTGATACACGGCCCGCCAGTGCATAAATATACCATATAACTTGTAATATAGTAATACGATAAAACTATATCATCATGAAAAAACTGCATAGTGAGTTAAAAACAGATCATTCTATGAATGGTCTGTGATAGTATTCCTGGATATTTCCTGCCCAGTGTTCCTTGATCTTCCACTGTCCCATTTCCAACAGCAAGACTTCCTTCGAGGCAATGTCCGCTTCTTTGTTGTTTTCCCTGTAAATGTGTCGACAAGAGTATGCATCAAAAGAATTTAGTACCTCTCTAGCAGACAGGAAAACGCAGTCCAGTCTAAGAATTCTGCATTGTTGAGTCCCATTAATCCAGTTTATAACATTCATAGAGTCACCCATAAAATTTAATGTTTTACAGCCTTTCTCTGCTGCGAAGACCAGGAGGAGTTTGAGGCTCATGATTTCTGCGAAATTATTGCTTCCTTCCCCTAAACCTGCTATTAATTCAAAAAAATGTGTCTCTAAAACGTAAAGATATGCCCCGCCCCTACAAACATTGTTTTGTGCAGGACCGTCAAAAAAACCCTAAGGCACCGTTTTGTCCAAGTCGACATCCAACATCACCCTCTGTCTAGAAGAATTGATGTGTTGTGGGAAGGCTTTCAAGAACCCATAGGCACTGCTAACAGTAATAGTAGGTGTACAAGCTTTATCGTTAAATAAGAATTTATTCCTCGCCAACCATACACCCCAAATCACCAACAGTGGCAAAGCCACCATCAACTCCTAATCAGGCCCCCTCTTCCAATTTACCCAAGCTTATAAAATAGAAGGTCCCTCCCAAATGCATGGAGCCCCCACAAACTTCGCACATTCATCCCACACGGCCTTGACATAAGTACACTGAAGAAAAAGATGAAGGACTGTTTCACCTACAGCCTTGCATAGTAAGCACGAGCCAGGCCCCTGGAAACATCTTTTCTGTAGATTGTCCCAGGTGGGAACCATGTTCTCCAACACACACCATAAGAAAAGCCTGGTTTTTGGTGGACTGTTAATCTTCCATAACTTCTTCCACCATGAGACTGGGTCCCTGATAAGTCCGTCAACTCTCAATTTTAAGTAACCTCCTTTGGGAGTGTAGCGACCGCTTAGATCAACATCCCACACCAGTTCATCCACCCCATTTCTCAACTGTATAAGGGATCGGTTCAGTGCACCAATATAACGAGTCACTGGGCCTTTCATCATGAACATTTAACCCAAAAGAAGTGGTTAGTTTCTAGGACTGAAACCACAAATTCTGTTGTACAGGATAAGCGAGTTGATAAAGGAAGATGATACCTCTCTCTCTAAGGGCTTCCAACGTATGTGCAGGAAGAATATGTTGTTGAATGCATCCAATCCAGGGATCCACCCCAATCCAAATTGGTCTACCATTCCCAACATTCCATGCAAGGTTGGACTCAATGACCTTAAATGATTTCACCACTGCCCTCCATATAACAGAGCCACCATTATGTGTTTTGTTGTGGTTCCTAATCCAATCTTCAACCAAATACGGAGCCAAATACTTTTGTGACATGACATGAGTCCAGAGACTATTTGATTTAATTAATCTCCATCCACCTTTTTCCGCCAGAGCTTGCGCAAACAAGAAAATATTCTTGAGGCCCCACCCTCCCATTCCCTGAGGAACCGCGAGCCTTTCCCAACGAACCTAAGGATTCACTTGAGTCTCTTGTTTACCACTCCACAGGAACCTAAAACAGATACGCCTAGCCAGTTCTAGAATTCTTTTAGGGATCCATGCCAAGGACATCCAATAGACAAGAATAGTTTCCAGAACTATTTTTACCAATACCAATCTACCTGCACGAGAGAGCCACTTGTGGCTCCACATCTTCAGTCGTTTTTCCAGTTTTTCAATAAGCCAGTGCCAATCCTTCGTGTGATAGTCATTTGGTTTGAGACAAAACCCTAAGTAGTTCAAACCCGCATCTATATCAATCTAAATGAAAGGAAATAACCTACCGAGTTCACAATTTTCTTCCACAGACAACAAATGTGTGGTCACCATAGATTTCCCTTCGTTAATCTCCATTCTTGTGGCTTTAGTAAAAAGTTCCACGATATCATTGAGGGTTTGGACATCCCTTACCGTACCTATGCAAAAAATGAGGACATCATCCACGAACAGGAGATGAGTTAATGACAAGTGATGAGAGATTTGTATGCCCTTGAGAGAACCTTGGATTTTTGCTTCCTTTATAGCCCTACTTAGACCTTCAACCACCAAAGAAAAGTAAAGGAGAAAATAGGCAACCCTATCGTAACCCCCTCTGAGCATGGAAAAAAGGAGATGCCGCTCCATTGATCAGGACCAAGAAAGAAACAGTAGTGATACAACTCATGAGCCATCTTATAAAACCAATACCAAAACCAAGATGTGCCAGCAACATATGAATGTATAGCCAACTAACCTTATCATAAGCTTTAGACAAATCAATCTTTAGGATAGCCCCTTTAAGCTTTTTTGTCTTAATACTGTGCAATCCCTCCTGAGCCACCCCAATGGCCTCATGAATATGTCTCCCTTCTAAGAAACCAAATTGTTCTTCAGTAATATGCAAGGACAGAATGTCCTTGAGTCTACGGGAAATAATCTTCGAGACCACCTTGTAGACATAATTACAGAGAGAGAGAGATCTAAAATCATTCAGTGAAGAAGGATTATCAACTTTTGGGATTAGTGCAATAAATGTAGTGTTGAAGCTGGCATGAAGCCTCCCAAAAGACCTGGTATCCTCTACAACCTTTAACAAATCCCCTCCAATAAGTTCAAATAATCCCAGAAAAAATTCAATAGTCCACCCGTCCGGACCTGAACTTTTATCCTTCTGAAAACTGTGAAGAGAAACCTTGAGCTCCTCCTTAGTAACCACTTCCATAAGGGAGAGATTGTCTTCCTCCCCCACAAACCTGGGGAACATCTGAGCCACCCTAATGACCTCCGCAATAGATTCTTATGGAGGAGCCTTGAAGAGTTTTTTGAAATGAGCAACCCCAATTCGAGCCTTGTCAGCAAAATTGTTATGTGTTACACCTTGCTCATCCATCAAACTCCGTATGGTGTTGGAATCCTTTCTCCCTCTAGCATAAGCATGATTTTATTTTATTTTATCGTAACCACATTCTAGCTAGATGGCTCGACTCTTCAATCTCCATGTCTCCTCCCTTTCAAGCAACAAGGTATTCCTTCTCCCTTCAAAACCAATAAACGTCTCCTTGGTCTCCTGTGTCATCATCCCACCCCCATCCACATCCAAAATCCTCAAAATCTCCTCCTCAACAAGTTTCAGTTCTCTATCCTCCCTCTGTCTCTTCCCTACAACCCACTCTTTGATAGCCCCCTTCAATATTTTGATATTAACTGCAAATTGAAAAGCTATAGAGATAGCACTTCTAGGGTTAAAAGGAGTCCAGATACCAGTAATTAGTTGCAAAAAGGACTCATCTTTTAGCCAGGTCTTATTAAACTTCAAAGAACTTGGGGGTTGTGTAGGGCCATTCCTGAGTTCCAGGAAGATAGGGAGATGATCAGAGAGACCCCCACGTCCAACCCACTGCCTAAGAAAATGGATCCTGTCAACCACCTGTTCAACCACCAAAAACATGTCCAGCCTCTTAGCAACGCGACCATCCCCGCATCTATTGTTCCTCCTAGTGGCCTTCAATTTGATATGCTCAATATCGAGCTAGTTCCTCTCAACCAACTTCTGAGTGAAAAAATATGTCAACAAGTCAGCACAGGCATGTGGTTCCCAGACCTCAGCATTCCCCTAAGAAATATTTAGATCCCCCCCTAGGATAACTGATTCATCCCTAATGAGGGGATTGTTAAAAATGGCTTCCTAGAAAGGAACCCTGTTTAGATAAGGACCATAAATATTGATAACAGTGAAAGAGGTCTAAAGATCCAATGCCTAAAATTTCATGCCCAAAACTGATTCCATACCCCAAATATTAATAGCTTTTACTGTACGTTCATTCCAACCCACTGCCAAACCACCAAAATGACCTCTTGCATCCAAAGTCGCAAAAACCCAACCAGGGAACCAACTTTCCAATCTATCCTTAACAACATCACCTACTCCTAAAGTCTCTTGTAGCATCAAAATATCAGGGTGATCCAGACTTACCACTCATTTAAGTGTTGATCTTTTATGGGGACCAGCCAGACCCCAAACGTTGAAGGACATAATTTTCATCTACGACCCTTCTTCTGGGCATGCACCGCTCTAAGTGCTCGTTCAATGGATTGTTGTTTTCCTTTCAAAAGGTCCTTTTTTGCATGAGATTGTGCCTTTGCCATATGGGATTTCCTCCCTCTGCCTTTAGGAGCTTGACAAGGGTCGAGGCCTAAGCCCCCAATTTACTTAGAACAAGATCTCAGGAAGTAGCCCGAGTCAAGCGAATTAGGAAGGGATGAATGGGACATGGCCTCACCAACAGGGAAGACAGGTTCACAAAGCAGAGAAGTGCCCGTCAGGATGAGGTCTAAAGTGTTCATAGAATCCAGTACAAGAGGTGGAAAGGTGGGTGCAACCACTTTTGAAGGGACAACAGAAAGGGCATTGAGGGGAGACTCCTCCAGGGAAGCAGCAGAGAAAGACCTAGGTGTCTTATCAGGCCAAGAGATATTTAGGTTTTTCAAACCCTCCACCCAATCCAATCTAGAAAAAGTAACATTGAGAGTAAACAAATTTAAAGAGGGAGATTGTAACGTCTCTGACCCTCCGACCGGCGAAGAGGACACTACCAAACCATTATCTATCCGGGCAACTAGCCCCATGAACATGTGCATACATAAAACTGAAATAAAATGCTTGGAAGTAAAAACATGCAGAGATGCATAATTATTTAACATACAATGGAAGCAATCTATACATTCAAGCATTTGACATGTTCATCGTAATCCATTAAACAGTAAATATAATTGCATAGATGAAATAAACAATAATACTTATCTTGTGAATAATTCGTCCCGCAACCAGCTACGTCACTGCAACATTCCACCCAACCATAAGCCAGCGTGCTCCTTAGTCTCTTAGCAACACTGCCACCCTCGAGCTGGGCATGATTCCCCAAGGAATAAGGAACAAGCAGGCTTACACATAGCCAAGGATACACAAATCATCCAAGCCAACACAGTTGGGTTTACCAGGCCATCAACAAATCATCCAAGCCAACATAGTTGGGTTTATCAAGCCATTAAGGAGCTAGGAAAAGTTGAATGCTAAGCTGGTGAGCTCATTGAAGAGCTAAGGACACCTAGACCAGAACTAGCATGACTTCTAGGACACCCACACACACCCAACATAAGGAAATCAGTCCCTTCTCTGCTACACAGTCCCTTAGACCCTGACTTCCCTTCCAGTGCTCTTCAGGGGTTGTGGAGAAGAAAGCCAGCCCTCTAGCTTTGTCTGTGTGGCTCCCAAACACACCAGGTTTATCAAACAACCCAAGCCTTCATTCCCACTCCAACACAGTCCGAAGACCAACCACTTCATACATGCAGCAAGACAAGAAATTCACAGCTCTGACTAGGGAATTTGATTCCTGAGTCATTCTTGGCCTTATCGTGGCCAAAATGACTCAATAGAATCCATAGCAGCCCAAAAACGTAAATGAACCCACAACAAACAAAATCATGGGGAAAACAATAGCCCTAGTCTCAATAAGGAAGCAACGGGAAATACACAGCCCCAAGTTGGAAGAGGAGATCCGATTCTCAACCCGGACAGGGGGAAAACATATACACAGAACCACAAGTCAATAAGGAAAATGCATACACGACAGAAATTGTGCCCCTGAGGCCGCTCTTCCAGCTCGTTGTGTGAGGAAAACAACAAAGAATCCCAACCTATGCGTGAGGAGAAGAGAGAACGACTGTCTCCACGTGAGGATGGACGAGAGTGGAAGAAGAATGGCGTCCTATTTTCCCTGCCCACGTGAAGTGAAAGAATATGCTGGTGGAGTGTGCATGTTGGAAAGGACCGACAGTCCTGCCGCACACCACTGCCCAGCAATAACTGCCCAACTAACATTAGAGGTTTTAATGTGGTAGTTAACTGAGTGAGACAAGGGAAAGGTGAGTAAGTAAAAAAGGGTGGGTGACAACTAGATGGGTTCAACAGCTGACAAATGGCTTTTCCCCATAGGCTCAAGGTTTAATAATTCTCCCCCCTTATCCTTAGGAAAATCATGCCCTTTTCATTATGGTTGCATTGACATAGCTGGTTGGGGTTCATTTTAATTAAATGCATATTTACATAATGCCAAAACTATAATGTGCCGTATATCACGATATACCATCGGCAACAATTTCAATCGCTGAAACATAACACAACCAAATCAATGGTGGGGCTTTTTCCTTTAGCTCCACACCACGATCAATTACATTATATACTTCATATACATTTAAAGAAACCGGGGTGTTACATCCCCCCCCCCCCTTCAATAGCACTGTCCTCAGTGCTTTACAAAATTTGAACAAAATGCTACATTGGTACCGCCTCAGTGTTCCGCAGATAAGGCAAAGGAAGTGGTACCCAGGAAGGGGAGACCCTTCGTGAGCAGAGGCACTGATGGTTGCCCAGGATCCACCAGCAATAACGAAACTTTAGTTGACCCTACGGGTTTTCTGCTCCCAATACAACCAAAGATACTGGATCCGACATAACCGGAGTTCTAGACAGACCCGATGAAGCTTTTTCCTGCCCCCTATTTCATGCATTGGACAAATGGCGACACCCATTCAAAGTTCAAACAACCAACTTAAAATTTGTGACCAGATGCCCATATTCACGGCATTGTCTACATTGGAAGGGAACATTTTCATAATCAAGTTCCTACTTGTATAAATAAGGCCCCCATCGAAGATTCAGGTTTGCAGCCAACCCTTCCCTTACATTCAAACTGATCAGTATGCATGCAACCTTCTGTTGCATTGTCTCACTGAAAGAGAGATCCACTTCCAAAAAGTCCCCAGCAGGTTCCCAATATTCCAAAAGTGATCTTTGGACCAATAATGAAGGGGAATCCTAGGAAGTCAAACCCAAACCGGCACCACATCCACCCATTCCCTGTTGGCATCAAACATGGGATGCTAGGGTTTGAGAAGCATAGGGGTATGATCCAAGGACCAATTGCGAGAAAGGACCTTCTGAAGGAGTTCGGCCTCGACAAAGTTGAATGCAAACCACCCCCTCGAGAGAGGCACCACCGTCGGGACTGTTCCAAGGAAACCACACCAGTTCTCCTCTGCCCAATTGACCGCTGTTTGTTAAGTGGAATTTCTCCCCAATGCTCGGCCCACTAAATTCGTGTCCACCATCTAAGAAATTTGTTTCCACTCTACACCACCCCTATAGTATAATTAATAGCCTCCATTGTATGATCTAATTTTTCTTAAGTTTCATACGCCCTTTATAGCCACCAGCACTGCCCACCTCTTTGCTGCCAAAAACAGAACCTACCACTTCATCGTCGTCGAGCCTAGGGCCACCCTTCTACCCAACCCTGCCAAGGAAAGCTGTCGAAAAACCTCCCTCTGCCCTCTGAATACTGTCCCCTACGGACAAAGATATATTTTGGGTCGTTACACCCCTGCCCTCAACCACGTCATCGACCGCCCCTACATTAGGATGCAGAACCTCTTCAACCCTAACCAACAATGGCAGAGTAGTTTGGTCTACTTCAGCCGACCATTGCACCCTAGACGAAACATCAATCCCAAGCTCTGCCCCCAAAAAAGTCCCAAAACCATCAGATCTGGGAGAAGTCAGCAAGAGATCCGACAATGGGAGAAACCTTGGTAGTAAATCCTCCCTCGAAAGGGGTGAAACCTCCACCTTGACACATTCACTACCATCTGGCAGGACCCATATGTCTTCATCCCGCAATGTATCATAGGAATAATCCAGCAGCTCCACGTCCTCCATCACTGTCAGGGTAAAAGGTTAAAAATAAACCTAGAGAGGAAATTACCAGAGGTAAAAACCCTTTCGCTCAATAGGAAAGAATAGGGGAAACATGCCCCTAGATCTGCCCCAAAAAAGACCAAAGGCCTAACACTAACTCCTGACACCAGTAGGCTGCATGGATGTGGGCTTACCCACTCACTGCCATGGAAACCTGTGCATTTGACGACCTCTCTCCCTATTGTCTCTATACCAGTTTTGAATCTAACTTGAGATATATTTACATTTTGTTGACTTTAAAAAAAAATACACATGTTAATATGTAACTTGACTTTAATAAATACAGGGATACAAGACTAATTTGATTCCTATTAGACTTGATATTCTCTTTTGTTACCTTGATTCAAAGTTTGGAAGTACACAAACACTTATTTTACTCTCTTTTGTTACCTTGCTTCAAAGTTTGGAAGTACACAAACACTTATTTTACTCTGATCTCGCAGAGAAATACGTTTACTGATATTCAACTTAAATACATATCCTACATAAAAGATAGAAGACTAATTTCATGCTTATTGGAATGTATATTCTTTGTTGTCACCTTGTTTCAAGGTTTGGAAGATTGCAAATATTTATTTTACTTTGACCTAAGACACTTGTTGACTTAGCTACTTTGATAGGTTACATTTATTTTACTTTGACGCCCAAGAGAAATACATATACTAATATTCAACTTAAATATATATCCTACATAAAGGATACTACATAAAGGATATGATGCCAATTGGAATGGATATTTTTTTTGTCACCTTGTTTGAAAGTTTGGAAGATCACAAATACTTATTTTTCTTCGACCTAAGAGGCTTGTCAACCAAAATAATTTCATTTGTTACACTTATTTTACATTGACCTCCCAGAGAAATATATATACTACTATTCAACTTAAATACATATCCTACATAAATGATGCAAGACCCATTTGATGCCTATTAGAATGGATATGGTTTATTGTCACCTCGTTTCAATGTTTGGAAGATTGCAAATACTTATTTTACTTTGACCTAAGACACTTGTCGACTTAGCTACTTTTATAGGTTGCACTTATTTTACTCTGAGCTCCAAGAGTAATACATATACAAATGTTCAACTTGAATGCATTTCCTAGCATAAAGGATACAAAAGTAATTTTATGCCTATTGGAATGGATTTTTTTTTGTTGCCTTGTTTTAAGGGTTGGAAGATCGCAAATACTTTTTTTTCAGCAGAAAAAATGCCAAACCTTGTTATTCAAATATGAATCAAAGGACATCATATACAAGCAGCCCTCCAAAACAGGCTTTCAAGCTAGGGAGAGATAACATTTGGAAATCCCTCTAATCACTATAGGGTCATCAAGACAGACCATGCTGTCAAGAGCATGAGCAGAAACATAGAGCCCTAATGAAACCAGACTCTTAGCATAAAACCATATAACAGTTCCAAAGATGATCTGGACTCTAAGACAGAAAGATTGACTACCAAACTTATAAATCCTGAGCATAACAAGAAGGCTAAAAGTCTCATCAATGTCAACTCAAGATCCAGTCTATCATAAGAAAGCATAATTCATGCCATAAAAGAAAAGGGGACTGAGTCCTGACACAGCTTAAAAAAGCTGAAAGTTTCCATGATCAAAGATCATTCCTTCCATAAATTCAGAGAAGTTTCCAAAACCAGGATCTAACACAAGAGCCTTCTTTGAGAGACAGTCAGCCTGCTAATTATGCTCACGATATATATGTTTGAGAGTCAGAGGAGTGAAATTTTGCATAAGGGATCTAATGTCCTCGCACCAATGTCTCAAACTGGGAGAGACCAAAGAAGCTGTCCTGTTTTCCCAATTTATAATGACTAGGGAGTCACCATAGATGGTAAGTAGAGGGATCCCCAAATGCTTAGACACAACAAGAAGAGCCCAGAGTACAAGGAGTTCAGCTCTTGTATTTGTGCTTCTGCCACAGCCAAGAGAGAAGCCAATAGAATGTGAGTCACTCAGGTGTAGCACAAAACCCGCTCCCCCAAGATTTCCAGCAACTGCCCTGTCAAAGAAGCCACAAGGAAATATAATCTGAGGGCTGGAGCCGATACATCTGATCTTATGCTTTTTCTTCGGAATAGGGAAAAGAAGAATGAGAGATTTAACCTGTTGTAAGATATATAAAATAGATAACTTTTTGTTTTCAAATAAACAACTGTTTCTCATTTTCCACATACTCTAGAAAATGAAAAGGGGCAAATAGCTGATGGCAGAGAAAGCAGATAAGCTCTTGAACCATTGCTCTAGAAAGGACCTGACAGAACATTTGTTTAAGGATGGTAAGCCATACTATTCGCATAAAGCAGAGAAAACCCTTTTGGTAACAAAGCATTCTATGAACAAATGTTGGACCGAGTATTCGTCCATCCTGTAGAGAGTACAAACACTGGGACCCTTCCAACCTCATTTTTGTAGGTTATCCCAGGTTAACACGCGTTCATAACCACTAACCAGATAAAACATCTAATCTTTGCAGGTATGTTGAAAGACCAAAGAAGGTCTAGCACCTTAGATTCATCCGAGGAGGGTTCTTGATAGTGATGAACAATGAGATCACACCCCAGAGCAGCAGAAATATCCCCAGCATGCCTTTTATAAGTCCAAATTAAAGAGTCTTTCTAATTAGTCAATCTGATTCTTCCAAATTCAAGCCTAGAGATAAATTTATTCCACAAGAGCCCCCAATCCCCTCCCAAATCCAGATCTTCAGCAGTAAACCAATATCTCTTAGCCCTCGGGGTGAAATTTTGGGCTTGAGCCAAAGTTAAGATGCCATAGTCCTCTAGATAATCACAGAGATCCCGAGGGAGGACCAAAAGAGATTCGGTGCCCACAATTGGATCCGTACCAACACGGATATCTTCACCATTCCCTACTTGCTAGGAGAGACCACAGCCAACTCAGGACAAAGTAAGTAAAAAACCTTTCCAAATCACTGATACACCATTTATAGAAAAATATTTTTTACGGATCCAGGATACCACAGAGAGATTTTTAAGGTATTTCAAAGACAATAAATTGAACCAAATCTCATTCCCATTTAGAGCCAACCAAAAACTCTTTAAGCATAAGGAGAGGCTAAACCAACCCAGATGTTTAATGCCCCAGCCACCAAGAGAAGTAGGTTTTGAAAGTAACAGCCAATCCACTAAGTAATATCTCTTCTTATTAGTTGATGATCCCCATAAGAATGAAAAAATCAAGTTCCTGAGCTTGTCTAGGATTGAGTTGGGAATAGGAACCAGAGCCATCCAATACATCGACATGCTGGTAAGTACTGCTTTGATCAAGATGATTCTACCCTCGAGGGATAGCAATCGGAGGGTCCAGTGCTGGATTCTTCTTTCAAATGTTTTTATTAGCCAGTGCCAATCCTTCACCATGTATCCAAGGGGCTTAATGAAATAGCCTAGATATTTAAAACCCAGGGAAATGTGATCAAATTTTAAGGAGAGAGTGCGAGAGATTCTGTTCAATATCCCCTCATCTACATTGTTGAACAAAAAACATGATTTGTCCATATTGATACACATACCTGAAGCTACACAAAAAGTGTCCAAGATAACTTTGAAGGCGACCCATTCCTCGAAAGTTCCAGAACCAAAAAGAATAACATCATCAACAAAAAGCAAGTGGGTAAGAGAGAGCTAGGAAGAGATTCTAATGTCCATGATCTTCCCTTGTTCTGAGCATCCTTTATTAAGAAACTGAGCCCTTCTATAACAAGGACAAACAACAGGGGAGACAAAGGGCAGGCCTGCCTAATACCCCTAGTGGCAGTGAAAAAACTAGAGGGGGTACCATTTACGAGCAGAGAAAAATTTGCAGAAGATAAACAACCCATAATCCAATCAACACCCATCAGAGGGACACCAATTTGTAGAAGGATGAGTCTGAGAAAGGACCAATTCACCCTGTCAAAAGATTTTTTACATAAGACACTTGTCGACCTAGCTACTTTTATAGGTTTTGAAGATATGTATTGTGATTTTGAATTAATGGGATGTGGACACATAGAAAAATAGGTTGGTATTTTTTCCCTTTTTCTTTTAGATGTTTTGTCATTCAACCATTGGATCTTTTCTTAATAGAGGTGTTATTGAATTTAAATACCTTACTTTGTGATAACCAAGCGGCGATGCTTTATCTCATTCAATATATGAAGCGTTTAATTCACGATGTTGTTTCATCATGTCACTCAATGGGATTTAGACCACAATGACATCCAAAGAAGGAAAAGAGATGGTGTCCATAACTACATCACAAACCTAATATGGAGGGCCATACATTGTATTCAATGTTGAAAAGCTCAACTACCTTCATGCATTTTTGGAATTACCTATGGAGGTTTCTTCTTTGAAGACCTCATCCTCTCGATCTCTTGTTTTCAAATTGTTTCCCCCAAAAGGACCATGATTTTTGGCACAATCCTCAAATGGCCACTCTAAGATCAACAAACCATGCATATGAATGTTTTATTCTCACAATTCAAAATGCAAGACCACTTATAATTCTCAAATTGTATTATGATATGGTATGCAAGACCATAACTTAGGTTGAACTCTATAAATATGTATTGTCAAAATGGCTATTCTTTATTCAACATGGCTAGAATCGACTTTAAGAATTATGTCGAGAAGGATTTTTTTAGGAACCCATGTCAACCCTTCTCTTTACTTTGTTAGTATATTGTTGTTGGACGCATATGCTTTGTAAGTCATCCTGTGAGTATATTGTATTATCCGACATTCATGGGGAGTAATATTTGTTTAGATTAGACTTAGTATATAACTATGTGTTGAGGCCAATGAAGGCATCCACGAGTTATTTGTATTGAGCTTGCTCAAAGGTGGTTGTCCCCTCAAAGTGGCCTATGATTAATACATTCCCTCTGTGTTCTGTTATTTCTATTATATCATGCATTTTCATTATTTATTATAGGATCTTTCTCTCATTTAGTATCAGAGCACTTTCTTGGGCTCGCTGGGTGGAATTTATGCCAATTTTTTTTTGCAGTGGCTTCTCGGTGATGTGATTATTGCAGTAGTTATTATTCTTTGCATCCTTATTGTTCATTTCAATTGCAAGTTCGGATAAGGGAATAACCCCTATCAACCTAACTGTGAGAAGCACCTGGGCATATCCCTAAAACACATTGTGATGAGTACCACAGGAACAAAGAAGTAGATGGATATTGAGAGGACCTGCCAACGAAAAGGGAAACAACCCCTACCTGATTGACTAGTTACCACCCATGAGGTAAACCAAGAGTTGACATTTGTGGCAAAGTGATTATTAGTTTTACATGGGTGGTGGAGTGAGGGGTACTGCCCCAATACGTAAGTCGTTTGACACCATTGGTGGCTAAGTGAATCCCCTGAACCTTTAGGAAGTTTAACATACCTAGGGTCCATATCTATTTCTAGTTGATAAATAACAGATTACATTTGTCCAGAGCTATCACAAATCAATTCCACAAAAAATAGTATATTTTTTTTGTTTTTTCGTCATATCTTATTTGTTTTAGCTTGGTTTCCCTTGAAAAATCATTGGAACCCTTGCAATTCCATTTTGCATATTTCCTTCCTTGAGGACTCTATCCCAAATTCCAATTTTCAAATCCAGAAATCCCACATTTGTCCATATTTAGGGTTTTCCATAACTTCTTTGATTCTCACCCAATCACCTTCAAATTTTGTCACAGTGTTCATTTCGTATTTCCGCTTCCTTCTCCCTCTTTGAAAATTTTTCCCATTGTTTCACCCCGCTTCTAACATCCCCTTTTTTTACTTCCCTGTCCCTTAGAAAGTGTCCAAAACCTAGTTAAGCCCCAATTACCCATCAAAGTTTTTCCCAACTCCAAAGTTTACTTTTGTAAAAACATTTTGTTTTTAGTTTTTCTACCCATTCCAAAAAAATTTGATTTTTGTTTTTCTACCGATTTCCAGAGATATCTCTCCATGATTAGCCAGAGTCACCAACCCAAAAATGTTGCAGGTCAAGGGTTTCTTCAAGAAGCTCCCTCTTGCAATCACCTTGCAATACTCATTGATTATGGTAGCACTGATAACTTCATTGACCCTCGGATCACTAAACATAATGATTGTTTTTTCCATCCTTGCTCCATCTTTGAAGTCATGATTGCCAATGTGGGCACCTTACCTTGCAAGGGGAAGTGTTGCAATGTGTGTATCTCTATTGTAGAGTGTAACTTATGCTCCGACATGTTTACCTTTCCCCTAGGTAGATGTGATGTGGTTTTGGGCACTCAATGGTTATGGACACTTGGACCCATCTTATGGGATTTTGTTGAACTTTGGATGTAGTTTTCAGTTAATGGGAAAAAACACACATTGAAGGGCTTACAACCAGGGTCTCTCGGCATCATCGGTTCACATCACATGGAAAATGTCCTTAAGAAGAATTCACATGGGTTCATTGCTCAACTCCATTCCATTTAGATGCAACCATCAATGGTCTCCACTACTCCCTTGGATCTGCAACAAATTTTGGATCAATATGCATGTCTCTTTGTTGAACTAGTGGGATTGCCACCTTCAAGACCATAGGACCATCATATTTTGATCCCTCCTAGAAGTGTCCCTCCCAACATCAGGCCCTATCGCTACCTGTTTCACCAAAGGACAGAGATTGAGATGCTCATCCGAGACTTACTAAAGCAAGGTATTATTTTCCCTAGTACCAGTTCCTTTTCTTCACCATTTCTTCTTGTCCAGAAAAAAGATGGGTCATGGCACCTCTGCATTGACTTTTGAGAACTTAACCACATCACAATCAAGGATAAGTTTCCAATTCATGTTGTTGCTAAGCTACTTGATGAGCTTCATGGTGCTCATTTTTTCTCCAAGTTTGATCTTTGTTCTAGGTATCACCAAATTTGGGTTCATGAGGATGATATCCCTAAAACAACTTTCCACACACATGATAGCCACTATGAGTTTTTGGTCATGCCCATTGGTCTCACTAATGCTCCTTCCACATTTCAGGCTTTGATAAATAAAATATTCTGACCCTACTTGTGGAACTTCATTATGGTCTTCTTTGATGATATCCTCATCTATAGTAAAACATGGGTTGAGCATCTCCAGCATTTGGATCTTGTACTACAGCTTTTCTATGATCATCATCTCTGTGCCAAACATTCTAGATGTACTTTTAGGTAGGAGGGAGTAGAGCATCTCGGGCATATTGTTTCATCACAAGGGGTTCGCATGGATCTTGCCAAAATAAATGCCATGAAAAAATTGTCGCATCCTTAGACACTTAAGAGCCTTCGTGGTTTTTTGGGACTAACTGGCTACTAACACAAGTTTGTTAAGGATTACAGGAAGACTGCAATTCCAATAAAAACTCTATTGACAAAGGATGCTTTTAAATGGACACATGCTGCTAAGTGTGCATTTGACAAATTGAAACAAGATATGTGTACCACGCATGTTCTAGCTATGCCTGATTTTTCCAATCCCTTCACTATTGAGAGTAATGCTTGCGACAATGGACTTGGTGTTGTTCTCCTTCAATATGAACATCCCATTGCATTCACCAGCAAATCCCTTTCCAATAATAATTTAGACGCCTCTACATATGAGAAGGAAATGTTGACTATTTTGCATGCAATACATAAGTGGTGGCCATACCTATTAGGGAATAATTTATGCATGAAGACTAATCACCTAAGTCTGAAATATTTCCTGGAACAACGAGTATCATCCCCAACACAAAAAAATGGGTTAGAAAACTCATGGGTTATGACTATGAGATTACTTACAAGAAGGGTAAGGAAAATCTTGTGGTCAATGCTCTTTCTTGCACAGTTGATGACCATGTTTCTCTTTCAGCTATTTCTATGCCTATTCCAAATTGGTTGTAATATGTTCAACAAGTCTATGTCAATGACTCTTCATTATCTAAAATCATCCAACAGTATGCCAGTAAACGTTCTCTTGTACAACATTACTCTTGGGATGGTGCTTCTTTGAGATACAAGGGTCATCTGGTGTTTCCCCATAACACAGATCTTCAACATGTTGTCTTCTATGAACTCCATGCTTCTCCATCGGCAGGGCACTCTGGGTTCCTCTAAACGTATGAGCATGCACAACGTAATTTGTTTTGGAAGGGAATGAAAAGGGAAATTCAACAAATGGTGGATGAATACGAAACCTTCCAGTGCCACAAGGGTGAAACGACACTCCTTTCGGGATTGCTCGAACCATTTCCCATCCCTACATGGATTTGGACATACATTTCAATGGATTTCATTGAAGGGCTCCCTAAATATGGAGGGAATACAATGATATTGGTTGTGGTTGATTGCTTGACCAAATATAGTCATTTTTGTGTCCTCTTCCATCCATATACCTCCTCCTTAGTTGCACAAATTTTCATGGAATAGATCTTTTGTCTTCATGGAATCCCTTCTTCCATTGTCTCAGGTTGCGATGCAAATTTCACAAGTCATTTTTGGACAGAACTATTTCGAAACACTGGCACCAAACTGAAGATGAGTTTAGGGTATCACCCATAAATAGATGGCCAGATTGAAGTTATCAACAAATGTTTGGAAACTTATCTTCATTGCTTCATCTATGAACAACAACATCAATGGGAAAAGTGGCTCCCTCTTACTGAATGGTGGTACAATACCTCCTACCACACTGCATCTAAAATGAATCCATATGAAGCAGTCTATGGTCAGGCACCGCTAGTGCTCCTTCCATACACCCCCAATAGTTCACAAGTTCAAGAAGTTGACACGGTTCTCTCAAACCAAGATCAGATTCTTCACATTTTGCAAGTCAATCTTCACATGGAAAGAAACCAAATGAAACAAGCCGATCAACACCATTCGGAGCGCACTTTTCAAGTCGGTGATATGGTTTTTCTTCATCTACAACCTTACAAGAAATTCTCCCTGCAACTCAACGGGTGTCATAAGATGGCTCCAAAGTTCTATGGGCCATGTAAAGTTCTTCAAAAGATTGGGTTCGTTCCTTAAAAATTGGAACTTCCTCCTTCTTCTTGCTTTCACCCAGTATTTCATGTCTCTTGTCTTAAGAAAGTTATTGACACCAACATCAGAGCACAAACTGTTTTATCACTGGAAATGAAGGATCCACCATTTTGGAGCCAGAGGCCATCCTTAATAGGCGCACTCATCAACTTCACTCTTGATCCATAACAGAGGTATTAATTCAGTGGCATGACATGCAACTAAAGGGTGCTAGATGGGAACCACTCCTTCAGATTCCACAACAATTTCCACATCTAAAGCTTTGAGGACAAAGCTTTTCTAAGAGGGAGGGGATTTTAGGAAACCATGTCAACCCTTCTTTTTACTTTCTTACTATATTGTTGTTGTACACATATGGTTTGTAAGTCGTCTTGTGAGTATATTGTATTATCCCACATTCATGGAGAGTAGTAGTTGTTTAGATTAGACTAGTATATAAGTATGTGTTTATCCCACATTCATGGGGAGTAATAGTCGTTTAGATTAGACTTAGTATATAAGTACGTGTTGGGTCCAATGAAGGCATCCACGAGTTATTTGTATTGAGATTTCTCAAAGGAGGTTTCCCCGTTGAAGTGGCTTGTGATTGATAAATTCCTTATTTGTTTTGTTATTTATGTTATATCGTACGTTTCATTATTTATTGCAGGAGTTTTCTCTTAGAGTTTGATTTGCACCATACTTTTGAGGTGCCAAAATATTGCAATCTCAACCAAACTAAGGTTATTAAGATTGGCATGTTAGTTGATTTGAACTCCTAACACCATGGTTGGATGAAGAGACTAGTGCTACCCTAAAACTACAGTCTCATTTCCATGATTAGAATCTAATTTTCCCGTTATTAGTAAGGATAATGAAGAAAATTTAGTACAAAAAATTATCATTGCCATTTGGTAAGTGACGTAGAAGTTATCCATAATGCATTAAATCAACATATTAGTGTGCACTTTAATTATATTGGGTCAACTTAACTATATTTAAAGGGCCAACTTAACTATTGATTATTTCACCACAAACTTTCAAATATCTTAACTGTCCACAATAAAAAAAAATCCCATCTCTCACTTGAGAGATGGGAGGATCTTATGATATAAGGGAGAAGAGGAATTGTTTTCCACAACTTCTTTCAAACGAGGAACTATGTGGTATATCTTATACTTTGCACGTCAAATCCATGTAGATATAGTACAGAGAACATGGTAGAATACTTTGAAATGCCATAATTGACCTTTGGATTCATCCAAACTCTCTACTTATTAAGTAACGATAATCCTTATAATGTATTTGAAAAAATTTACATATCATGTCTTAAATATAAATCAAGATATTATGTTTGAACAATTCATAAAGTGGCATTTAAATATTTGGAAACATTTTGTAAAATGATTTGCAATCATTCTCCAACCTTTAGCACATAATCAAAATCAATGATAACTATAATATGTGCAAAATAAAACCATACATGACTTATTCAATATGCCAAATTCCCCCTCATCCAAAAATAACACCTTCTACACTATTACATACTTTGTCACATAAATCAAAATTAATAATAACACCTTCTACAACATCACATACTTTGTCACATAATCAAAATTAATAATAATTATAATATTAAAAAAAAAATTACCCAAATCCAAAAATAACACCTACTAAAAAAAGAGATCCTTTGTCACACAATCAAAATCAGTAATAGTTATAATATTTGTAAAATAAACCCATACATGAGTCACTCGATATGCCAAATTTCCCCTCATCCCAAAATGACACCTCCTACAAAACCACATTTATTTGAATGAAAGACAAAGTTTGTCCAAGGACCATCAACAAAGTTGATAAGGAGATCTCAAGCAAAGTTGGTAAGGAGATCTCAAGCAAAGTTGGTAAGGAGATCTCAAGAGAAAGTGTAGATACACTTTGGAAACTCCACCACAATGTCTAAGGTGACTACTACCTACCACTAAAACACATAAAGATATAACATTAGTGACATAAAGCCCGACATCGCCATTCACAAGGTTCTTTCATAGACATTGACCCACACCCGTTGTTAAATATATTTGTGCTATAGTTAAATTGACCCACACCCGTTGTTAAATATATTTGTGCTATAGTTAAATTGACCCACACCCGTTGTTAAATATATTTGTGCTATAGTTCATTGTAACTTTTAGAGATACGAATGGACCACAAAGGACAATCTCAAACATTTAACAAAATCTTTGTAGCAAGTGGCCAAGTGCATAGTTACTTTATAGTGAATTCTCAAGGAAATTAAGATGATCTCACAACTCTTCAATGATAATTTATTGAAACCAAAGATATTTTAAAATACATTAAACATGGAATATGCATCACCCAGTTACAATCCTCAGGATTGCATATCTCGAGTTTGGATAATTATGTATTGACAAGTGCAAAATAAATTATAATTGGTGGATAATGTCATCTAAATATATTAGATTGTCACAATCCTATATTATACAATAAGATATTATGAACACAATTATGCGAGTATATTATAATATTGCATAACTTAAATGGAAATGCAAATGGAGGAATTCAATTTATTTTGTGTTTAAAAAAAATTTAAATTGATAAAAATTCTAGTTTAATATGAGTGAATTTTGATTATAAATTTAGTTTTGGATTTTGGTTTAGTTGAAGATGATTGGATTTTGATTATAAAATTTGTTTTGGAATTTGGTTTGGTTTAAGATGATTAAAATTATTATGAACTTAATTTATACGAGTACATTATAATAGTGTATAAGGATAAAATTTACTTTATTTTACATTAATTTATAAGATAATTCATGATTTAATATTAATGAATTTTGATTATGACTTTTTTATGTTTTTGGTTTATTTACAATGATTCATATTATTTAAATTTAATAAAAAATAAAAAGAGATAGAAATGTGTGGAATTGTCTTTACAATTTTTGGCTATTCTTGAAGGGTGAAGGATTGACAAGGTTCAATGGAGATGGCTGAAGGTGGCGGGGTGCCAACCCCACCGAAACGATAAAGATCGTTAGCATACCGATCCAATTGAATGAAATGGAAGGAGAGGGATCGATCTTGAAAGGAGCCAATCCTCTAGGTAGGCGGGAATTGTCTATCCAATACAGATCATGTTCTTGCAATGCAGATCAAATATACAAGCCCGCGAGATTGAATCCAATACATGAATGATCATGCCCTAATAGGGAAATTTGTGGGCATTTTTCCATCCGAGAAATTTCTAGTTTGGTGGATAAACTCCACTTGGAAACCTAAATGACACTATGACCTGCATCTTGGGTCAAAAGGGTTTTTTACTATTAGCTTTATTAATTTGGAAGACTCCAACTATGTTCTAGATGGGGGACCCTGTTTCTTCTACTCGGTTGGGCTCTTCCTCAGGCCATGGAAAGAAAGATTCAACCCAGAAAAAGAGGACATGAAGACTGCCCATTATGGATATGACTATACTCCCTTCCCAGTGAATACTGGGACCCATAAATACTAGAAGACATTGGTAATACCCTAGGAACATTTATCAAAATATCTAAATAGACCAAGGCTAAACGATATACGACCTATGCTCGTATCTGTGCCTACATGGATCTAACAAAAGACACTCCTAGAAACCATAAACTTAAAGTGGGAAGATGAGCAATGGAACCAGTCGCTTGACTACGAGCATATCTCATTCTGTTGTAGACATTGTCATGATTACATGCACCTCTACAGAGATTGCCCACATTATTCCCCCTCTTGGCTACCAAACCTAGTAAAGAAGAGGGTACCCAAGGACCAGGGTTTGTCGAGGTTCAATCGAAAAATGTTGGGATATTATAAACCCACTTCATACTTAGGACAACAATATTTAATCATTTTTTTATTAAACTCCTACCTACTAGCCTAGATAGTTGGCATGCACTTGCATCACTTGGTCAACACTTGCCACATATACCCCGTGACCACCTTTATCCTGATTTTGGTTAGATCCTGCCAACTTTATTGACTGCCAGAATTAGTAACTGCACCTTCTTGCATACTATGTCTTTATATTGCTTTTATCCCGCTTTTTAGTGGATAAGGTAATGCTAGTCAACTAGGAAACTGTTATCTTTTGTTGCCAACCCATCCTCCATGATTCTCTCTCCATATTCCATGATTGGATCGTTTTTCCATCACTCATGGTCCAACCAATTCATGAGGTCCTTGACAGATTTGGAAAGTGCTTTAGCCACCGATGAGGGTTTATCATATTTGGTAAGTCATCTTTATGAGCTAGCATGAGTTGTCTCCTAAGAAACTCAAATTTACATATGAAGGATGCATTATTTAATGTACACTGTGTTGATAAGCAATACATGGAAAGATATTGGATCATTCTTCACTTCTCTTGTATCTAGTCTTACTATTCATCTCTCTACTTTCCTTGTGCATGTTTGTGAGAATTATCTTTGTAGTTAGATCTACTTCCTGTGATCTTTCTTAGCATTAGAGCTTCCATTTCTACATGGTATCAGATCTTTCCTACATGGTATCAGAACTACAGGTTGTCAAGTTTATTTGAGCACAAGGTTTCTTAAGTTCTACAAAGTTGGGGAGTTATCTGTTCTCTCTATCAGAGCGCATCCAGTCTCCTATCGCTCTCGGAAGAAGAGATTTTATTGAGCTTACAATATTTTCTCCTAGTTTTATTTGTGCAGGTTGCAGAGAGTATCTTATTGAGTGCATCAACTGAATCTTAAAATGGATTCTTCTTCAACTATGATCCCGACTCCCTGCAACTATCATGAATGGAAAGCCAAGATTGACATTCTGTTGCGCAGTAAGGGACTCTATAGAGTTTCTATGGATTTAGAAAATGAACCAAATTCTATTTTTGAGAAAGCTAAGTGGCATAATAGGTTGGATGAAGCCTTTGGATTATTTTTCCTCTCTATTTATCCTGATCTACTCTTTCATCTAGATGGTTTGACCACACCAAACCAAGTATGGACCAAAATTGAATCTCTCTTTGGATTTCAAGATGAGATAAGAGCACATCAGTTGGAGAATGAGTTATTCTCATTGAGTCCAAGAAATTTTGATTCCCTTGAGGGTTTCTTCACCAAATTCAAGTCACGTGTTCTCTTTCTCAAGCAATGTGGGATTGAGAAAAAGGAATATCAATTTATCCTTTCCATCCTATCAAAATTGAGTCCTGCATACTCAGTTTTTGTGTCTACTTTTCATGCTACTAGGCTTGCTATTTCTACTTGGAAAATTCCTTCTCTGAGTACATTCTTTGATTCACTAACAAAGGAGCAAGATAAATTGATCCATATGGGTTCTCTTAAATACTCCAATGTAAAGGATCATGCTCTTATAGTTCGAGGAAGCAAGATTGCAAAATCAAAAGAGAAGCAAATTATGAAATCAAAGAAGCCAAAGTCATAAATTGAAGATGAAAGTTTGAAGCCTACTTAAAGTTCAATGAGGAAAGTTAGGAAGAAAGGAAGCACATCCAGGTGTTCTTATTGCAGCAAGAGATTTCATCATGAGAAGAAATGTTTCAAGAATAATATGGACATCATGTCTTAGCTACTTGAGAAGCGTAACATTGAAGTTCTAGATGAGCTAGAGAAGCCTGCTGAACCTTTAGAACATTGTCATAGTGAACAGTTCCAAGGTGATATAAACTATTCCTTGAGTGCTAGAGTTAAATATTTCCTCGCATCTTTGATATAGATTTACTTCTTGATATATCAGAATCATAAATTTTAGTTTCTTTCTTCAATAATCCACCTATTAGTCTCATAGATTCATCTCCCAATACTTGTGATTTTTCACTAGATCCTGACTTGTCTTTAAGCATCTCTTCCTCACTTCATTCAAGTGATTATAATTATGATTTAGAAGCATATTTTAAGGATTATATACATGTCATGACACCATCCATACTATAATTAATACCATATACCATACCTATGAATACTCCTAAGACTATACAAACCCCAAGTTCACTAGTTGATTCCTCCAATTGCTTTCTTATGCAGTGTTACTTATATCAAATGTTTTCAATTCTTGTCTATTTTTAAATGGTTGGTTATACATGACCTTAGTCATCACTGGGATTATCTTACACATGTTTTGATCTATTCTAAGAACTTATGGTTCATATCTCAAGTCCATCCATCATTCAAATTTTTAGACTCATCATTTTCCCCAGTTGCTCATCTTTTTCCTACTCTAGCACTATATCCTCATGGATACACTCAACCTTTGGTATTAGTTGTTACATATGATAGTATTTATGATATATAAGAGTATTTTCAGCCTCATATTGGATCGGGGAAGTTTCTACATCGGATTAGAAGAAAGATATGTGATCCACATCACCACTTTGCAGGTATACAAGGAACTGATTATCTTAATTTTTGTACTCTTTGGGAAGGAGTATGCACAGATATATTTTCCTTTTCAGATTTTTTTTACAAATCAGAGTTTTTTATCATCAAGAAGCATTCTGATAATGCTCCTACTTCATCAGATGATGAGCTACAAGGAGTCCCTCTTCTTCTTTCTTGCAGATTCTACAATCTAGCACATGATCATGGAGTCTACAAACTTTTTCATCAAGTATTTCACATGAAGTAGTTCATTCAGCTTATTCAAGTGAAGATAAATACATAATTGAAGACATATTTCAAAATTTACTCCTTTTCCTTTCTTGAGGGAGGATTTTACCCATGTGGTTTTGCCTCTTTCCTCAACTTTTCTGGACATGAATAATTGTAAAGGGTGACCATATCCTTTTTGTTGGGCCATATATACACGTATATGCACCTATATGAATCCATATGAATTTTATTATTTGAGACATATCAACATAAATTTAGACTTAAAGGGTGTTGTTGGGATATTATAAACCCACTTCATACTTAGGATAACAATATTTAATCATTTTATATTAAATTCCTACTTACTAGCCTAGATAGTTGGCATCCACTTGAACCACTTGGTCAACACTTTCCATATATAACCCAATATGACCTTTATCCTAATTCTAGTTAGATCTTTCCAACTTTATTGTCTACCAGAATTAGTAACTGCGCCTTCCTGCATATTTTTTCTTTATAGTGCTTTTATCCTTCTTTTCAGTGGATAAGATAAAGCTAGTCAACTAGGAAACTGCTGTCTTTTGTTTCCAACCCATACTCCATGATTTTATCTCCATATTCCATGATTATCATGTTCTTCCATCACTCATGACAAATCACTCATGGTTCCGCCAATTCGTGAGGTCCTTGACAGATTTGGAAGGTTCTTTAGCCACCTATGGGGGTTTATCATATTTGGTAAGTCAACTTTATGAGCTAGCATGAATTGTCTCTTAAGAAACTAGAATTTACCTATGAAGGATGTATTATTTAATTTACACTATGCTGATCAATAATACATGGAAATATATTGATAATTCTTGACTTCTCTTTTATCTAGTCTTACTATTCATCTCTCTATTTTCCTTGTGCATGCTTGTGAGAATTATCTTTGTAGATAGATCTACTTCCAATGATTCTTCTTAGCATTAGAGCTACTATCTCTACATGGTATCAAATATCTCCTACAAAAAAGGATGGGTGCAAGATGAATAGAGTTCCTTAAGATAAATAAATAACCTACAATCACAAACCAGTTCATTGTTTTAGGGGAGCAACACGAAGAAAATGCGAATGAAGACAATCCCAATCACAAAAACAAGGACTAAGTAAATTTCCAAGAGGTAATCGACAAAACCAATGAGGAAAGTATGCCTCACCAAGAGACGAGCACAGAGGACGAGGGGGAAGACATGGATCTTGGGAAGTTGGATCTCGATGGCATAAAAGAAGCTTGTGGTGATAAAAAGCCTAGGTTTGTTCCTCAAGACCAAGTCTCCCTCCTAAAAGATGTTGTCATCAAAGAAAAATCCATCAAACACTCATCTCCATCTCCTTGAAGGATAGAAGAAGGAAGTTGACTGAATCAAGCAAAAAAGCAGGAAGGAAATCCAACCAGTCATGAAAGCTGGAATCAAACTGGTGGAATCAGGCACGAATTAGGTCAGTATGCTACAGTTATGGATGCACTATGTCTGTAATTGTCTATTGTTCTCAATGAAGATAATAACTTGGAACATAAGAGGGATAAATTTTCGTCACAAAACAATAATATTGAAGAAAAATATCTAAAAGAAAAAATCGACAGTTATGCTAGTACAAGAAACTAAAGGCTTTGAGGCTCACCTGATAAGGGTAGGGAAGAAAGCGTGGAGACATTGTGAAGGAATACGAATAGATGCAACCGACACAACAGGTGGGCTAGGAATCCTGTGGTATCCATCAATAGTCACCTTATCTGGATTCATGGCCCTTAGAAGTTCTCTATATGTATAATTCCAGGTTGTAGGCATCAATATCAAAGGTATTCTCACAAATATATATGGCCCTCATGCTCTCAAGTTGAAGGAAATATTCATTGAATCTATTCGTTGGATCCATAGGTGGGTCAATGAAAATCATTGGGTGAAGGGGGGATATTTTAGTATGATCACCTCCCTTGGAGAGAAAAAGGCTAGGAGACATAGATTGTAGAGAGAAAGCATCCTCTTCAGGGATGCCATAGAAGATATGAATCTAGTTTATGTAATCTTTGGGTAGGACATTTTCACTTGGAAGAACAAACGGCGAGGGGGGGGGGGGGGGGGCGGCGGAGGTGTAGAAAAACATATTGCCTCATGCCTGGATATATTCTAGATATCAAAATCAATTATGGTTATAGGTAGTGAGGTCTCTTCCCTGGTTCTACCTTCGGCATGATTCGACCATTGCCTAGTATGTCTATGGTGAAATGGTCTAGGGTCCCAATTTAAAAAAAAACTTCAGTTTTGAACAATTTTGGCTTGGACATACGAATTTCAGATATAAGGTCTCTGGTGGGAGGATCTAGTGGAAAGAGGACGATAGAGTATGTATCAGTTCCAGAGAAAGCTTAAGGCTCTCAAAAATAAAATAAAAAAGTGGAATGAAGAGGAGTTAGGAAACATTTTTGAGAACAAATCCCACCCAGAAGAATGATTGGAAAATATCCAAAAATAGGGGATGAAAGAGGGATACTCTAAGGAGCTCCATGAGGAAAAAGAGAGTATTCTCTCCCAGATATAAAAAAGGGAACAACACGAGGAAATCCTCTAGCAGAAAAAATATAAGGTCAATTGGATTAAGGAAGGAAAACTGAATACAAAATTATTTCACCGTGTTACCATTCAATACCAAAATATGAACAGGATCCTCAGGCTAAAAAAAGAGGACGGTGAATGGGATGAGACCTGGGAAGAAATTGAAGAGGATCTCACTTACTTCTTCCAGGATATTCTCACTACATCCAACCACAATAGGCATTTGGAAATTGAACATATCACTCAAATCATCTTGTCCTTGTTCACGTATACCCAAAATGATCTCCTAGTGAAACCCATCCTCTAACAGGAAGCGGATGAGGCTGTAAATAAAATGGTTGAAGGGAAAGCCCCATGGACAGATGCATTCATGGTAAATTTATTTCACTACTTATGGGACATGGTCAAGGAATAATTTTGGAAAATTATGTAGGATTCTAGAAGATCCCGACACATCCTCCATTCATTCAATGCTACTTTCCTAACCCTATTTCCCAAACAAGAATGTGCGGATTCCCTTGGACTATTTCGACTAATAGATATCTGTAATGTTATCTACAATATTATAACAAATTCCATAGAAAACATATTAAATCCTCTTCTACCCACCTTGATCTCACCTGAATAGTCAGGATTCATTGAAGGTCGCCAAATCATGGATGGAATTATCCTGGTTCATGAAGTGATTCACTCCCTCAAAATGGCTCGAATTCCTGGGATGATGCTCAAACTAGATATTTCCAAATCCTTTGATAAACTAAATTGACAATACATTTAGGAAGTGCGCAAGGCATTTGGATTTCGGGAGGACGGGATAAGATGGGTCATGAAACTGATATCCTTCTAAATGGCTTCACAGCGAGGCTCATTAAACCTTCTAAAGGGATCAGACAAGGGGACCCCCTATCCCCCTTCCTTTTTTTCTTCATGGCCGAGGGTTTGGGAAGGAAAATCAAAGCTTTACAAGAGAACCAGGAAATTCATGGGATAAAAAATCACCCTACAAGAGACTTCCAAACCCATCAATGGTTAGTGGATGTAACAATGTTGATGGGTCACCCTTTTATTTAGGAATCCAAAGACATAAAAAGGTGCTTTTTAGAGTTTGGAAATGCTTAATTCCTCAAGGTCAATCGGAGAAAATCTCAGGTATTTTTATTTAACACCCCTATGATCACTAGAACTAACATTTGTCGGATCCTTGGATTCCAGGAGAGCTCTCTTCCATCAAAATATTTGGGAGCCCCCCTGGTTGATTCAACAGTCCAGAAAAGATACTCGAGGGAGCTCCTTGACAGCATGAGAAGAAGGATGTCCAACTTGAACTATCGCTCATTAAACTTCCCCAACAGGATAATGTTTGTAAAATATATCTTCCAAGCAAGGTCAATATATATGTTCTATAGCATGGCTTCCCCAAAAATGATTCAAAATGAAATTCACAACATTCAAAGAATATTTCTCTAGAGTGGGGGAAGTGAACACCAAAAATGGGCTTTGATCAAATGGGAGAATGTTTGCAAACCCAAAAATCATGGAGGCCTAGGTCTCCATGATCTGAAAAAATTCAACGTAGTTGGGGGTGCAAAAATTTGGTGGCGTTGGGTCACGTGTGGATTGGAAGCCTAGTCCAAACTTTGGAACAACAAATACGCTTCAAAATGGCATAAGCAAAATATAATCTTCTTTAATGAGGAATCAAGAGGCTCACATATCTGGAACTTGGCCAGGAAAGGGAGGGGCTTAAACTAGGAAAACTACTTCTCAGAAGTTAGAAATGGTGAATCTACACTTTTTTGGGAAGATGCATGTCAACAAATCCCCATTCTCACAAATTCCATTGAGGCTCCTAGCCTTAAAAAAATATTTGAATACCTACATAAGGAAAGAGTGTGTGACTTCTGGAGGCCTAGAGATAACAACCATGTATTCAGGGAATGGGATCAAAGAGACTGGTGGGAACAGAATGTCTTGCATGAGGAGGTGACAATAGTTTTGAGCTCTCTTCAAAGTAGTTCTATCTGCCTTCATGAATATGCATATACGCTTCAATGGGGTATGCAATAGAGGGGGGGCTTCATGTTAGGATTATTAATCCTCCCTTGGTCGAATGTATATTAGATTTATTATTGCCTAACTTAGGAACCTTAAATTAATTAATTGGGTCCACTAGTGAAATTGGGTCCACATGGCCCAATGGGGATACATGTACCTATCATTTAAGTGTGGGGGAAAATTATAGAGGTTAAATTCCACTTACTGCATGTGCATGAATCATTTAGGGTGCCTCCTAGACCAATCCCTACATTTTAGGATCCACCAGGAGTCCCGACACCAACCTACTTCAGTCAGTTGGTGTTAGCACTATCTAGTCTTAGTTAGCCCTCAGTTACAATCAGTTAATTCACAGTCAGTTAGTCTAGCACTACTAATGCATGGATAATGCATGGTTTCATGGGGAATAATGCTTTTCCTACCTATCTCACTCTCATTTGCACTGAGTTAACTAGTTGTTACTGCATGTTGGAGTTATTGGTCATAAGGGAGTTGTCTATTTGGACTCCAATATTGATTGGGAGACCTTGAGTTAGAGATTCAATTAGATACATTCTTATCCACTTGGAGGATTCGAATTCATTACTCATGCATTCAAATTCTACCTATTTGTAATCTATTGTACACCAGATATTATTATGATGAATATACTGTAAATTCTTGAGCAATACTTGTCCATTTCCTGTGTGGTTTGTCTTGTTGGATTTGTATTTTCATTCTCCATTCAATTGCTCCAACATAATAAGAACTCTCTACCGGAATATCAAAATGGAATTCAAATTCTAACATGGTATCAGAGCCTTCTCAGGAAGGATTCATGCTTGTTTCTCCTCATTGAACATTAGAAGCAGTTGGGTTTAAACAGAATTACCCTATGAAAATTTGCTAGCTCTGGATTCATTCAGAGCAGCAGAGAGGGCATGACAGACCCTGAAAACATCTTCATGTCTAGAGGAAAATCATGATTCTAATAGTTCTTATGTTTAAGTGTTATTTGCAGTTAAATTGATAGGTACTACGTAGCTTGAAAGAAGTATTTGTTGTCTCCCTACTGGAGCAATTATGAGTTCTCAAACTCCTGAGCCACGGATCCTCACAAATTCCAATTACCTTGATTGGAGGATTGATATGTAGTTGGCCTTACGCAAGCATGGTTACCGTAGGATTATACATGGATGGGAGGTTGAACCTCATCAGCCAGTAGAGCATAACAAGTTCCTAAACCGTTGTGATGAAGCATTCGGGTACTTATGTACTTATATTTCTAGAAGGATTGAGGACTCCTAGAGAAGCATGGGAGAAGCTTGATAGCTTTTTAAACAAAAAAGATGATCTTCAGGGACACATTCTGGAGAATGAGTTGGTATCCTTACATCCCAACAGTTTTGAGACTATTGAGCAATTCTTCTCCAAATTCAAGTCTCTAGTGCTACAATGCAGACAGTGTGGGATAGAGTGGAAGGATGAGTAGAATGTCCTTTCAATACTTAGTAAACTAGGTCCAGAGTACTCTGTCTATGTCTCTATGTTTCATTCAAAGAGGGAAATCTTTCCTAATTGGAAACTTCCTTCTTTAGATTCATTCTCTGAGTCCTTAATCAAGGAACAAGACAAATTGGTTCGATTGGGAGTCATCTAGAATTCAAATGATCAAGATCTCTTGGTTACTGACTCCTCCAAAGTGCAAGAAAAAGGTAAATAAAAGAAGAAGGAGCTCAAGGCAGCTGATTCGAAGCCTAAACCAAATCAGTAAGCTTCCAAAGGGGCCTCCGACTCTAAGAAGAAGAAATTTGAAAATAAGTTATGTCAGTATTGTGAAAAGGGATACCATCTTGAAGAACATTGCATGAGGAAGAAACTTGATGAGATGTCCTCTCTTTCAAGCAGCACAACATTGCTCCTCCAAGAGCAAAGAAGCTTGATGAAGAAGCACCGACAGAAGATGTCGAAAGGTGTCATGCTTTGAAAGAAACCCTCTCTCCATCCTGAGCATGCATTATAGATTCTGGATCCTCCAACCACATGGTTGCCTCTAAAGAATCCTTCTCTACTCTTTCACTATCAAAGGGGCCTAATATTCACATGGGAGAATATTCCCAGATTCCAGTAGAAGGAAGGGGCTCAGTCAGAGCAAAGCATGGTGATTTCAAGAATGTCTTATATGTGCCCTCCCTTGTTCCTAACCTGTTATTTGTTTACCAGATGACACAGATAGGCTCTCCCAAGAGGGTCACATTCAATTCAGAATCAGTTGAGATTACAAAAAAAGCCACTGGAAAGCTTGTAGCGAAAGGTATTGCAAATAACTCTACCAAATCTTATGAGTTTTCACATTTCTTGCATGTTTCTCCTCCTACAAATTTATTGTCTCATGCTAACAACACCAACAAGATTTGGCATGAGAGATTTGGCCATCTCAATTTCAAATATCTGAAGCAACTTAACAATGATAACATGGTTGAAGGTTTTCCCTCCATCCAAACTTTCGATGGAGTATGTGCTGGGTGCTTGATAGGTAAGCATCCAGAAAAGACGTATGATGTTGGGAATGCTCATAGAGCTATTTCTACACTTGATTTGATACACAGTGATGTAGCTGGACCTATTCCCACAAACTCCATTAATGGTTGCAGGTATTTTCTAACCTTTATTAATGATTGTTCTAGGTACTCCTGGATCTACTTCATGAAACTAAAATCAGAATTTTTTGAGAATTTTAAAAGTTTTAAAGCTATGGTTGAGAATAGTTTCAATAAGAAGATCAACTCAATAAGATCCGATGGAGGAGGAGAATATTTCAAAATATATTTCCATAATTTCTATGAATCGGAGGGGATTCGAATGGAACACTCAGTTCCATACACACCACCGCAAAATGGTGTGGCTGAGAGGAATAAAAAATCACTGAAACAGATGGAAACATGCCTTCTCCATGGGGAACATCTACCCCCTTCTCTTTGGGCTGAAGTAGTAAAAATGTGCTTCGTATTTGCAGAATAGGGTGCCCCACAAGTCAATGGTTTGGGTGACTCTATTCGAAGCACTTCATGGGTATAAGCCCAATGTCTCTCATCTGAGAGTTTTTGGTTCCAAATCTTGGGCCAGGATATCACTTGACAAGAGAAATGCCTTCCAATCCCAAAGTAGTGAATGCATTCTGCTGGGATATGCAGATGATGCAAAAGATTACAAAATGATGGAGGTTGCTACCAGAAGATGCTTCATTGAAAGAAGTGTCCAGTTCTAAGAAGATCAACTGCATGATACTCCTCCAACAACACAGGAAGGTATAACCATTTCTCCTCTTATTTTTGATGATGATGATGATGTGCTACAGGTTTCAGATTCAAATGAAGAAGATCACATACAACATGATCCTGTTATTGAGATTGAATCTCAAGAGATTCTATATCCAGATCCAGTACCCATTCCAAATCATAATTCTAAACCCAGATGGCCTCAAAATCTTCTTGATGCAGCTAGAAGTGGTGCTGGAGTTCCAGAAGACAAAAGAAAAACTAGGCCCCATTATCAGAATGAGCATGTTGCACTATCTCTCATAGAATGGTGCAGAAAATTTCCAGGTCGGTGCTACTTGTTGATGGTGACTGATCAGCTACATGGCCCACAAAAGCAGATATTTGATCATTCCCTACCTTCACCATCCAACAGAACCAAACAGAGTTGTCAGTTCAGAATTACATTGAGAAGTCCACTGATGGACCATGCTGCTGCATAGAGATGCAATTTTTTGCAGCAGTGTTTTGCTCAAGTTATTTTTCTAAGGAGGAAGCTTCTTTCTTCTAAAGATAGCTTGTAGTTTGCTATTTTCCTACTTATTTTTGAGGGGTTTTTTCCCATGAGGATTCCCCCTGTTTCCTCAGTTGTACTAAGCAACATTTTTTATTATATTCTAGATTGTATTTGGGTGACCTATGGTCTTGTTACTAGGGCCCACAGTTTTCTAAGTTAGGATTCAGGGGGGGTGTTAGGATTATTAATCCTCCCTTGGTCAAATGTCTATTAGATTTATTATTGCCTAACTTAGGAACCTTAAATTAATTAATTGGGTCCACTAATGAAATTGGGTCAACATGGCCCAATGGGGCCACATGTACCAGTAATTGAAGTGTGGGGGACAATGCTAGAGGTTAACTACCACTTACTGCATGTGCATGCATCAATTAGGGTGCCTCATAGACCAATCCCTACATTTTAGGAGCCACTGGGAGTCCTAACACCAACCTACTTCATTCAGTTGGTGTTAGAACTAGTTAGTCTTCGTTACCCCTCAGTTACAATTAGTTACTTCACAGTCAGTTAGGCTAGCACTACTAATGCATGGATAATGCATGGTTGCATGGGGAGGAACACTTTTCCTACCTACCTCACTCTCAGTTGCACTGAGTTAACTAGTTGTTTCTGCATGTTGGAGTTATTGGTCATCGAGGAGTTGCCTATTTGGACTTTGATATTGATTGGGAGACCTTGAGTTAGAGATTCAGTTAGATACAGTCTTATCCTCTTAGAGGATTCGAATTCTACCTATTTTTAATCTATTGTACACCAAATATTATTATGATGAATATACTGTAAATTCCTGAGCAATACTTGTCCATTTCATGTGTGGTTTGTCTTGTTGGATTTGTATTTTCATTCTCCATTCAATTGCTGCAACATAATCAGAACTCTCCGCCTGAATATCTAAATGGAATTCAAATTCTAACACTTCATAGTCAAGGAGGCTTATGCAATTATGTAAATATCAAGTATGTTCTTATAGAGGAACAAGTGGAATATGTGTTGGCTAAGCCTTTTTCTCATGAAAATTTTGAATACTTTCAAGATAATCTTGGTGTATTCTAGAAGGACCTCCCTCAAAAGAGGGAGTAGAAGAGCTAGGAGGATTTCTGTTGTAGTTGTGCTGTAGCTAAGTCCAGGGTAGGGTATGTCTGGATAGGTTTGTTGGCCCAAAGGGGTTAGTAAGTAAGACAAGGTTTGTTGATCCTAGGGCGGTTAGTATGTTTGGCTAGGATTGTTTGGCCCGAAATGGTTAGTGATGTAGAAAAGTATTTTTGGTCCCCAGGTAGATCCATATTTCTGACTAGGCTTGTTGGCCCAAAAGGGTTAGTAAGTTAGATAAATGCTTGGGTATATCTACCAGAGAACCCACTATGATGCTGCTCTATAAGGCCAAAGGAAAATAGGTGGCTTCAATATTCCTATAACGATGAGGCAAGTTCAGTATTATCATACTGATGTTCATGAGGTAGGGTGAGCATTTTCATACCGACGTTGACGAGGAAGATTTAGTATTTCCATACTGATGTTGATGAGGCAGATTCAATATTTTCATACTTTTGTTAATGAGGTAGATTCAATATTCTCATATTGGGTGTTGATGAGGTAGTTTTAGTATTTGCATGTTGTTGATTGATGCAGTAGGTTCAATATTCCCATACTAATGATGATGAGCTAGTTTCAATATTCACATATTGATGACGATGAGTAGTTTCAATATTCCCATACTCATGATGATGAGGTAGTTTCATTATTTCTATACTGACGTTGATGAGGTTTGCTTCAGTATTTCTTTATTGATTTTACAAATAATTATCTAGGATTTATTTTTTGATGACAAGGTTTTAGAACTAACATGCTAATGATGTTGTTGTTGTCTCTTTAGTATTCATATATCGATGTTGCAGGTAGATGATTCAGTATTCACATACTGATATGGAAGAACATGATTAAGTATTCACATAATAATATGGAAGAATATGATTTGGTATTCAGATACTGATATTGAAGAAGAAGATTCGGTACTCACATACTAATATGACAGAAGATGATTCAGTTTTCACATACTGATATTGTTGAAGATGATTCAGTATTCACATACTGATATAACAAAAAATGATTCAGTATTCACATACTGATATTGCAGAAGATGATTCAGTATTCATGCATTGATATGGGAGAAGATGATTCAATATCCACATATTGATGTTGCTGAAGATGATTCAATATCCGCATACCGATGTTGAAGAAGAAGATTCAATATCCACATACTAATATTGTAGAAGATGATCTAGTATTCACATAATGATGTTGTAGAAGATGATCCAGTATTCACATGCTGCTGTTGTAGAAGATGATCTAGTAGTGACATACTGATGTTGTAGAAGATGATCCATTATTCACATATTGATGTTGTAGAAGATGATCCAGTATTCACATACTGATGTTGCATAAGATGATCCAGTATTCACATATTGATGTTGCAGAATATGATCCAGTATACACATACTAATGTTGCAAAAGATGATCCACTATTCATATGCTAATGTTCCAGAAGATGATCTAGTATTCACATATTGATGTTGCAGAAGATGATTAAGAATTCACATACTGATGTTACAGAAGATGATCTAGTATTCACACACTGATTTTGCAGAAGATGGTCTATTATTCACACATCGATGAGGATTCCTCAGTATTCACATACTGATGATGATGTAGATCCAAATTGATGATGAAAGAGAATGATGTTGTTCCAAAACTTCCTATGGAATATAGATATTCACCAGTAAGATGTACAATTGTGGTAGTGGTTGTTGTTGATGAGGAATACCTTCCTAGTTAAGAGGGAGTGTTAAAGAAATGTAACTTTAGAAGATATTCCATTGTAATTTTATTGTATTCCTCCTTCATAGATGTTATTCCTATGTTCAGAGATGTCCTTGATGTAATTGGTCATGTAAAAGTCATGAGGTAAAAAATACATTGTAAGTCGGGGCAGTAGTACCCACAAAAGTATTTTATAAATGTTATTTTGAGTCTTCCTAGGTAAGTCGTCCCTAATTAGAGAACCTCGCCGACCTAGTTAGTTATTTGACTGAATCACCCGATGGATATAAATAGGTGAGGCGCCTCTCTTATTCAAGCACACTTTCACTCAAGAATTGTACAAGAGAGAGAGATGAGTAGTCTGTTGCAGAAAGGGAACCTCTATTATTGTTCTTGGGGTTTTACACTATACTTGGTCGAATTCTATATTGAGGAATTTTTGTTTGGTTTTCTCCCCCATGAGGGTTTCCCAAGCTAAATATTTGTGTTCTTTTGTGTGGTTGTGCTTGTATTTCTTTCGGTGATCCTTTGGTTATGGTTATGATATTATTATCCGAAATGTTTTTAGATATTGCATGGACATCAAAATTCTAATAGTCTCCACAAAGAAAATATTCGACCTCATGTTCGTCGAGTTCATTAACTAACCGATAATCTATCGGTAGACTATGGCATCAACTATATTTGAAGTAGTATTACTTAGCAACTTCAAGTTAGATTCCATCGTTGTATCTATAGCCCAAAATTTTGAACCGTTTCAACGTATTGAATGCATATTTTCCTTGGCTAAGGAAAATATCCTTTGTATTCTGCTACACCTCTAATATCGAGAATCATTTCAAGATTATCAAACTTTGAGATATACCGTAGTCACTACCTCTTTAGTGGAGCACCATCCTCCCTCTACATCTTGTACTCTCTACATCAGGACATTTTAGTGTCAGGTATCCTCCTCTACTGCTAATCTTCTATGTATCCATTTATGTCACTTATAAAGGTCACTAGATATCAAGATCCTCCATCTCGAACTTTGTTACAAGTTTCTCTTGCACCCATCTATGAGATTCTCATCCTTTGTAGGATTCTATATTCAACCTTGTAGTAAAGGTTTGAATTTCCATCACTCTAGTTGATCCTCAAGATCCTCATGTGTTATCCCATGGCTGCCTACTAAGCTTGTACAAATCGTTCTATGCATATGTGGTTCTTTGTAGAGGGTCCCAAATCTCGGAGGTTGCTTGATCTATCCTTCTACTTTGATTACACCAACTATCTAGTGTAATATCCATCACTGAAGAGGTGTGTATACACCCTAGAGCAATGTTTTTCCATAATCAACTCTCTCTTTCTGAGAGAAACCAAGAACCTTTCTTTGTATCTCTTGATACTTCCATCTACAGTATGCTTGATATTATAGATCTACTTGGAATACTTTACAAAATTTACCTTCAAGTCTCCAAACATCATTTTGCATGATTGAATGGTACTTCTTGATCATATTATCCTTTCATTATTTCCTTTTGGGGCATTCTTTTGTAAGATGTCCTTTCTCATCACAACTGGAAAATATAAGTTGTGAGAGGTCCTTCTTCTAAAGTCTTTTTATTCTTGAGAATGTTTTTTTTTTTTTCTCTTCTTAGCATGAGTTGTTAGGGATTTATTGTCATATTCATCCATCTCTTCTGCTTTTTCTATCAATTGAGATTCTTCTTACTTGATTTCCTCCATAGGTGAGATTCCTTCTAGAACGAATCCCTTGAATGAAATATTCCAATGAACTTGGGATACCATTCAGGATTGTAATCTCCACTTCTACTTCTTCGACATTTTCTCCAAATGATTCTAGTCGATCCTTGAGATGAGAGATCCTTCCGATGTAATATTGAATGATTTCTAACATTTGCATATTCACATACTTGAGTTGAGTTATCAGGGTCATCGTCTTGTTAATGTTATTTCCTTCGTACAATCTAGTCATTGCATTGAAAATTTCCTTGGGAATATTTAAGGATGATACATGTGAGATCCAATGGAGATGGAAATAGTCCTCTTGGATTTGACTAAGTCCTTCTTATGCTTTGGTTTGTCTTCATCTACCTATGGATCTATAACTTATTATTTGACATAGTTCTCTAAGTCATGCTTCTTCAAGTATGAGAAGAACTCTATACTTCCATGCTAATAATTTCTCGGCTCCTTCAAGCTTGGTAGTGTTTGTCATCATGATAAAAATGAGAACCTCAAATGGAAATAGAGATGATATAACTTACCAATGATATTGCTACAACTTGATGCTTACATGAAATATTTTATGGATGATTGCTTCTAGTGGACCTAGGGTTTGATAGAGAAACCCTAATTTTTCAAATTAGGTATATTTTAGATCTTTTTGGATAGAAGGATGCGCCTCCTCAAGGCAAGCTGATCAACATACTCATTTTCCCAAAACTGTGGACAGAAGTGCAACATATCTGATTCCCTAATTTCCATGACAATAGTGTTAGGTCAAAACTTGAAAATCCATAGAATTAGAAACTTATTCCATAGAAATATCTTCCCTCCTAGGGAAAGTTTGATAGTACTCCTTTTTCAACTGACCGGTGGAGGGAAGTGCTCGAATAAGGAATCCCTAGTTTCTCCAATTTATTCTACATAATTATCTGATCTTTATTATATTGTATCTCTTAAATTTCTACTCCTGAAGGTGTTATATTTAGTCTTGAGATATCCTTATGTCTCTTATTTCCAACCCCATAGGTTAGACTAGAATTGGATTCCCCAAGTGGAACTTATGCTAAGTTTCCCAAGGTGACATGTTTTAGAACAAGTTCATTATAGAGAACTTGTACCGAATTCCACCTATCACTATTTCAAATTTGGGGTATGAAACTTTTAACACATAAAATAAATGCCGTTCCCTATTTGCATAATCTTACAAAATTTGATTTGTATCTTCCTATCCCGCGATATAGCAATTCTCCCTAGGTCACCTATTTAAGACTGGATTTTGGAAGTGGCTTAAAACCTGATTTGGAGGGATCATATATCCTAAAGTATAGAGAATATGAGACTGAAACTAACACACAAGGTACATAAATATTTCCTCTTTATCCTGTCCAAGTTTTAGCTCCTGAGCATTTACCAATATTGAGTTATAGTGAAAAATCCAATATGACTAGATTTTTCCTTCTAGGGGTTTTAAGCATGAAACCCTAATATCCAATAGTTGCAGTCGTAGTAGTGTTTTGGATGCACAAATAAATATTTTAGGGTTTTTCGATGGTTATACAAGATAGAAAAACATTTAGCATCATAACATCATAACCATAAGAAAATGATCAATGAAATAAAGACAAGCACAACCACACAAAAGAACACAAAGATTTATCCTGGGAAACCCTCATGGGGGAGAAAACCCAACAGTAATTCCTCGATATAGAATTCGACCAAGTATAGTGTAAATCCCCAAGAACAGGAATATCATATCTCTTTCAGCACTAGACTGCTTCTCTCTCTCTCTCTCTCTTGTGCAATGCTTGAATGAGAAGTGCGTGTAAATGAGAGAAACCCTCACCTATTTATATTCATCAGTTCAGTAACTTAATTACCTTGCTAGGTCGACCAGGTTCTCTAATTAGGGCCGAACTACCTAGGAAGACTCAAAATAACATTTAAAAATTACTTTTGTGGGTACTATTGCGACAACTTACAATGGAGGTTTTACCTCATGACTTTTACATGACCAATTACATCAAGGACATCTCTGAATGAAGGAATAACATCTCCGAAGGAGGAATACAATAAAACTACAATAAAATATCTTTCAAAGTTAAATTTATTCCAACAAGGATTGCAGGTTGAGAGTTCCCTTTAAGGAATTTTTGAACTTCCTCACAATGGGGGCACTCCCTCATGAAGTATTAAGGTTAACCTTGACTCAAGAATGAGTCAAAGGTGGTTGAGATCTAGCACATGGTTTGAGAACATGGTTTCTTTAATCCCATGGTATTTTTCCATGGTATTGGTGGCCAATGGTATTTGGTGACCCATAGTATTGTCCCATGGTATTGGATTTAAGGAATTCTTTATAAGGATTGACTATGATCCATTGTAAAGTGTTCTGGAGGTGATTGGTGGCTAGCTCACTTGGCCTGGCTTGGCTGGTTTAGGTCAAGGGAGATAATTAATCTATTATGGTGGTGTTTCTTGGTTTTTGTTTTTCCATGTAAACATTGTGTGTCTATCTTTAATTGTTTCTTGTCTATTTTATTTCTCTTGCAAGTAATTATACGTATGCTCATTTAAATCCTAAGAACAATACCAAATCTATTGTTTGGTATGGTTGTGCTTGATGATGCTACTATGCGCTGTATTTTAAAAGAAATTTTGTTGTAACTAGTTATTGAATTAATCGTGGGGTGCATGTTCGGTGGTACCTGACACCCCAAAATTTCTTTGGTTCCTATCAAAATGTGATTTCCTGAGTGCTTAGAAGCATGAAAAATTGTATCCCTCTTATGCGTAGATAAGGAATGTGTTGCATCAAGTGTGGATAAGCCACTGGGTAGGTACAAGTGTGGAAGGTGTACTCATAGCATAACTTGATTTGGATCGGATATTTGTGTCTTCGAATGTAGGATGAATGTGAGATAGTTTAATCTTAGTTGTGGGAAAAAGATTGATGAACCATGTATGCGAAGAGAATTCCTAGAGAAATTGCGGTTATAGTGGCTGAAGACCCATGTAATACAGTAGATGGATTCTTTTTATATGGATGTCAATGATAAGGTTGGTTGTAGGCACAAAAGGAGCATGGTAGAAAATAAGAAAGAAAGTGAGCATGGAAAACTGAGAGGATGAAGCAATAGATGGTGATGGTGTAGTAATCATGAAGACACATGAAATTTTTTTTAATGGAATGGTTTGCATGTAAATGGGAATATGGATGTATGACTAGGTAAGGCATGCATACCCCTGGTAACTCACTGGTAAAGTCAGGAGATAGACCTAGGTGATAGGGGGTTGTGTGTGAGATTCCTTCATAAAAAAACTTTGAGGGGGTTGTTGATTACTCCAAGTCAAATTTTAAGGGGGGATTATTAAGATTAACCTTGACTCAAGATTGAGTCAAAGGTGGTTGAGATCTAGCACATGGTTTGGGCACATGGTTTCTTGTATCCCATGGTATTTTTGTTAATTTTTGTACTTTAATTCAAATTGATTAGGTTATTTATATGAAAGAATAACAAGCATGGAAAGATACACATGCTGCACAAGACACAAAGGTTTTCCTCAGGGAAACCATAAAGGATAAAACCCCACAAAATTCCTCAGAATAGTTCTGTTACTAATACAATATCACAAGATGGAAAAACCCAAGAATAAGAAGTCTTCTGCAACTCTCTCTTTATCCTCTAGAAAACTTTTCTTCTCTCTCTTTTTGTGAATTTAGAGTGAGTGAGTGTGTGTCTAAATGAGGCAGGGTTCCTCCCTATTTATACACATCATATGACTGACCTAAAAAATAACTGGGATGACCTCTTAACCTAGCAGGTCCAACTTCACCCAGGGAGACTAAAAAAATACATTTGATTATATTAATATGGAGATTACTACCCCGAATTACAATGAAGGTTTAACCTTAATGGCCATACACAATAATGACATCCCAAATAGAGGGAGATACACCTCCTCCAACAATATACAATGATAATATAGAACATAATATCTTCTGAAGTTACAATTACAACAACACTCCCTCTTAACTAGGAAGGTATTGTCTTGCCACTGTTATCAACACTTATGGTTAGGTCATTATCTCTAGATCATCATCGTCATTGCTTCCGCACTCCTAATCTTATCGTTCATTGCTTAGTGACATCTGTTGGATCTATCCATCATAGGAAGTTTCTACATAGCCAACCCTATTTGATTCTGGATGTAGGCCTATCCCTCATCTAGGTATTCATCATATACACAAGAAATCCATTGTGTAGGTACAGTATAGGACCATACATTACATTTACACTACAATCACCTGCATCTCCTACCGTCATCTCATTACATCCGGATCATCTCATCATCACACACAGAGAGAAACCTATATGCATACAACATGTACAACATACCACCTAAATTCTACCAGCATGGGAGGATGTCAGGATGCATTACGTCTCAAGGACAACCTGATTCTACCACTATGTGAGTATATCCATGGAGCACACAAAGTGAATTATGTCTCTCCATGGTCAGCCCACGTTTTGGCACCATAGGAGAACACAAGGACTCATTACATCTCAAAGACAGTCTGCGTCTGCCACTATGTGAGAATCACCTAGGCGCACACCAAGTGTCTTATTATTGGTGGACATCTCATCATCTCCAACGTGGGAGCACACTAGGACTACGTCCAAGGACAACCTACGCCTACCACCATGTGAGAACCATCTCTAGCATGGAAGCACACCAAGACTGATTATGTCCCAAGAAAACCTATGTCTACCACCATGTGAGAACCATCTCTAGAATGGGAGCATTCCAGGAATGATTATGTATAGGGACAACCCGCGTCTACCACCATGCGAGAACCATATCTAGCATGGGAGCATGCCAGGACTGATTACGTCGAGGGAAAACCTTCATCTCCTACCATGCGATATCTCTCTCTAGTGCATCTACGTCTTTCAGTCTCTTGTCATCTCTAGCATGGGAGCACACTGAGATTGATTATGTCCCGGTACAACCTACGTCTATCACCATGTGAGAACCATCTCCAGCATGGGATCATGCAAATAATTAATATGTCCAATGACAACCTGCATATACCACCATGCAAGAACCATCTCTAGCATGGGATCATTCTAGGAATAATTACATCTAGGGACAACATGCATCTCCTAACCTGGGAGATATCGCTCTAGTTAATCGGTGTCTTCCGATCTCTCATCATCTCTATCATGGTAGAACACCAGGATTGATTACGTCTAGGGACAACCTGCATCTACCTGATCTGGATTTATGCAGGAATGCAACAGAATACAGAAATAACCATAGAAACAAATATGCAGTGGAAATAACACTTCATTTCATTAATCGATAACTGAAACTTGTTTACATATAGAATGGAAATAAACTAGCTAGAGTGCTGATTGCTTATCTCTGAGAAGAGATGTGGTGGCTACATGCCTCTGAACTCTTTGCTACAATGAGGCTCGAATGCCTATATATTATTGAGAAACAATGGAAACCCTACACATCCAAAAAACTAATCCTAGGAGGTGAAACGCCAGAATGTGGGCCCCATTGGGTAACTTGGTACATCAATTTCCCGGGGTCATAACTTTAGCATACTACCTTCGTTTGACACACATGATACATCGTTAGAAAGATATGTTTAAGGACTACATCCATAAATAAAAAATATTGAGTATGGAGCAAACTCATATTTTCTCGACCATTCGATGCCGAAAAAACATCGTTTAGGGCCTCAAAACAGCTCCGGAAGTTTAGGACCCAAAAACTGCCAAAAATAGTAAATTGTGCCACAATTAAGGAAATTGGAAAACTGAAAGAAACAATGGTGGGGGTCCAATAGGAATAGGTGGGTGGCCACCAATATCCTCTTGGATCACTACCACCATGTGAGAGCTCATCACTCCCTCTTTCTATGGACCTCGATCTGGATGACACCAAATCTCTCTCTGAAGTACTTGAAATTCACTATGGGTAATGAATTGGTCAATACATTAGCTATCTAATTGTCCGTTGCCACATACTAGAGCTTCACCAGTCCTCTCTGCACCATATCCTGGATATAGGTGCTTTGACTTATCATAGAACACCGGGTTCTCTCACAATTTCACACAGCTCCGGTTGTTGCAAAAGATGAAAGTCTCCTCTAACTCGAGATCAAACAAATTAAAGAGTATATTTCAAAGACATTTTCCTCAAAACTTACCAAATAGGATGCAACATACTATTCTTTGGCTGTACTCAGCACCATGCATGATTGCTTCCTACTAAACTAGGATATCATGTTGGATCCAAAACTGAAGCAGTATCTCGAAGTGCTCTTTCTATTAGTAGCGTTGCCTGCCCAATCCAAATCAACATAACTGTTGTTGGAAAGTGGTTTTTGGTAAGCTAGTTGTGCAACATCGTGGATGTTGTGCAAGCTCAGAAGAAATCACGCAAGGAAAAGATAATGTGCAAGATGGAAAATAGATTAATTATGAATATTGTGTGTCACTTTTTGTACTTTTGACCACATTCTGTGGATATTGGTCATTATTCAGTTAGGATTTAGTTAGAAATTGTCCAAGTGGACCATGAACGTAAAGAAACAAGCCTATAAGTAGATGAAGAATTGTAAATGAAGATATAGATCTGGAGAGAGAGATCGTAGAGAAGATTAAGTTGTAGACTGTGAACTATCTGTTTTGAATTTTCATTTGATTGCACAGGGTTAATATAATGAGAAGGAGATTGATCTGAATTACTTTCTTGCTGTTATCTTTTTATCTCTTTTATGCTTTTATGCTATGCAAATCCAATGATGAAGTGACTACGCAACATGGATCTATGATGCAATGTTTACTGCTTATAAATGATGTCATAGTATTAGATCTATTTGCGCAATTAGCATGGTTATTCCTGTGATATTTGAATGATGATGCAAATGAATTGGTTCCATCAACCCTCCCTTGAACATATCGGGTGACACTTCATCTGCTCTGTGGGTAAATCCTGTCTGGGTCGATACTTAGGGAGATCGCCGTGAGCTAGGTATCGACAGAGTGGGAACCCCTGTCAACTAGATTTTGTTGGTGGGATTTGCACCAAAAAATGGTTCTGTTTCTAGGACCTTGTTGAGACTGAGAGGAGGGTATGTGGAATCCGACGCGATAGGAAATTCAAAATTGGATGTGGCGTCCGACGCGACCAAAACTTCAATATTGGTTTGATCAGAAGCTGCAAGAATTCACTGAAGTAGAAAATTAGAACCCTGTACTGATGACAAACAAGTGTTTGGTGAGATACATACATGATGGTCCTCATGAGTACATTTTATGTGAGTTCCCCATCATAATGTGCGAGTGGTTGGGACAATTCACATACAAGAAGACAGATTTCCAAGGAGGAGAACCAACATCTTGGACCCCTGAATTGATTCAGGAGCTGCAAGAAACTGACAATAGAGCATCACGAGTTGTTGAAGTTTGGATGGATAGTATCCTAGAAGTATATATCACTGAATTTGTAGTTGACACCACCAAGTCCTACAACGAAGAAAAAAGGGAATTTTACAATAGACCTAGAGGTAGGTTCTTATTGTCTCTACAGTTGTAAATTGAAATGCTTGTCTACGAAAAGGGTATGCTGAAGATGCACCTAAAGTAGTAGAACTCTGGCGTGCGGAGGTAGTAGATACTGTGACAAAATGGGGGAGATGAATGGAAAGATAAGGGGTAGATGGGTGCAAGTTTCAATGAGACTATGAGGGAAGTCGAGGAAGAAAGTGGTTCAAATGAGGGGATGAGCAAGGTTTCGACAAGAGAAGAGGCAGAGGACAGGGGAAGGTCCTGCTACGATCGAAGCACAAAACTATGAAGGACAACCACACGGGACAAAGAGACCGTACAATGATGAAGAGGATGACCATACCCAGACTACGCCCATGACAGAAGTAAGATCAAACCCTTGTAGCAACGTACCCATGCCTCACTACTTCAAACTCAAGGAGAAAAAAAAATTCCATGTCAACTTACCCAACGTGTCAACAACATTCTGGTAGTAGGCCAACATCTACAGGAAGAAGGCCCAAGATGGTGGGTGACAACACAAAGTTACCTTTGTTTCATGGGAATGGGACTGACGATCCCAAGCAATATTAGTTTCTCTGCGAGGTAGTTTGGACTATTAGACATGCCATAGATGATGATGTCAAGAAGGGCCAATTGGTGACTACTCTGCGGGGTTGTGTGCTAGATTGGTACATGAAATTTATATAGGTTCCTACGGGGACCCATGCAAAAACATTGGATGAAGTTCGAAGGGGACTAATCAAAGAATTATGGAAACTTAAGTCTGAGCCACAATACATTACTGAGATAAAAGAGATTAAGTAGTTTCCTAATGAAACTATTTGGGACTTCGTTCAAATATTTAAGATGTTGATGGCACGAGGCAGCTTTGATATGAGTAATGTTTAGCATAAAGAGTGGTTTATCGCAACCTTGGTACCTCATATCTGGCAACCACTGATGTAGCAGAAGGTCGCGACAGAGAGAGAGAGGCTCTGGAGATCACAATGAAGTTAGAAGCTTCACCTGTTGGAGAGAATGAAGTTAGTATGAACCAAATTTAGACACAACTGGAAAACTTGACGCTGCAATTGCAAAACATTAAGAAAGGGAAAGAGAATCATGAAGATATTGGTGCACTCATTGTCACGTAGATGGACACAGTAAAGATACCTACCCTACCTTCCAGAATTATTTGATATCTAGGGCATTGAACCCACTAAGTTGTGGAGGCATATCATGGTGTCACATATGTCCAGTTTATGGGCATCGACACGAAGAGTGTAGATACATGCAGAAGATAGTGTGAAATCCATCCAACCTATATTGTTCCTTTTGTAGATCGGTGGGGCATGAAGATAAAGACTGTCATGCATATGATCTGCTTCAGGAAAGAACATATGATTCATACCTTGTGAAGCACGAAGATCATCGTGCAATACAACAACCACAACTGCAGACTCAGGTGGTAACCTATTGACCACAACCACCGTAGATGCAATTTATACCATCGCAGCCGCAGCCACAGTTTGCACTGCAGCCACAATTTGCACCGCAACCACAGTACAATCAAATGGAGATTCCTCAGCCACAGGCATAGTATGTTCAAGCTGTGCACTATGTTCAGCAGTAGCCGAATCCCTCACCGCAATAGATGGATCAGCCGTAGTATCAACATCAAGAAAGATTTTGCGGAGGATTCCGAGGAAGAGGAGGAGGATTTGGAAGAGGAGGAGGATGAGGTCGCAGATCTATCCAGTGTTACAGTTGTGGGGTATTTAGCCACTACCATAGGGACTACCCACACTTACAGTGCTCATGTACATATTTCACGATGATCGATCATACTATCAAAAAATTCCCATAGTTAATTGCAAGATGGCAAGCCGAGAACGTTCCTTAGTTGCAGAGTTAGAATTAGTTACAGACTCAGAATTAGCTACAAAAATATAACTAGTTGTAGAATCTATCCCAAAATCAAGTTCCACTCCAGAATTAGATTGTGAATCAACCTATGAACCCTCCATTGAACTAGAATCCGTCGATGAACTAGAATCAAGGGCCAACTGCTGCGACGATCTCAATAGAGCTAGAACAGAGGATGTTGACATTGTCGTTGTCACCCATGCAGAAGCCACAACAGGGGAGGATGGGTCCTGCACACAGATTTGATTGGCTAGACAGAAGAAGGCACCGTTTGGTATTGCAACTGAAAATGAGAAATTTTTTGGAGCTTGGGATGCAATCAGAAGAAATCTTGGTAAGTCACCTGTCTATGAAATGCCTTCTGCTTTTGATTCTTCACTGTAGGTAGGACCATTGCGGCATCATGGTACCTTGCAACAATTCTTTGAGATTTTCTTATCACTTGAAAGAGATCCCGATGCTCTAGCCAAGATTGAAAATTTGTTGCACCACCTAGGTAAGGAACGGAAGGACTCTGGGGTGAACTCTTTACAAAAGAAAAAGATAGGCAAGGAGATGCACATGAACATTCAGATTGGGTACTATGAAGTCAATTCAGTCATCCTAGATCCAAGATCTGATGTGAATATCCTAACAAAGTAGACTTGGAAGAAAATGGGGAGGCCGACATTGGGTTGGTCCCCTGTGCAATTGGGATTGGCTGATCAAGCTAAAGTGCAACCAATTGGACATGTGTCAAACTTGGTTGTGGAATTTGAAGGTATGAAAAATTATGCTGACTTTGATGTAATTGAAGTTGTTTAGTGAAGGCTCCTATCCTACACTGCTGGGGATTTGATGGGCCATGACAGTATGGTAGTCATTAACTTCAAGAAGCGGATGATGGGGTTTAAGAACCAAGACATTAGAGTCATCGCGCCTATGGATCCCAATGAAGGACAATGATACATTGAACCGGTAAAGGATGAAGTTGTCAGGGAATAGGATCATGCTTACAACATCTCTGAATATTATATCCACCCAAGTGCTGAAGGAGAACTCGGTTGGCGCAGTGCTAGTTCTGCGTCTTCTGATTTCGAGGATGCGCTATAAAATTGGAAAAACTATATGCATGAGGTGTCATTCATGAAATGTGGTTTGATCACGTAGTCACTGTGTCATGTCGCAAATGAGATTGTAGAATTACCAGTTTATGAAGGGATACCTGAGCTTTCAACATTCTTAATGGAATTTGAATAAAATGTCTCGAAATCCCAGCGATTGTTGGTGATGGAGGAAGCACTGGAGGCTACTACAGCACGCTGGTAGGCGACTCATAAAAAGACAATTAATGGATGGGTGCAGCGTCGACGGTTGATGACAGTTCACTTTGGTGACATAGAAGTGCATCACGCTGGAAATTATGATGGACAGACTAACCCTAGCGGTCACATGATGGAATGCCAAACATTGTGGGAATCACAACCAAGGGATGAATGGGTCCATGCCTTTATTCATTCCTTGGATGAAATGGCAAGATCGTGGTATATAGCCACAGAGTTGCGAAGAGAAATAACCACTTGGGAGGAGCTGACAGTTTTCTTTGCATGGAGATTTAGCTTCACAGCTACCAATCTCGATGTCCATAATGCACTATAGATTATCTATGATTTGGTATTAAAAGTAGTACTAGTTGCATATCCTATGGATCCACATGCGCGTTGTCGCCTACAGTCAATGATGGAATGTTACAAGGTGTCTAGAAAACCTGAGGATGATGACGAGCTATGAAATATCAATATTATAGAAACAGAAGGGAGTAGGGATGTCACAGCACTTGATATCCCAATCGATCCCATGAGCCATCCACTGAAGATCAAAAAGGTTAACATTGGGATGAAAAGGAACCCAAAATTTACAAGTGTTGGGGACTATTGGGATGGGAAGACTATGGGAAAAATCACACACTTGCTACATGAATTTCAAGACCTGTTTCTAACCAAATTCTCTGAAATGAAAGGCATACTGGGTGACTTAGGAGAGATGAAGATCCCATTAAAACCATATGCGAAAATGATAAGGAAGAGGGCGTATTTCTTGAATCTGTGATACAAGGAGAGGGTTAAAGATGAGTTGGATAGGATGTTGGATGCTGGAATAATTGAGCCAGTTGAAGAATCAGAATGGATCAATCCCATGGTGGTCCAAGACAAGAAAATGGGTGAAGTCCGAATCTATGTTGACTTAAGAAAACTAAATGATGCTTGTATGCATGATCCATTTCCGACACCATTCACAGATGAAGTACTCGAAGGAGTAGGCGGTCAGGAGATGTACCCTTTTACAGATGGATTTTTTGGTTATCATCAAATAAGAATCACTAAGGAATATTGACATAAAATGACATGTGACACTGAGTGGGGCTGCTTCCAGTACACAGTAATGACTTTTGGGCTGAAGAATGTGCCTACAATATTTTCCCAATGTTGATGTATTTGTAACTTCAGAATGTATTCATTTATGTATCTTATGTATTGTAACCCGATGTTTATTACGGGATGTATCTATTATGCATTTAAGTCATGTTGTCATGCCCCAATGTTCCGATCGGGAGGATCAATAATGTAAACAATTCATGTCAAGTCATAGTGGGTAACTCTCCGATTGTGTAAGAGTTAAAGTCCCCACAGTTCTGGGGCACTAGGGTTATTAGACACTCCTAGAGATGTCGGATCTAGTAAGTAATTGTTAAGTGAGGCCGACATGATTGAGTGCACTTCAAGTGAATGAAAGAATATAAATAGAGAGTGAGCCTATTTATTTATCACACACATCACTCACTCACTCAAGTGCAACGCATAAGTGAGGAAGGAAATACACTGGGACTAGACAATAAGAAGACTACTGTTGTCGGGAGTGCATCTTACTATTTTGGGGTTTTACATGTTGTGATAATTCTATCTCTGAGGAAGTTGTGGGGTTTTCTCCATTTATAGTTTCCCCGATCAAAACACTGTGTTCATTGTCTCTTGTGTTTGATTGTTTTGCTTGTTATTCTCTCAGTAAAGATCCTAACATAATGCTAGCTTAATGTTGAAAAACTAACATGGTATCAGAGCTAACCTGAGAAGAAGACACTATGCAGCTGCGGGAACTAGGGCTTCCTAGTTTGTGGATCTTCCTCCATAGATTTTCAGTAAAATTAAGGTGGAACAACTCTCCTCCTTAGGGCGCATCTTTCTGTCGAAACAGAATCCAATTATGAGGTTTTTCAGTTTTGGACCTATCACTACTGTTGGAAATTAGGGCTTTTCACAGAAGAGGAATTTTTCAGTGAGCCCAGAACTGGATTGATCTCCTCCCCAGAATCAAAGTTAGGGACAAATTTCAAGGCATTTGGGTGGACAAAACTATGGAAAAGAAAAACCCTAATTTGCTCCTGAACCACCTCTACAGGATTTCAGCTCAAGTTTCAGATCCGACATCTTGAACCTGGTAAGATATAAAATCTTTTGTATTTCCATTTCAGGTTCTCATTTAAGATGTCTCATCATACCAAGCTTGATGAAAAGATTGAGGGAGCTGAAAAATTCCGAGCCTGGAAGTATAGGATCTCCCTGGTCCTGGAAGAGAATGAATTAGACTCCTACATTCATGAGGAGGTTCCACTTCCATAGGGAGATGAGGCAAAGGCCTTACATAAGAAGAAGATGGTTATGGAAAAGAGGATCATTGCTGATTCTATTAAGGATCACCTTATCCCACAGGTGTCCTCTCTCAAGACACCTAAAGCTATGTTTGATGCCCTAACCAAATTGTTTGAAGGAAAGAACATCAATCAGAAGATGACCCTGAGGAACAAACTGAAGAATGTGAAGATTCAGAATGCAGAAACTATCCAGTCTTACTTCACAAGGGTTTCTCAGATCAAGGAACAATTAGAAGTTGTTGATGAAGTGGTGGAAAATGCAGATATTGTGATGACTACTTTGAATGGCCTTCCTAGGTCATGGGATGCTTTCATCCAAGGAATCTTTGCTAGAAAGAAGTTAGTTAAATTCAGCAGACTATGGGAAGAATGTTCTCAAGAAGAAGCATGGATAGCAGCTCGAGAAGAGAAGATGGGAAGTGAATACCAAGCTCTTACAATATGCTCCAAGTCTCACTCCAAGTCAAGCAAGAGAAAATCTCATGGTTCTAGAGGTAAGCACTTTCACACAGATAATAGAGATGTATCTAGGATCATATGCTATACTTGTGATGAAGCAGGACACTATGCAAGGAATTGTCCTAACAAACAGAAGATAGTAAAGAAGAGCAACAAAAGAAGACATCATGCTCATGCTACAGAGGATGATGAACCATCCAAGAAGAGATCCAGATATGAAAGTGAAGATTCTTCAAGTGAGGATGAATATGTTCTGATATTAGCTCTCACAGGTAACATTACTCATGGAAGTGATGATTGGCTTATAGACAGTGGGGTTTCTAAACATATGACTGGATTCAAGGAATCCTTTGTAAGACTGTCAGAGCATGAATCACCTCACAAGGTAAAGCTAGGAGATGACTACCAATATCCAATAAAAGGTAGTGGGTAATCTTCATATAATTTAGACTCTGGAAAATCTCTAACAATGAAAGAAGTATTGTTTGTTCCAGGACTCAAGAAGAACCCTCTCTCCATATCAGCATTAGATGCAAAAGGAATGCGGGTTGCATTCATAGATGGTCAAGTAATCATGTGGCCAAAAGGAAAGACTATCGATGATGTGGTAGTAATTGGAGAACAAGAAGGAGGATTATACAAATTGAAGGGCCATCAAGAACAAGCCTTGGTCCATGACACAGTAGAGCCAAGTGAACTTTGGCATAGAAGGCTTGCACATGTACATTACAGAGCACTACCTATTGCAAGCAAAGTTGTCGAAGGTATTCCAAAAATTCAAGCAAAACATGATGGGGTTTGCAAAGGATGTGCGAAAGGAAAGAATACAAAGAAGACATTTCCAAGCAGTGAAAGCAAAGAAAAAGGAATCTTGGAAATCATCCACTCCGATGTATGCGGTCCTATGTCATCAAACTCTCTAAGCGAGTATGCACATCATGTTTCTTTTATTGATGATTTTTCTAGGAAGACATGGGTTTACTTTATGAAGAACAAAGATGAAGTATTCAACAAGTTTAAAGAATTCAAAGCCTTGATCGAAAACCATACTGAAAAGAAGATCAAGACCATTCGATCAGATAATGGTGGAGAATTCACTTCAAATGAATTCAAAGAGCTATGCAAATAATCAAGGATTAAGAGGGAGTTGTCCACTCCTTATAATCCACAACAGAATGGGGTTGCGGAACGGAAGACAGAACTATCATGGAAGCTGCAAAAGCAATGCTTCATGATCAAGACCTTCCTATGCATCATTGGGCAGAAGCTGCTAGAACATCGGTGTATGTAAAGAACCGTACTCCACATAGAGTAATCAAGAACAAGACTCTTAAAGAAGTCTTCTCCGGTAAGAAACCAAAATTCAGCCATCTCAGAATATTCGGTTGTCCTGTGTACATCCACATTCCAAAAGAGAAGAGGACTAAATTAGATCCTTCAGGAAAGAAGGGAATATTTGTGGAATACTCTGAAAGCTCGAAGGCTTACAAAATCGATTTCCCAGGATACAAGAAGATTGAAATCAGCATGGATGTGACATTTGATGAAGGCACAACTTACAACAAATCCAGAAAGAGACCTGCAGAAGAACCTGAAGAAGCAGAAGCAGAAGTACCCAGAATTCATGATACAATCATGAAAGAAGAAGCTCAAGAAGAAGATCTAGATTTCGAGGAACCACAAAGACCTGTAGATACACCTATGGAGAAGAATCCTCATAAGAGGAAACCTACTTGGGTACGTGAACTTATCCAAGGTACGAAAAGATATGGGGCTCCAGAAGAAAATCATAGAGAAAGAAAGAGGACCAGATCTTGCTCCGGGTATGTAGCCTTACTATATGATTTCATTGATAAAGAACCTTTCGGTTATGAAGAAGCAACAGAACAGAAAGAATGGAAGGATGCTATGATCGAAGAATATCAATCGATCATGAAGAATGATGTTTGGGATGTTGTCCCAAGACCAGAAGGGAAGTCAGTTGTAACTTCCAAATGGATCTACAAGATCAAGCATGCTGCAGACGGTAGCATTGAAAAGTATAAGGAAAAATTTGTAGCTCAGGGTTTCTCTCAGAAAGAAGGAATAGACTATGAAGAAACCTTTGTACCTGTATCCAGATACACTTCCATTAGATCAGTACTTGCTCTGGCTGCAGTGATGAAATGGAAGATACACCAGATGGATGTCAAGACTGACTTATTGAATGGTGTAGTAGAAGAGGAAGTGTATGTAGAACAACCACTCCGTTTTGAGACACATGACAGAGAGTCTCATGTATGCAGATTGAAGAAATCCCTGTATGGTTTGAAACATGCACCCAGGACATGGTACGACAGAATTGATAGCTTTCTATCCAGTTTGGGATTTACCAAGAGTAAAGGAGATTCCAACCTGTACTATAAGGTTGAAGATGGCAACCCAGTGATGCTGCTACTGTATGTAGATGATCTATTTGTGACAGGTACAGATGGGTTGATTGCTGATACGAAGAGAAAGCTTGCTGCTGAGTTCGAAATGAAGGACTTGGGGATGATGCATTACTTTATAGGTATGGAGGTGTGGCAGAGTGCGGATGGAATCTTCCTTGGACAGGGAAAGTATGCAGTAGAGATCCTGAAGAGGTTTGGGATGATGGATTGCAAGGCTATGGCCACACCTATGGCATCGAACCTAAAGCTATTGAGTGATGCCTCATCAGAGTCTGTTGATGCTATGATGTGTCGTCAGATGATTGGGTCATTGATGTACCTGATGAACACGAGACCAGAAATTTGCTTTGTTGTGAACACCTTGAGCCAATACTTGACAGATTTGAGAAGTGTTCACTTGATTGCTGCAAATCATGTTTTGAGGTACCTGAAGGGTACAATTGATTATGGGATCAAGTACGATGCGAATCAAAAGATTAACCTAGAGGGTTATGTTGATTCAGATTGGGCAGGCAGTGCCATCGACAGGAAGAGAACTTCATGATGTTGCTTCAGTATGGGATCAGGTGTGATCTCTTGGTTTAGCAGGAAGCAATCCTGTGTGGCACTGAGTACAGCTGAAGTAGAGTATGTCGCAGCTTGTTCAACTAGTTGTGAGGCAGTATGGCTATGGAAGCTACTATCTGATATATTTGATCTCCAGATGGATGCTACTTGTATACATTGTTACAATTAGAGTTGCATGAAGTTGTCAGAGAATCCAGTGTTCCATGACAAGTCAAAGCATATCGAGATCAAGTATCACTATATCAGGGATATGGTGTAGAGGTGAGCAGTGAAGCTCCAATATGTTGCGATGGAGGAACAGATAGTTGATGTATTGATGAAGCCATTGGCTAGGATGAAGTTCAAGTACTTCAGGGAGAAGCTTGGTGTTCTCCAGATTGAGGTTTCCTCCAAGAGAAAGTGATGAGACCCATAGCCATTCTGACATGGTGAGAGGATTGGTTCCTTCCATGGTCAGATGTAAGGGCTGAGCCATTCTGTCATGGTGAGAGGATTTAGTTCCTTCCATGTCAGATGTGAGTGCTAGCCATTCTGTCAAGTAGGACATATATAAGGGCTACCGCCATTCTTAAAAGTAGGTCAGATGTAAGGGCAGAGCCATTCTGTTCATGGCTAAAGGATTTAGTTCCTTCCATGTCAGATGTGAGTGCTGGCCATTCTGTCGAATAGGACAGATGTAAGGGCTACCACCATTCTGACGAGCAGGTCAGATATAAGTGCAGAGCCATTCTAACGAGGAGGTCAGATGTGTGTGCTGGCCATTCTGTCGAGTAGGATATATGTAAGGGCTACCGCCATTCTGACGAGAAGGTCATATATAAGTGCAGAGCCATTCTAACGAGGAGGTTAGATGTGAGTGCTGGCCATTTTGTTGAGTAGGACAGATGTAAGGGCTACCGCCATTCTGACGAGTAGCTCAGATATAAGTGCAGAGCCATTTTGACAAGGAGGTCAGATGTGAGTGCTGGCCATTCTGTCGAGTAGGACAGATGTAAGGGATACCACCATTCTGACGAGCAGGTCAGATGTAAGGGCAGAGCCATTCTGTTCATGACCAAAGGATTAGGTTCCTCCCATGTCAGATGTGAGTGCTGGCCATTCTAATGAGTAGGTTAGATATAAGGGCTACCAAAGACCTACAAGGAGGTAGGCATACATCCAAAATGAAAGAAGGCTGGCTCTGTATAACTTCCTATGATGAGATAGCACACACATGATGATGACCAGGTGAGATCCAGATCGAGCTATGATCCAAATCCAGTTATGATGACTCCGAGAGATCCAGATTGAGTGATGATCCAGATCCAGCAGTGATGATCCAGATCAAGAGATGATCCAGATCTAGATCCAGATCAAGTGATGATCCAGATCTAGTCCAGAGAAGTTGATCCAGATCGAGAGATGATCTATATCCAGTGATGATGATCTAGATCGAGAGATGATCTAGATTCGAAGGATGACGATGAATTGAATATGAAGATGAATTGAAGACTCAAAATACTCGAGATGCAAATGACGAGATGATCCAGTTGATACAGAGAAGAAGACTAGTGCTGAAAATTGTGTCGAAAGAATACCTTCCTAGTTAAGAGGGAGTGTTGATGTATTTGTAACTTTAGAATGTATTCATTTATGTATCTTATGTATTGTAACCTGATGTTTATTCCGGGATGTATCTATTATGTATTTGAGTCATGTTGTCATGCCCCGATGTTCCAATCGGGAAGATCAATAATGTAAACAAGTCATGTCAAGTCATAGTGGGTAACTCTCCGATTGTGTAAGAGTTAAAGTCCCCACAGTTCTGGGGCACTAGGGTTATTAGACACTCCTAGAGATGTTGTCTCTAGTAAGTAATTGTTAAGTGAGGCCAACATGATTGAGTGCATTTCAAGTGAACAAAAGAATATAAATAGAGAGTGAGCCTCTCTATTTATCACACACATCACTCACTCACTCAAGTGCAGCGCATAAGTGAGGAAGGAAATGCACTGGAACTAGACAAGAATAAGACTACTGCTGTCGGGAGTGCATCTTACTGTTTTGGGGTTTTACATCTTGTGCTGATTCTATCTCTGAGGAAGTTGCGGGGTTTTCTCCATTTATGGTTTCCTCGATCAAAACACTGTGTTCATTGTCTCTTTTGTTTGATTGCTGTACTTGTTATTCTCTCAGTAAATATCCTAACATAATGCTAGCTTAATGTTGAAAAACTAACACCCAAGTTGTTGTTGCGACATATAAATATTTCATTGAGAAGTTCCTATAGGTATATATGGATGGTTGGAAAGTGTATGGTCTAATCAAATATCATTTGGAAAACCTTTGACTGATGTTGGAAAGGTGTCGACAACATCAGATGGCGCTGAACTCCAAGAAGTGTATTTTCTGCGCACTATTTGGATTACTGTTGGGTCACATTGTTTGCAAGCAAGTATTGTTAGTTGACCCAACGAAGATACCGCTTAGTTTTAGCTTTACACCACTGACGAATATCGATATTCTTAGAGTGACACTGGGACACATCGGTTACTATCGAAAATTCACTAGAGGCGATGCTGTGATCACCACCCCTATGGAGAAACTATTGAAGAAATATTTTGCATTTGTAGGGAGTCTGGAATGCCAAGGAAGATTTGACACCATGAAGGACAAGATGGATTCGACGCCAATACTTGTGTTCCATGAATGGAACAAGGAGTTCCATGTTCATGTTGATGCATCTTCTGTTGCACTAGGAGTAGTGCTTGTGAAATAGGGAGAAGGAGATCTGGATCACCTAATTGCTTTTTCCAGTCGCAAGTTGTCCTTTTCTGAGAAGAACTATACGAACATGGAGCGTGAAGGTCTGGTGATGATCTATGTGCTACATAAATTTAGGCATTACCTTTTAGGCGGTCACTTCAAGATGTTTACTGACCATTCTGCATTGAAGTATCTGGCAATAAGCCTGTGTTGGGGGGGAATATATGTCACTGGTTACTTCTCTTTCAGGAGTTTGATTTTGAAATAATTGTGAAGCCGATTCGCTTGAATGCTGACCCCCATCATTTATATAGCATTGAGACAGGCGAAGAGCCAATAAACATTGAGAAGGGATTGTCAGATGTGCATTTGTTTAGATTCGATGTTGCAGATGATTATTATGAGCAAATAATTCAGTTTTTGGCAACAGGAGTCGCGCCACCATATTTTTCAACAAGTCAAAAGAAGAAGTTGGTAGTCAGGGCCTCGAACTTCCAGTTGATTGTTGGGAAGTTATACAAGCTTGGACCTATTGAAATCTTGTAGCGATGTGTCCTACCACATGAACAAGGGCATATTTTAGTAGAAGCTCATGCGAGAATCACTGGGGGACACTATGGAGGGTGCACAACGACAAGGAAGGTGCTTCACGTAGATCTCTGGTGGCCTACATTACACAATGATGCGATAGATTATGCACGGACCTGCGACGTCTGTCAATGCACTGAGAAGCCATCGCGACGAGATGATATACTGCTAGTACCACAGGTAACTTTGCAACCTTTTGATAAATGGGTTGTGGATTTTTTGGGACCAATCACCCCACCAGGGAAAAGAACTGGTGTGTGGTACATAATCACAAAAACGGACTACTTGAGAAGATGGGCGGAGGCTGCACCGCTATGATAGCAACAAGATTTCTATTTGATAACATTGTGACATGGTTCGGATGCCTAAGGATACTGATGAGTTACCAGGGTATTCATTTCATCAACCACATAGTAAGTGCGCTAACAGAGGAATTGCAGATACAACATAAGAAAAGTACCCCATATCATCCGTAGGAAATTGGGATGGTGGAGGCATTCAACAAGATATTGGAGCACACACTTACAAAGGTATGTGACTCTAACCATGATGACTGGGATGTAAATATTCCAATGATACCGTGGGCATATCGCACAACTTGTAAAATATTGACGAGACATAAATCGTTTAAATTGGTATATGGGCAAGAGGCAGTCATGCTTATGGAGTACATTTTTCCCATTCTGCGCATTGCAGCAGCGATAAGAATGGATGATGAAGCCGTGATAGAGGAGCGTGTAGCGTAGTTGATACAACTTGAAGAAGGTCATTTCATTATAGGTTTCCATCAGTTGTAATATCCTGAATTTTGGACCTGCCATCTATAGGCATGAGCCTATTAATCATGATGATTATATTGATGTTTTATTTTATATTGGGTCAAAGGCCCCATTGCATATGAACATGATGATTTGTTTTGTATATTGGGCATAAGCCAATTATTGTTGATACATATGGATATATATATGCTGGTTGTGTTGGGCGTGGACCCTGAAGCACATGATTGATGAAATGTTTTGTGTTGGGCATGGACCCTGAAGCACATGATGATGAGATGTTTTGTGTTGAGCGAGAGGCTATGGAGCACATGAGTACTTACATTTGTGTTGAGCATAAAGCTCTGGAACACATGAAAATATAATTGGAAATGTTGGGCATAAGCTCTGGAGCATTCCATGTTGATGTTGAGCATAAAGCTCTGGAACACATGAAAATATAATTGGAAATGTTGGGCATAAGCTCTGGAGCATTCCATGTTGATGTTGAGCATAAGCTCTAGAGCGTCAAATCTTTTGCCATTGTATCCCTAGGTGTATCGTACAAGTACATCCTAGCCTTTAGTGTTGAGCGAAAGCTCTGGAATTGCACTATGTTTGCAACTCCCTGCTATAGGCATTGAGTATGGGATTTGGTAAGCGCTAGGGGTTACTGAGAAGAATTTAATAACTTTCGAGCAAAAATGGCTCAAGAAAAATATTGATCATCATCATACTTATTTATAAGTGATTAAATGAAATTTCGAATTTCTGTATTCTCATCAAAGTACTGAAGAGCTACCATGTTATACGAGAGAAATCCAACATGCAAGGATATTTAGAGTTTCCTAGCCTAGTAGACCTAAGACATCTATCTACTTGACTTCCATGAAGAAGTGTCATTAAGTCTAGGGATCATGACACATGATGCTTGAAGACAAATGTTAACAAGTATTTTAATACTATGTATTTTATACACAGTATGTATAAAGAATTAATTATGATTAATTATATAATTGAATAAAGAAAGAAGAGAATCTCCACCAATTATTATTTATTATTGAAGGATTAATAAATAGTGAAATATCTAAGAAAGAATAACTAGGAACTAGTTAAAAGTTCCTAGGTTAAGAATTGAAAATTACCCCAGTAAATTTAAAAGGGTTAAATCAAGAAATCAAGGATTTCTTGATTTAACTGCCCCTTTGACTGAAAATTTTGCCTATAAAGACTCAAGCCAAGCAAAGGCTTGGGGTTCTGATTTTTGTCTAGGAGAATTATTATTCCACCTGTTTTTGCTCTCAAGTGTTTTCTTGGAGAACTTTTCCTGTAAGGAAAAGAGGACTGATTCAGAATTTGAATACCAGTTAGGAAACCCCACCTTAGGAGCTCTAAGTTACTTGCATGTTGGAGTCCAGCTCAGGGGGACCTGGATTAAAACCAGGAACTGTTCTGGGCCATGGTTGGGAGGAATGTGGTAGTTCCCAAGTGATTTGGTCATAAAAAATCAGAGGTTAGATCTGTCTTAAATTGATAATGCTGGTTATTTAAAAAGTGTGCAGTTTCAACCATTAAAGGAGCTTCAGGAAGATAAATTACAGGTACGAGTTTTTAGTATGTCAAAGTTCATTTCTAGGGTAAATGATGCCTGCTTTATGTAAAAGTGTTTATATATTTTACTAACCCTAGGTAATTAATGTTTTGCCTAGAATCTGCTAGGGTTTGTAATTACAAATTACTAATCTTATGTTGGAGAAGTTTTATTATATGCTATTTTTGTTCAGGGTGGGATCCTTCATAAATGTTACTATATTAACTAGGTGTTGATCTTAGTATTATGTTTAGATTGTGTTCTCTGTATTTAATACTCTGCTAACATATTTCATTTGTCAGCAGAGGCTTACCCTAGAATTTTAAATAAAATAGTTCAGTAATAATTAATTAAATATTATTTATGCTTAACTATACAAGTTTATATTTTAAAACTATATCTACTAAAAACCAAGTTCATATAATAAGTAAGATAAATGAGTTATCAAAGACCTTCCAAGGTCTGTTCCCTATAATCATTTAAAACCAAAATACTTTACATAACTGAATCAAACATTAAATAATCAGAGGAGGCATTGTGACCACCCATGTGGTCCTTTACAAATATTTAATCAAAACTCATATAACAAAATCCATGGTTCTACTCATCCATCTATACACAACCATAAACAAAATCACATAACTCAATAAACATTACCTTATCTAAATTAGAATAATATATATTATACAATAAATCATATCGTAGTAAACAACATCAAATCATATCATAAATCCATATATTGCAAACAATAATAGGAATAGAATCCTGTGGGAATGCAAGCCTAGCTTGTTTTATTTATCAAAATACATTCATTACATTACATTTAAAAACCTAGCTGCCAACAGAGGTCGCGACATTGATCCCCAAGGATGTCAAGACCCAAGGAAAAACCATAAAAACCATATCGTAACGAATTGAATAGGAATCAATCCTGTAGATCAATCTATTATTTATGTCCCTACACAGGCCACGATTTACACTAAGCATACAAGCTGTAATTTCACAAACACATCATTACCATATAATTAAACAATACCTATGCTAGCAGTGAGGTCGCAAGACCCTAGTACAGCACGGCCTCGGCCACTAACCTTTTTAATACACAGTCATTTAAATATAACCCTACTGTAAGTGTTGGCCACCATGGTTCCCAACCCATGGTTTTCAACATCCCAAATTACATAAGAACCAAATACCATAAACAAATAAACTATAAGCTATCGCAGCACTATGGGAAGGCTCATGCCATTTATGGCATGGCCTTTACCCATGCTATCGAAATATTACATTAACCAAGTTAATCAATGGTAATTACATAGAGCATCTGATAAGGCGTATGCCTCTGTCTTTTAAACCCCAACCCATTTAAATACAGTGCCTAATAAAAACACAGAAGGAAATCACATATACATTATAACAAGTTAACCATTACTAGTATATTAAAACCAATACATATATCTATTTACACAGAGATCCCAATGTCTATACATAGTCGCCATTAAAGGACGAGGACAAGGTTTTGCACAGGCTTGCCAATGGGTTATGGCACCATTACAAGCAATGGTGCAGCCCATGGTTTATACCATATATTATATCACCCAAAACTCTAACATCAATGTTAACATATTACAAAGCTTGCGCTAGGATAGTATTACAATAATACTTAGTCATAGGTTGTGCTAGTCCAAAGTCAAAGAACCCTTGCTTAGGTATTTAGATAGGTTTTAGACCATAGGATTTGAGCTTAGAGTTTAATTACCTTAGTAACAAGGTGTTTAGGATTAAGCATAATGGCATACAAAGTATGCCATGATAACCTCTATGACTATAGAAATCCAAAGGTCTGCCCTTCAAACCAACATAATAACCTGCCAAGAAAAGAACATAGGAGAAGTTAGTAAGTATAGTAAAAATATACTTAGCACGAAAGAGATATTAATGACATACAAGATAACGAATTTAAAACCATAATGAAGAATAATTAATGTACACAAAATTTAGACATAATAACTAAATTGACGATAACGACACTTACCAAGTTAAAAACCAAGTCGATCAACAACGTAACAACTAGCAACACGTTATCAATGATCAAGTATGTCAACACACTTTACATCCGATCCCATCACAAATTAATGAGCTACGTAAGTAAAAGAGAGAGGTGCCTTAGTTCGATTGAACTAAGTAAGCCTGTGTAACCAAGTAATACCTTACCTCTCAGGTCATCATGGGAGAACTAGTCCCACCATTCCACCACTTTATTCCCATCAAACAAAGTTAAGTTAGTTTTTATTGAATAAACAAAGTACACATAGGTTAATTAACAGAATTAAGACATAAGAAGTAAAACGAACTAATAATCACTAAATGGATAAGGGATTAACAAGACAGTAATGGCAGTTTCCAAAGAGACCAAAAGTATAAGTAGCGAATGTAATTACGCATGAGTAATAATGAGCCCCTTTGGGTAGTTTTCACTAGCCGATAATTGTTTTTTTCCATTTTTGGGGACATTACATCAGCGCATTGAGAAGGACCAATAGAAGGCTTGGCATGATCACCACATAAATAAAAAATAGTTTCAGCAAGGAGATTTGGTGCTGCTATACGACAACAAGTTCATGAAGCATCTAGGTAAGTTACAGATGCACTGGTTAGGTCCATATCTTGTCAATTCTATTACTTCTGGGGGGGCAGTGCAACTGCAATAATTAGATGGAGCGATGCTGCCAAAAATGGTGAATGGTAGCCAACTGAAGCCCTATAGGAATGGTTCATAATTGCACAATGCTTAAGGCGTTGCGCACTTAAAAAAAAAAGCATATGAAAGATGAAAGGAAGAGATGGCGCACTAAGAGGGAGTGGTTGGACAAGAGTCGGAGTCTGTATCACAGTTAGGAAGCTCTGTCGCGCCATCTAGAGGGTCATGATGTAGTCAAATCAGCAATAAATGAAGCATAGTTAAGAAAATTAACCAGCGACACTTGTTGAAGTGATGGGTATTGATGGCGGATCCGACCGTTGGGTTGACAAAATCGATGACGAACTTAGGTAGTTAATGCATGATTTGGTCAGGATGGTCGTGACTAATTTGGTAATGATTAGGAGGGATCGACCTGATACTATAAGAAGGTGGTTGAAATAGATTAGAAGTACCACTGTGCTAAGGCGAGTTGCGAAGAGTGTTCAAGCAGATTTTGAATCTTAGAGCTATTGAGTGAAGTGAGCGAGTTGGAGAGTGCAGACGAGCATCTGTCACGACTGCGGTGAAGTGTTGCGAGATTCAAAGTAACCTTGACATAGTAGAGATTTCAAGTGAGAGAGACTCACCCATCCACAGCAGTGGGCACAAGGATTGGATAAATCCGGACTACTAGGACTCATTAACATGCCTCAGTTTGGGTGGCTAAATGAGGAAAATGCCTGTGTTAAGCAGCTCTTGGCCTGCTTTCATGGAGGGATGTTGTAGATGGACATGCCAGTTGTCATTACAGATGATTTGATCTCATATATTATAGGGTTACCGAAGGATCTCGGTAACCCTGTAAGGTCAGTAACCCTAAACGACTCGCTGCCAGGTTGAAACAGAGGTTTGACTTGCAGCATAAAGGAAGGGTCTACCAGATAGACAGTATCAATGAGCATGCAGTTTGCATTGGGGCACAAATTCTCACCAACAAAATTGTAAGGAAGAATCGCCCCATCCAGTGCACTTCAGGGGTGATTATTGTGGAAATTGAACCCAGTGATAGATTAATTTTACTCACAACAATTAACAATTGATCATGCAAAATCACTCACAAAAGAGACAAAAATTGGAGCTGAACACTAAACTATATTAAATCAGTGTACAATAGCCAACCCTGTAACATAAGAGGTTTCTGAATAAATAAAATACATCAGGGATTCGAATGCACGAGGAGAAATTCGAATCTAGCATAAAGCAGGCTTACTAAAATTAAGCAAATCCCCCATAGGTGTAAAAAGCTGATCCCAAATCTGTCATGGAGCTCACGAATTAGAAAAATGGATTAGGCAAGCTAAAGAGTGATGGAATGACAACTCATTCATGCTTTTCAAGGAGAAAAGAGAGGAGGATGTGTAGGACAAAAAACTAGTCAACCTCACCTAGTCTAGCTTTTCCTTTTGCCTTAAAACACTGAAAAAGCAGGCAATAAAGCATAAAAAGCAGAAGGGCGCTTAGGAGGTCAGGAATAAAGTATATTTGATTCCTTGAGGTTTCCCAAGTGCTACATGGATCAAATAAGGCAAGTTTGACCACTATGGATAGGTAAATGACAACTTGCACAAGGTGGGACACATGAACTAGGTAAATAAGACAAAAATAATTAAATTATTGTCTAAGGTAGTAAACTATGGGTTGATTATTCTAACACCCCCCCTTAATCCTGAATTATGAGTAATATATCAGAAAATTATATGGCCTAGCAACAAGGCTTAGTCACACTTTACATACTGCATGTCCATTTAAACAAGGAAAGAGGCAAAACCAACTTGGGAAAATCCTCCCTTAAACATGGACTGTAAAACAAAATTTGGAAATCTTGTCTTCACTCATGCTTCAAACCATGATCAGCAATCCCCATCAGTGTTTTGATATTGCTGAAGGTCTTCTCACAAAATGCTTTGGTGAAGATATCAGCTACTTGTTCTGAAGATGAACAGAAGAGTAGGTGAATGGTGCCATCATGCACAAGCTCTCTGATGTAGTGCATATGGATCTCAATGTGTTTGGTTCTGTTCTTCTGAAATGGATCTTTGTAGATTTGAATGGTACTCTGGTTATCACAGTAGATGGTAGTTGAGTACTCTGATTCGAAGCCACACTCTACAAGTAAACCCTGCAACCATAAACATTGAGTTTCTGCATTAACAACTCCTCTGTACTCTACTTCTGTAGATGAAAGTGCAATGGCACTCTATTTCTTGCTTGACCAGCTGATTGGCCTTCTACAAGCATGAACACATATCCTGATGTGGACTTTCTTTCTGTGCTATCACCTTCCCAATCACTATCAGTAAATCCAATCAAATCAAGATCAAATTTTGCTTTATAGAAGATCCCATGTGTCCTTGTTCCCTGAACAAAGTTAAGGATCCTTTTGGATGCTTTCCAATGGATCTCATGAGGTTGATCCATGTATCTAGAAGCCACACTTACTGCATAAGAAAGATCAGGTCTAGTATGTGTCAGATACAACAAACATCCAATCAATTGCCTATACATTGTATTGTTTACCATAGGTGAAGAATCAGCTTCTTCCAGCTTCACTCTTGAAAGGAAAGGAGTTTTGCTTGCTTTGCAATCCTTCATTCTGAATTTGTTCAGCAAGTCCAAGGAATATTTGGACTGGTGCACCTTAATTCCAGCTTTGGTTTGAGCAATCTCAAGCCCCAAGATTTGACTTAAGAGCCCCAACTCTGTCATGGAGAAGGCTTGGTTCATAGCACCCTTTAAGGAAGCAATCTCATCCTTTCAGCTTCCTGTAATGAGAAGGTCATCAACATATAACACAATGATCATTAATTAACCATTAACTAACTTCAAATAGACATTTGGATCTGATTTGCACCGAACAAAATTCAGTGATAGCAAGAAGCTATCTATCTTGGCATACCAAGCCCTAGGGGCTTGCTTTAGCCCATACAATGACTTTCTCAACCTGCACACAAGAGAAGGGTTAGTAGAAAAACCTTGAGGCTGCTGCATATATATCTCTTCAGTGATATCTACATTCAGGAAGGCACATTTTACATCCATGTGATGTACCTCCCATTGCCTTGAGGCTGCAATGGCTAAGGCTAGCTTGATGGAATCCATCTTTTCCACTGGGGAAAAAGTTTCATTGTAATCTATGCCATGAACCTGTGAGTAGCCCTTGGCTACCAATATATCCTTGTACTTCAATGGTGAACCATCAGCAGCAAATTTGGTCTTATAGACCCACTTACACTGGACTAACTTTCTTCCTGGAGGAAGATCCACTAGCTCCCATGTGTTGCTCTTCTAGAGTGAGCTGAACTCCTCCTTCATGGCTGTTTGCCATCCTGGATATCCTACTGCTTCTTCATATGTTTGAGGATCAAAATCCACCATAAAATAGCATTTTTCAGCAAACATAGGATCCTTCATGTACAGACCACTCTCAAATTGAGATCTATTCCTCCTTGGGTCATTGGGAACCCCAGCTAGCTCTCCTGCTGCATGTAGTGTCTTGGCTGCCCATTTTGGCCTTGTAGGGCTGTTAGGGTCTGCAATAAACTCATATCCATCAGAAAAATCAGAATCAGAATGTTCAACAAACTCTTTACTTACTTCTTGAGGTTCAGGTGGAGAAGAGGCTTCTCCAACTTCCACTGCTGCAAGGGGTTCTTCTTCAAACTGAACACACCTGTCGATGAAGGCTTTGTTTATGCTCAAATTTAATAGTTTGTACCCTTTTGAATCTTCATAGTATCCAACAAAAATACACTCTTGGCTTTGGGGCTGCAAAGCCTTCCTCTTCTCTATTGGAATTCTAGCCCAAGCCTTTGAGCCAAAAATCCTGAAATGGGTCACATCTGGCTTGTGCCCACTCCATGCTTCGAAGGGAGTCATACCATCAAGATATTTATGAGGCACCCTATTCTGAATATAGGTTGCACAGTTGATAGCTTTGGCCCAGTACTTTGGTGGCAAATTTTTGGCCTCCATCATGCATGTTGCCATCTCCTTCAGTGATCTGCTCTTCCTCTCAGCAACACCATTTTGCTCTGGTGTGTAAGGGATAGAATGCTGCATCTGAATACCTGCATCTGCACAATAGTTAATAAAATTAGAATTGACATACTCACCACCATTGTCAGATCTGAGGACCTTGGGTTTCCTCCCACATTGGTTTTCAACCAAAGCCTTAAAGACTTTGAAGAGGCCAAAAACTTCAGACTTGTGTTTCAGGAAGTAAACCCAGCAATACCTGGAAAAGTCATCAATAAAAGTCAATGCATATTTGTCCTGACTCATGGAGATATGAGGGAATGGGCCAGCAACATCACTATGGATCAACTCGAGGGGTGCAGGGGTTCTCTCATGACTAGCTCTCTCAAATTTGTGCTCTGGGTGTTTTCCTCGGATACAACCTTGGTAGACTCCTTTGGAAATTTTTATCTTGGGAAACCCTATGACCATCTCTTTTTCACTAAGATCAGAAAGATATTTGTAGTTTAGGTGGCCAAATATTTCATGCCAAAGATTTCTAGCCTCATTAGCATGAATCAGAAGAGCAGAGGGGTTTGAGTAAGGTAGGAAGTGTGAGAACATGTATACCTTTTGAGCATGATTCGCAACTCCTTTTGCAATGACTCTAACACTTGAGATCTCTGTGATCTCAACTTCATCAGGGGAGAATATGAATTTCTTAGGAGACCTAGTGTGGGTCATCTGGTACACTGACAAGATGTTGGAGGCAAGACCAGACACATACAAGATATTGCTGAACTGACCATGATCAAGATCAATCCTCCCTTTGCCCAAATTTTCAGTGAGAGAGTCATCTCCGAGTACTATAGGTGGTCCTTTTGACATATCAAGTGAGGAGAAGGCCTCCTTGGTCGAAACCATGTGTCTTGAAGCTCCAGAATCAATGATAAAACTGGGTGAGATTGATGTGCCAGCAACCAATGCATGAACTCTCTCTCTGTCATCTGAACTTGATCCTCCTTCTCTCTTCTTTGAGCTGTCTGGAAGGAAGATGCCATTCTTCTCTAGGATTTGGGTCAGCATGTCTATTTGCTTCTTCATACAAGATCTTTCAATGTGATTGCCCTTATTGCAGTATGCGCACTTGCTCATTTCACCTTTGTTTTTCTTCTTCTGGTAGTTCTTCTTGGAACCTTGTGGCTCCTCTGGAGACTGTTTCTTGTCTCTCTTTTGCTCAGGTGGCTTTTTAGATTTCTTTTTGCTTTTTAAATCCACCTTTGAATCTCCAACAATCAGAGCTTGATATTTGGATGGTTTGATGGTGCCCATCATCACCAGCTTGTCCTATTCTTGTGTGAGAGATTCCATGAAATCTGCAAGGCTAGGCATCTTCCATGTTCGAGCTGTCAGTTTTGTGGCATAGAAGGTCGAAACAAACACTGAATAGTCAGGGCCTAGCTTCGAGAGAATGGCTAGGATGAGCTGATCATCTTTCTTTTCGACCCCACACTGTTTCAGCTGCAAAACTAGTGCTTTGAACTTGGAGAAATATAGCTGCAGGGATTCAAAGCTATTTGGACTCAGAGAAATCAGCTCATTTTCGATTTGATGTCCCCTCATCTCATCTGTCTTTCCAAAAAGATCAGAAAGATTCTCCCATACTTCATTCGGTGATGTCAATCCATCAATATGGAAAAGGAGGTATCTGGAAATACTCAGACACAGGAGACCATAGGCCTCATCCCTCCTGTTGTGCCATTTTATCTTCTCTGCAGCTGCATTGGGCTCTGCTTCTATTGCCATAGTCACCTTGTAGAGGCCTTTTTCTCTCAACAGTATCTCCATCTCTGCTTTCCATTCAAAGAAATTGAAGGGAGTGAAGATAGTTTTCTGTGATTGATCCATAGCTTAGAAAATCTATCCCGGCTGTCAGTAGAAGGCTCCCAGTCACTGATGTCAAACCTGCAAAACAATTTTGAAGGAGAGAAATCGATCTACAATGGCTCTGATACCATGTGGAAATTGAACCCAGTGATAGATTAATTTTACTCACAACAATTAACAATTGATCATGCAAAATCACTCACAAAAGAGACTGAAATTGGAGCTGTACAATTAGCCAACCCTGTAACATAATAGGTTTTTGAATAAATAAAATACATCAGGGATTTAAATGCATGAGGAGGAATTCGAATCTAGCATAAAGCAGGCTTACTAAAATTAAGCAAATCCCCCATAGGTGTAAAAAGTTGATCCCAAATCTGTCATGGAGCTCACGAATTAGCAAAATGGCTTAGGCAAGCTAAAGAGTGATGGAATGAAAACTCATACATGCTTTTCAAGGAGAAAATAGAGGAGGATGTATAGGACAAAAAACTAGTCAACCTCACCTAGTCTAGCTTTTCCTTTTGCCTTAAAACACTGAAAAAGCAGGAAATAAAGCAGAAAAAGAAGAAGGGCGCTTAGGAGGCCAGGAATAAAGCAAATTTGATTCCTTGAGGTTTCCCAAATGTTACATGGGTAAAATAAGGCAAGTTTGACCACTATGGATAGGTAAATGACAACTTGCACAAGGTGGGACACATGAACTAGGTAAATAAGATAAAAATAATTAAATTAATGTCTAAGGTAGTAAACTATGGGTTGATTATTCTAAAAATTATGTGTGTGCAACAATGTGTAGAAAGGGTACAAATGAACTGGTCCCTCTTTCTACTAAACCATATGACGGAGTACGCGGTCACAGTTCATGCCAGAGAGTGGCCTTTCACATATAGTTGGCTATTGATCCTCATCGCACTAGTGGCATGGATTACCAAGGTATGGATGTAGAAGATGTCAAGGTGTGCAAGGGTGCATGGTATCAAAATCTATGGTGGTTTGAGGATCCCACGCGACAAGAAGACTGCGCAATTCAATTTTTGGTTTATTGGGAGGTGCTACAGGCAGCAGCAGTGAAAGTACCCCATCTATCAGATGAAGCTGCAGTTAAGTATCAGTGGATTGTGTGGTTCGCTATTGGGCCGCACACCATTCATATCCAAGTGCTACGTGACCTTGACAAACAATGGCTCTCGATGCCCTAAAAAGTTATGGATGCAGAGCTAGAGGTGCAAGTTCAGGATTGGCCTGTAGGATGGCACGAACCAGTCAGCATTGAGGAACTATCAACATGACCACCTATGGATTCTCCTAATGATTTGGTGCACAAATAGAAAAGTCAACAGGACTCTTATGGAGATTCATCGATGGAGACCCCTAGCGATTTGGAGGAAACACACATCCTCATAGAAACAAGGATGAAGCAACGCATGGGGTAGGAGGTGAGAAACAACAATAGATACACCATGGAAGTGCATCTACAATGTCTTATAAAGGCCATCATAGACTCATTAGATACTACAGTTAAGGAAATGAGGATTTCAGCCTAGGAAGGCTTCGTTGAGGTATGCACTAAGTTGGATTCTATTTATGTTGTGCTAATAAGAGCACCAAAGAGTGCCATTGTGTAAGACACAATGCCAATTAACACTAAGTTGCAAGTTAGGAATGTTCAGATTCCCCCAACTGCAATTGACATTGGACAGGAGGATGTGAATTCCTAACTGCAATAGCTACAAAAAAATGAGGTGGATATCAACAAGTTGTCCACACCGACCTTAGTAAACATGCAGCGGGTCGCTAACCAAGAGTTGGATGATCGATAAAAGGATATCAACGACCAGTACTTGTGGTCGCAAGAGGAAGAGGAGGTGCTACAAAAAGAAGTGGAGGAATTATGCCATGCACTGGCCACATTGATAGCTGCCAAAGTGCAGGAAATTGTGACGTTCAAGCAGGCGTAAGAGGAGCTCAAGGTGAAGATGGCAGAAGAAATCACCGAACTGAAGAAGGAGATTGACCGCCTAGTTATTGAGAGGGTGCAACTTTTTTCTAGTCATAGAGAAGTGGAAGAGGATATTACAGAGGCTTGTCAACACATCCTAGAAAGCACCACGGATTTGGATGTAGTAGCAAAGCAGAAATGACTCGGAGCCGTTATTGTGCAGTTGCAACAGGATAATGCTCATCTTACTGATCTGGTCTACCCCAATACACTAAAAGAGCAGGTTACGGAATGGAAGAGTGCCATTGAGGATATTGTGACATAGTTCAATGAAATGGAGCAAGACACAAAGATTATTGCGACATAGTTTGATGAAATGGAGTAGGACGCAAAGAATATTGTTGAGGCGATGACACAATTTTTGGGTAGTGTCTTCCAAGATGAATAACTAGAGAAAATGACTAAGAAGTTGTAGGAAGTCGAGGGACAATTGGCCACATTAAAAATAACATTGCAGAATATGCCACCAATTGTCCATATCACCCGATCAACAGAACTCAAGGAACTACAACAACGTGTAGGAAAGGTGCAGGAGAGGTAGCGAAAGCGCGTGGACTAGCTCGACTAGTTCCAAGAAATTGGCACTCAGTTGTCGGTAAAAGCAGTCGCTGCGCTACATGCTTCACAAGATGGGAAGAAGGAATTAAATGAAAATATGGTTGAGCATCCGATAAAGAAAGATCTTCTCGGAAGACAAGATCTTGTTGAGAAGGTCAGAACACAAGTGTCAGAAATCACGCAGCAGTATGAAGACTTCAAGGTCAAAACCAACGCATACACAATGTCTAACTGATGTGGCTTGAGGGCGAGCCACAAGATTGTGTTGGGGGCCTGTTGGCAAGGGGTTTTGGGTAAGCTAGTTGTGCAACATCGTCGATGATGTGCAAGCTCAGAAGACATCGCGCAAGGAAAAGATAGCGTGCAAGACAAAAAATAGATTAATTATGAATATTTTGTGTCACTTTTTGTACATTTGATGACATTTTGTGGATATTGGTCATTAGTCATTTAGGAGTTAGTTAGAAATTGTCCAAGTGGACCATGAATGTAAAGGTGCAAGCCTATAAGTAGATGAAGAATTGTAAATGAAGATATAGATCTGGAGAGAGAGATCACAGAGAAGATCAAGTTGTAGAATGTGAACTATATATTTTGAATTTGTAGTTGATTGCACAGTGTTAATATAATGAGAAGGAGATTGATCTAAATTATTGTCTTGCTGTTATCTTTTCATCTCTTTCATGTTTTTCTGCTATGCAAATTCAATGATGAAGTGACTGTGCGACATGGACCTATGATGCAATGTTTATTGCTTATGAATTATGTCATAGTATTAGATATGTTTGTGCAATTAGCATGGTTATTCCTTTGATAGTTGAATGATGTGATTTGAATGATGATGCAAATGACTAGATCTGATAGATAGAAAAATGAATTGCTGATGCCCATAGTCCTCTTATTTTCTGGGAAAACTTGGTTCTGTGAGCCCTCCCTTAAACATCTTGGGTGAGACTTCATCCACTTTGCAGGTGTTGCTGGACAGGGTAAAACCTATCTGGGACGATGCTCAGGGAGATTGCGATGAGTTGGGTGTTATAAGAGTAGTAACCCCTGTCGAATGGGTTTTTTTGGTGGGATGTTCACCAAAAAGCATGCATGTTAATCTTGTGATCCATGTCATACTTGATCCCATACTCAATTGTACCCTTCAAGTACCTCAATACATGCTTTGTAGTAATAAGGTGAATATGTCCCAGATATGTTAGGAACTAGATCTGGGTGTCCACAACAAAGCATATGTTTACTCTTTTTGTTTGTTAGGTACATCAATGAACCAATCATCCGATGATACATTGTGGAATCAATTGAATGTAATGAAGCATCCCATAGTAGCTTCAAGTTTGATGCCACAGGTCTGGCCATTTTCTTGTAGTTCAACATTCCAAATCATTTTAGAATCTCCATGACATACTTTCCTTTACCAAGGAAAATCCTATTTGTACTCTGCCACACCTCCATGCCTAAGAAGTAGTGCATCATCCTTATGTCTTTCATCTCGAACTCAGTGGAAAGTACCCTCTATGCATATACAATGAGTTTGTACTCTCCTATTAGAAACAAGTCATCAACATATAGCAGGAGTATCACTGGTATTTCGTCTTCAACCTTGAAGTAAAGGTTGGAATCCATTTTACTCTTGGAAATCCTAAGCTCATCAGGAAGTTGTCCATCTTCCATACCATGTCCTGGGTTCCTATTTTAATTGTACAAGGATTTATTTAACTTTCCCATATGATTCTTTATGTCATGTGTCTCAAATCCAAGTGGTTTCTCCATGTACACTTCCTCTTCAAATACACCATTCAAGAATGTTGTCTTGACGTCCATCTGGTGTACCTTCCATTTCATTACTGTATTAGTTAAACCCTTAATGATGACACATTACACCATATAGTGTGGCCCATTAATCCCTATATTGTGGTTCATTACATATTATTTATGTAGGCTTGGGTCTATTAGTGGATTTATTAGTTGTTATTGTACAACTTTATCTCCTATATATAGGAAGGAGATATTCTCATTTTAGTCATCATAGTATCTTATCTTGTCGTGTGTACTCAGTACATTGTGTAAGGAGGCTCCTCCCTCGAAGAGGATTGATAATTATCTCTACTATTCATTTTTAGGAGTGGATTAATCTCTCATTTTCTATTTCTTCTCTTTTTATGCTATATCTGGGACTTGGTTGCATACCAATTGGTAACAGAGCTCTTTCCTCAGGACTGGCTTCTGCAAAACGAGTCATCTTGGAACTTTCGCTATAATATTTTTTATACAAGGATTAAAAGATTGAGTTTAAAAACCCACTTCAAAAAAATGCCAAAATATATCCATCCCAAATTTTAGATCCTTATCCATTATAGGTTCAGAGATAATTGTGGAGGACTCTATGGTTTTTAACTAGTTCTACACCTAGTCTAAAACATGTGTTCCTGGGAAAAAGGTCACTTACAAGGAATCCAAGATCCAAATTGAGTGAGACTAGTTTCATATGAAAGAAGACAGACCAGGGTATCTGTGGTATAATTTTTAGATATAGAAACAAAACATTGGACATGTGGCATATAGTACAAGTGTGCTCTTCTAGATAGGACAAAAATAAGAAGCTTTGGTGTATTTGCAATAACTTTTTGTTGGATCATAAAAATTAGGTCATACCTTCGGAATTGGAAAGAGAAAATACCAAGGTACTAGAGGGAAAATATTTAGACTCAAAGGAGTTACAATTCAAATTTTATCTCAGCTACAAGTCAGCCCTAAAACAATCATCCAATCAGGGTTGGAAAAAGGTACGCCATTTTTCATTTGAATAGATTTTAGTAGAAGGATATATTTTTGGAAAACCCTACAGTGTGATATTGTTAAAAATTCCACCAAAAGGAAGTGGAAATAGTCACACTCCACTCAAACCCCTAGAGGATTCATCCTCGACATACAAGGAAATGGAAGACGTTTCTTTTAGAGTGTCCAAGTTGGAAGATATGTTTAAAGGAAATGTGAAAATTGATGACTTTGCTAAATTGAAAAAGAAGATGGATACTAAATAGGATCTCAAAGGGATGGATAGTAAACAAGATATTCAAGAATTGAAGGAGTTTATCAAGGATATAAAACATAGCTGTATTCCTCAATTATCTATTTAATAAGAGGATAAGGAGGAAAAAGATGGCTTATTGCAGTCATGTCTGGAGAAATTTGAAAAACAATTGGAGAGTAGGAAGTTGGAGTCCTCAAAATTTGATGATACACTACACCATTATGGGTTCAATTTAGTTACAAGAAACTACTTTATCCCCAATATTGACATGAGAAAGTTTGATGGCAAGGATCCAATCACGTGGATTTTTCAGATGGAGGAATTCTTTGATCTACACCAGGTGGCCACTATGCAAAATGTAACTATTGCATCCTTGTATTTAGAACCTGATTAGTTTGTATGGTGCTAAGGATTTGTGACTGCAAAAAGGAGTCTATTATCTCTTGGTATATATTCATATAATAATTGATTGCACATTATGGGGATATAAATAGAAACGCCTTGTTCAGCCAGTTGGTAAATCTTAAGCAAAAAGGTTCAGTTACATATCACATCAAGCAATTTCAGCAACTAAGTCTCAGAGTTAAGAATATTTCAAAACATAGTTTGATAGATATCTTTATTGGAACCTTGAAAGATAAAATTCAACATGAGGTGCATCTCTTTGAACCATCGCTACTGTAGAAGGCTTTCGTGATGGAAAGGAAGGTTGAAAATAAAAAAATGGCAATGACTACTAGAAAGGCCTTCTCCAACACATATATATAAAATAATGTTCCTTCTTCTAAACCACCACAAAGGTTGACACCCCAACAACTAGATGAAAGAATAAAGGATTATGCTTTAATTGTGAAATTAAGTATAGTAAGGGACATAAGTGCAATGAGAAGAAATTATTTTACATAGATTGTGAAGATGAATAACCAAAATAAGAGGAAGCATCTCGATAAGAGGCGACTTTAGAAGAAATAGAAGAGGCTACTTCAAAAGAAATTACTCCCACCATATCTTTTTATGCATTGGATGGAATCAGAACTCCTCAAACTCTCAATATAGAAGGATACATAAAAATAAGAGGGCAATAATGCTGATTGATTCTGGTAGTACTCATAATTTGATTCACTGTAAATTAGCCAAAGTTCTTAATTTCTTTGTTTATCTAGCACTAGAATTTCAAGTAATGATTGCAGACGGAGGAACTAAAAATTGCGCAGGGAAATGGCATAATATCAATCTGGATATGGGGGAATATGTATTGAATAGTCCAATGATTTCTATCCCAATGGTTGGTGCTAATGTTGTCTTGGGTGTCCAATGGTTACAATCATTGGGAATAGTGGCTTTTAATTTTCAAAAACTTTTCATGAAATTTTCATGGGAAGGTAAAGAATATGAGATAAATGGTATCACAGGAAAACCAAACAAGGTGATAAGCTCTAATGGTATGAAAAATTTGTTAAAAAAGGGACATCAAGGTATAGTTGCATAATTATGCTTATTAGATGTTCAAACCTCAAAGTTCCCTATCTCCCCAGATCTCCAAAGGGCCATTAATAAGAATTCCAAGGTATTTGAAGATATTCCCAAAGGTATTCCACCTATTCGTGACTTTGATCATGCTATCCACTTAATTCCAGGCAGTGTTCCTCCTAACACCATACCTTACCGATATCCCTATAGCCAAAAGAGTGAAATTGAGCGTATGGTGGCTGAAATGTTAGAGGATTGCATAATTAGGCCTAGCCAAAGTTCTTACTCTACACCAATGGTAATGGTACATAAGCCAGATGGATCATGGCATATGTGTCCTGATTATAGAGAGCTCAACAAGATCACCATTAAAGATAAGTTTCCCATACCCGACATTGATGATATTTTAAACGAATTACATGGAGGAGTCATCTTCACAAAGTTGGATCTTTGTTTCGGGTATCATCAAATTCGAATGAAGAATGAAGACATCTCGAAAACAACATTCAGAACTCATGAAGGTCACTATGAATTTTTGGTCATGCCATTTGGTTTAACAAATGCACCTTCCACATTTCAAGGTTTGATGAATTCTATTTTCAAGAATTTCCTTAGAAAATTTGTGCTGGTATTCTTTGATGATATACTAATCTATAGAAAGTCTTTGGAAGAACATGTTAAACATGTTGGCAGGGTACTACAACTACTAAAGGAGAAATAACTGCATGCAAAACTCTAAAAATGTTTCTTTGGGATAAATGAGGTAGATTATTTGGGTCATATTGTATCTCATGAAGGTGTCAAGGTAGATCCTAAAAAAATTAAATCTATGATGTAATAGCCGATTCCCAAAACCTTGAAGAATCTTCAAGGATTCTCAGGTCTGACAGGGTACTAGCACAAGTTTGTTAGAAACTATGGAAGAATAGTAGGTCCTCTAACATCATTACTAAATAAAGATGCATTTTCTTGGACTCTAGAGGCAACTTAAGCCTTTCAACAACTCAAAGACACCATGTGTAAAGCTCCTATTTTGGTGACACCATACTTCACAAAAACCTTTATTGTGGAATGTGATGCTTCAAGAAATGGAATTGGAGCTATCCTAATGCAAGAAGGACACCCTATTTCCTTCGCAAGTCATCCAATAAAGGGAAATAACTTAAAAAATCCCATTTATGAGAAGGAAATGTTTGCAATACTACAGGCCTTGAAGAAATGGTTCCCCTACCTTATAGGGAGAGATTTCAAGGTTAAAAAAAATCATGATAGACTTAAATACTTCTTGGAACAAAGGCTATCTTGAGAAGAGCAACAAAAATGGTTAACAAATATGTTGGGATATGACTTTAAAATCATCTACAAAAAGGGGAAGCAAAATGTTGTCGTAGATGCACTATCCGGGAAAGATGAGGATGTTGCAGCATTACTCTATTCTATTTCGATCATCCAACCAAATTCGATAGCCGAAGAAATGGACGAATGGAAAATGACAAAAAGTATGGACATTTATTCAAAAGATGCAGCAGGATCCCAATGCCTCTAATAAATTTAGGTGAAAATATGACTTGTTATGGTACAAGGATCGCTTATATCTTGGTAAGAGTTCCTAGCTCAAGAAAAAAGTACTTTATGATTTCCACTCTTCACAGATAGGAGGGAACTCGGGTTTCGTAAAAACCTACCACAGGGTAAAGAAAGATTTTTTTGGGATGGTCTTAAAAATGACGTTCAAAAATTTGTGGAAGAATGTTTGGTTTTCCAACAAATTAAAGTGGAAAAAATTAAGACCCGTGGTCCTCTACAACCACTTCCCATTCCAAGCCAAAGGTGGACAGAGGTCTCGATGGATTTTGTCATAGATTTACTAAATTCTGAAGGAAAGAGTGTCATCATGGTGGTTTTTGATAGACTTACTAAATATGCACACTTCTGTGCACTATCTCACCCTTTCAAAGAAAGCACGGCGGCCAATATTTTATGGAGACAATACAAAAACCACATGGTACTCCAATATTATAGTAAGTGACAGAGATCACATTTTCACTGGAAATTTTTGGACCGAATTATTTTCTTGTTTGGGTAATTAACTGGCTCATAGCTCATCTTATCACCCTTAATCTGATCGACAAACAGAGATAGTAATTCTTTTTTGTAAGGGTATCTTCGATGTTTTACAGCTGATAAACAAACAGAATGGGTCAAGTGGTTACCATTGGTAGAATGGTGGTATAATAGTTCCTTCCATACATCATAAAAAATGAACCCATTTATGGCACTGTGTGGATACCATCCACCATCCATCACATATTCACTAAGAGACTCTAAGGTTAAAGCAGTGGAAGACCACATGGAGCATCAACAACAAGTTCTTCAACTCTTAAAGGACAACCTAGATCTAGCACAAAATTAAATGAAACAACAAGAATATCGACACCGCAATGAACAGAGGTTTAATGTTGGGGATTGGGTGTTTTTAAGACTACAACCATACAAATAGATGTCCCTGAAGAACACCAAGAAGGATAATAAATTATCACCTAAATACTACGGTTCCTATAAGATTCTACAAAAGATTGGTAATATGGCCTGTAAATTGGAACTACTTGCATCTTCACGAGTCCATCCAGTTTTCCATGTTTCATGTTTAAAGAAGGTAATCGGTGACAAGATAACATTCCAAACAATGTTACTAGAACTTGACGAGGAAGGAAAAAACATCTTGGATCCTAAATAAATTACTAAAATACAAACTAGACAGCTTTGAAATAGATCAATTTCAGAGGATCTCATTAAATAGAAGAACTTACCCACAGAAGATTCAACATGGGAAGATGAGTCCTTTATAAAACAACATCCAAAACTACTTCAACGTCGAAGACACCACTTTTTAAAGTGGAGGGGCATGTTAATCCGTTAATTATGACACATTATACCATATAGTGTGGCACATTACTCCCTATATTGAGGTGCATTACATATTAATTATGTAGGCTTGGGTCTATTAGTGGGTTTTTTAGTTGTTATTGTACACCTTTATCTCCTATATATAGGAAGGATATATTCTCATTTTATTCATCATAGTATCTTATCTTATCTTTTGTACTCAATACATTGTGTAAGGAGGTTCCTCCCTTTAAGAGGATTGATATTTATCTCTGCTATTCATTTTTTAGGCGTAGATTACTCTCTTATTATCTATTTCTACTCTTTTTATGCTATATCTTGGACTTGGTTGCGTAACATTATCCAATGCAAGTGTGGATTTGATGGAAGTGTATTTGCTACGAGTGCAAATGTCTCCTTATATTATATTCCTTCTTTTTGGTAGAATACACATGCCACAAACCTTGCCTTGTGTTTTTCAGTACTACCATTTGTAGAATGCTTGATATTGTAGATCCACTTCGAAGTCACAATAGACTTCCCTTATGGTCTTGAAACTATCTTTTAGACATCATTCTTCATAATCGACTGGTACTTCTCGATCATGGAATCCTTCCATTCTTTCTTTTCTGTAGACTCTTTGTAGTTGGAAGGTTCTTGATCAAATATGTCACATAGCAGGGCCACATAATTGTTGTATGGTCTAGGTCTTTTCCTTTCTCTATGCATCCCATCTAGAACACCATACCTTTTTTCATCTTGTATTAGCTCTTGCTCCCATGGTGTTTTTCTTTTGTGTGAGTTATTCTTGAGAGGTGGTTCTATAGTTTCTTGTTGTTCTTTCATGTCATGGTATTCATGGTATTCTAAATTTGTTTCTTCAGTGTCTCTGACTCGGGTTGTTTTAGGTTCTTTGACCTCTCAATTGGTAGTTTTGTGTATCTGTAAAATGCTGAGTCTTTTTCAAATGTTACATCGCTGCTGATGTTGATCTTCTTAAATCCTGGGAATTATATTCTATAGGCCTTTGAAGTGTCATTGTATGCTACAAATGTTGATGTATATGTAACTTCAGAATGTATTCACTTGTATTTCTTATGTATTGTAACCCGATGTTTATTCCAGGATGTATTTGTAATGTACTTGAGTCATGTCATGCCCCGATGTTCCTATCGGGAGTTTCTATAATATAAACAAGTCATGTCAAGTCAAGGTGGGTAACCCTCCTATTGTCTAAGGGTTAAAGTCCCCGCAGTTTTGGGGCACTAGGGTTATTAGAATCTCCTAGAGAAGTCGGCCCTAGTAGGGTTTAGTCATGTCAGGAATTTGTATAAATAGAGATCTAGCCTCTCTATTTAGTACACACTCACTCACACTTAGTTGTAGCTCATAGCCGAGGAAGAAGAAGACACTGGGGCAAGGAAGAAAGAGGTTACTACTGTCGGGAGATCATCTTACTATTTTGGGGTTTTTACTTTTGTTGCTGATTCTATCTCTGAGGAAGTTGCGGGGTTTTCTCCATTTATGTTTTCCCCAAGGAAAAAAACTGTGTTCATTGTCTCTTGTGTTTGATTGCTGTACTTGTTATTCTCTTAGTTAAAGATCCTAACATGGAATCAGAGCTAACCTGAGAAGAAGACACTATGCAGCTGTGGGAACTAGGGATTCCTACTTTGTGGATCTCTCTCCACATATTTTAAGCAAAATAAGGTTGGAATAACTGTCCTCCTTAGGGTGCATCTTTATGTCGAAGCAGAATCCAATTCTGAGGTTTTTCAGTTTTGGACTCGACACTGCTGCCAGAAATTAGGGCTTTCCAAAGAACGGGAATTTTTCAGTGAGCTCAATACTGGATTGATCTCCTCCTCAAAATTGAAGTTAGGTACCAAGATCAAAGCATTTGGTTGGACAGAACTCCAAAAAATCAAAACCCTAATCTGCTCCTGAACCAACACTGCAGAATTTCAGCTCCAAATCCAGATCCGACATCTTGAACTAGTAAGATCTAAATATTTTGTATTTCCATTTGAGGTTCTCAGTTAAGATGTCTCATCATACCAATCTTGATGAAAATATTGAGGGACCTGATAACTTCTGAGCCTAGAAGTATAGGATCTCCCTGGTCCTGGAAGAAAATGAGTTGGACTCCTATATCAATGAGGAGGTTCCAGTTCCAGAGGGAGATGAGGCTAAGGCCTTACAAAAAAAGAAGATGGTTATGGAAAAGAGAATCATTGTTGATTCAATCAAGGATCACCTCATACCATAGGTGTACTCCCTAAAGACACCTAGAACTATGTTTGATGCCCTAGCCAAATTGTTTGAAGGGAAGAACATAAACTGGAAGATGACTCTGAGAAACCAATTGAAGAATGTAAGGATTCAGAATGCTGAGACCATCCAATATTACTTTACAAGGGTCTCTCAGATCAAAGAACAGCTGGAGGCAATATATGAAGAAGTAGATAATTCAGAGATTGTGATGACCACCTTGAATGGTCTCCCTAGATCATGGGACTCCTTTATTCAAGGGATATGTGCTAGAAAGAAGTTAGTCAAGTTTAGCAGACTATGGGAAGAATGATCTCAAGAAGAAGCTCGGATAGCAGCTCGAGAAGAAAATATGGGAAGTGAAGATCAAGCCCTCACAGTTCATTCCAAGAAAAGCAAAAGAAGTTCTCATCACTCCAGAAGTAAGCATTTCTATAAAAATAACCCTAGAAAATATTTCTCTAGAAGCAGATGTTATACATGTGATGAAGTAGGACACTTTACAAAAGATTGTCCTAAAAGACAAAATAATAAAAAGGGAAACAAGAGAAGACATCATGCTCATGCTGCAAAGGATGAGGAACCATCCAAGAAGAGAACCAGATATGAAAGTGAAGACACTTCAAGTGATGAAGAATATGTCTTGATTTCTGCTCTCACGGGAAACATCACATAAAGAAGCAATGATTGGCTTATAGACAGTGGGGTTTCCAAACACATGACATGATTCAAATAGTCCTTTGTGAAACTTTCAGAACATGAATCACCTCACAAGGTGAAGCTTGGAGATGACTACCAATATCTAATAAAAGATAGTGGGGAATCCTCCTATAAGCTAGACTCTGGAAAGTCTATGAAGATGCAAGATGTATTGTTTGTACCAGAACTCAAGAAGAACCTTCTCTCCATATCTGCATTAGATGCAAAAGGCATGAGGGTTGGATTTATAGATGGTCAAGTTATCATGTGACCAAAAGGAAAGACTATTAATGATGCAGTAGTGATTGGGGAAAAAGAAGGAGGTCTATACAAATTGAAGGGCCATCCAAAAAAATCCTTGGTCCATGACACAGTAGAGCCAAATGAACTTTGGCACAGAAGGCTTGCACATGTGCATTACAGAGCACTACCACTTCTAAGAAAAGCTGTTGAAGGTCTTCTAGAAATTCAAGCAAAACATGATGGGGTTTGCAAAGGATGTATGAAAGGAAATAACCCAAAGAAGACATTTCCAAGTAGTGAGAATAAAGCAAAAGGAATCTTGGAAATCATCAACTCCAATGTATGCAGTCCTATGTCATCAAGTTCACTAAGCGGGTATGCATACTATGTTTCTTTTATTGATGACTTTTTTAGGAAGACATGGATTTACTTCATGAAGAACAAAGATGAAGTATTCAGCAAGTTCAAGGAATTCAAAGCATTGATTGAGAATCACATAGACAAGAATATCAAGACCTTTCGATCAGATAATGGTGGAGAATTCATATCAAATGAATTCAAAGAGTTATGCAAAGACTCGGGGATTAAGAGGGAGTTGTCCACTCCTTATAATCCACAACAAAATGGGATTGTAGAAAGGAAGAATAGAACTATCATGGAAGTTGCAAGAGCTATTCTTCATGATCAATATCTTCCTATGCATCTTTGGGTAGAAGCTACCAGAACAACAATGTATGTACAGAACCATACTCCACACAGAGTACTTGAGAACAAGAATCCTAAAGAAGTCTTCTTCAGCAAGAAACCGGAAGTCAGCCATCTGAGAATATTCGGCTGTCCTATGTACATACACATTCCAAAAGAGAAGAGAAAAAAACTAGATCCTTCAAGAAAGAAGGGTATATTTGTGGGATACTCAGAAAGCTCGAAGGCTTACAGAATATAATTCCCAAGATTCAAGAATATTGACATCAATAGGGATGTAACATTTGACAAAGACACAACTTACAACAAATCCAAAAATAAACCTACTGAAGAATATGAAGAAGGAGAAGCACCCAGAATTCATAATACAACCATGGATGAAGAAGCTCAAGAAGAAGATCGATAATTTGAAGAACCACAAAGACCTGTAGATCCACCTCCAGAGAAGAATCCTCATAAGAGGAAACCTGCTTGGGTACGAGATTCTATCCAAGGTGCGGAAAGATATGGGGCTCTAGAAGAGAATCATGGAGAAAGAAAGAGGACCAGATCCTGCTCCAGGTATGTAGCATTACTATGTGATTTCATCGATAAATCAACCTTCAAATTATGAAGAAGCGGCAGAACGAAAAGAATGGAAGGATGCTATGATTGAAGAGTATCAATCGATCATGAAGAATTATGTTTGGGATGTTATCCCAAGACCAGAAGGGAAGTCAGTTGTAACTTCGAAATGGATATACAAGATCAAGCATGCTGCAGATGGTAGAATAGAGAAATATAAAGCAAGATTTGTTGCTTGGGGTTTATCCCAAAAAGAAGGAATAGATTATGAAGAAACCTTTGCACCTGTAGCTAGATACACTTCCATCAGATCAGTACTTTCTCTGGCTACAGTAATGAAATGGAAGATACACCAAATGGATGTCAAGACTGCTTTCTTGAATGGTGTAGTAGAAGAGGAAGTGTATGTGGAGCAGCCACTCAGTTTTGAGACACATGATAGGGAGTCTCATGTATGTAGATTGAAGAAATCCCTGTACAGTTTGAAACAAGCACCCAGGACATGGTACGACAGAATTGACAGCTTTCTATCCAGTTTGGGCTTTACTAAGAGTAAAGCAGATTCCAACCTTTACTACAAGGTTGAAGGTGGAAACCCAGTGATGCTCCTACTATATGTATACGATCTATTTGTAATAGGTATGGATGGGTTGATTGCTGATACGAAGAGAAAGCTTGCTGCCGAGTTAAAAATGAAGGACTTGGGTATGATGCATTATTTTCTAGGTATGGAGGTGAGGCATAGTGCAGATGGGATTTCCCTAGGACAAGGGAAATATATGATAGAGATACTGAAGATATTTAGGATGATGGATTGCAAGGCCATGACCACACCTATGGCATCGAACCTGAAGCTATTGAGTGATGCTTCATCAGAAGCAGTTGATGCCATGATGTATCGTCAGATGATTGGGTCCTTGATGTACTTGATGAACACGAGACTGAATATTTGCTTTGTTGTGAACACATTGAGACAGTTCTTAATGTGGAAATTGAACCCAGGTCTTAGAACAATTACACTCACAAAAATTTCCAATTACACATGCAAATTACACACAAAGGACACTGAATATGGAGCTAAACACTAATATGTATTGAATAAGTGTACAATAGCAAACAATGTGAAGTCATAGGCTGCCACAATAAATAATTACATGAGATATTCAAATGCATAAGGATGCCATTCGAATTTGGTCAAAAGCAGGCTTACTAAATCTAAGCAAATCCCCCATAGGTGCATAAAGCAGTTTCCAAATCTATCTAGGAGCTCATGAATTAGCAAAATCAATTAGGCAAGCTAATAGATGATGGAAGGAAAACTCATTCATGCTTTTATTAGGAGAAAAGAGTGGAGGATGATGAGGACAAAAAACAAGTTAACTTCACCTAGTCAAACTTTCCCAATTGCCTTAAAACTCAGAAAAAACAGGCAATAAAGTAGAAAAAGCAGACATGCACTAGGAAGGCCAGGAATAAAGCAGATTTGATTCCAAGTGGTTCCCCAAGTTCTCCATGACTCAAATTTAGCAATTTTGACCACTATGAATGTGTGGAGGACAACTTGCATAAGGTGGAATATGGAAACTAGGAAAATAAGACAAAAATTGGATTAATTAATGTCTAAGGTAGCTAT